>CM072513.1:65435746-65463246 GCA_036898135.1 Oncomelania hupensis | reverse complement strand
CGAGTTTCCCCCGTGCGCAAATAACCTTCTTATATATTTGCCCTACTGTACAGCAAAACCACGATAATTAACACTGGAATGTATAGATAGGTCATAACTCATTATAAGTTTTAACGTGGGCCAACACTAGTAGGCCTCCGTAGTGGTTTTTAGTGTCTCCTTGGAAAGCACGAGAATTTGCCTTCTGGAATAAGACCAGAGAGAGAGAGAGAGAGCGAGGAGGGGAGAGAGGGAGGGAGGGAGGGAGGGAGGGAGACAGAAAAAAAAGAGCGAGCGAGAGATAGATTTAATTTGATGTTTTTAATTAGAGTTTTTTTTTAATGTCTTTAGCAACACCACCCTCAGACAGGATTTAAAAACAATCTATCAAAAATATTGGGAACGGTGGGGCCTGGAAGCTCAGTTGGTAGAGCGTCTTACTAGTAACCGAAAGGTACCTGGTTCGAATCCCGGATTGGCCAACGTGTGACCATATTATTTTCCCCTTATTCGTGACCAGTAGTCGCCTATACGCTTCGGTGTCGTGTAACTATAAACTACATTGTGATTAAATCAAAACATAGATAAAAATAATACTGGACGCGCTATATACGCGCCTTTCCTCCCGCCCTCCTTCTCCAAATACCCATCAGACTCAAAGCGCGGCGATCTGTACATATGTTTCACCCACTTTCACACACACAGTAAACACACATATATCACGAAAACATGTGGTGTCAAGACAGGGAGATCGCTGTTAGAAGATCTGAGATCAACCAAGATCGTACCAATAATAAAAATAACAGCTATAATAGTAAACGAATAAATCTAGTATTGAAGCCAGTCATAATGTTTCTGGTGTGGCTGTCTACCGTCAGGGCTGCGGTGACGATGCGGCGCCGAGACTTTCCGGTTGAGTCAGCGGAGTTTTTGATCAGTGACAAAATGCTCGGGACTGCCGACCTCTGGTCGCTTGACCCGCCGCAACACTATGCTGTCCGCTGTGTGTGAGTGTTTACGGGTAAATGACCATTGAAAAGTCATTGGCAGGTAAATGGATGACGCGAGCAGAAATATAAAGGCTACGAAAATGGCGCCTGTGCCAGAGAGAACATTCGAGAATGGACTGGCCTGACACAGAGCGAAGCCAGGATGAGATTTGCTGAGGAAAGAGAAAGATGGATTACGCTGGTTAAACGATCATCTGTGGTGCCCCTACGACCTACAAGTTACGGGATAGAATAGGATAGGATAGAATGAGAGCTACTAAATTCCTGGCTGGAATACCCTAATAATGACAGGTAGCAAATTTGGATGAGAGTATAAACCGAGGTCTAGTCTGTGTCGCATACATTCCATCATAACGGACTTTAAAGATCCTGACGCTCATGTCCTAGACGGGTGAGTGCCGGTGACAAGAACACACCCAGCATGCACCTAGGTCCTTCTCCCCCATCCCTGGCTGCCCAGGATTGTGCTCAGTTGTCCGGGCGTCAGACCATGCGCCCAAAGGCTGCGGGTGGGCGTCTCGGGCGGCTTGAGTTAGATCCTGTATCGGCCAGCGCCTTGAGCAGCTCTTGAGCTGGAAAAGCGCTATATAAGAACGATTAAATAAATAATAGCAAATTTGGTGATCTGAAGTTAAGACAGACATTTTGGATACTGGTGCTGCGGTCCAGTTCCAAAAAATTACAGCAAGTTTAAAAGTGTCAAAAGACATCAGAAGATTGCGCTCGCGAAATAAATAAATAAATAAATAAATAAATAAAAACATGAAAACAAAACTCGCGAGTAGCACTTGAAGGCAAATGACTGATACGTGTTTTTCTCTTAC
Organism: Oncomelania hupensis; assembly: GCA_036898135.1. NCBI lineage: Eukaryota > Metazoa > Mollusca > Gastropoda > Littorinimorpha > Pomatiopsidae > Oncomelania > Oncomelania hupensis. The sequence continues at coordinate 65,461,433 of CM072513.1, read as the reverse complement.
TCCCTGTTTGAGGAGTTACAGCCCCTAATAAGAAGATGACAATGAAGAATAAGATCAGAAGTTTTAGTTTGTCACCAAATACTGTCTCGGTAGGACTAGGAAAGACGCGAGACAATTGAGAGATTTGGGAAGTGTGAATGTTTTTAAGGGGAGAACCGTTTGATTAACGCATGTTTAATGAACCTAGAGGTGGCGGTAACTGGGGTGGAAGAGTTTGGAAGGTGCGCGGGATGGGAGGGATGAAAGGGATGGAGTGGGATGGAAACGCGAGGGGAAGAGGCAATCTACATCGTGGAAACAAAAAGAGGAAACATGCGAGAAAAAAAAAGATATATATAGTGGAACAGCGAGAGAGAAAACAAAGCAAAGACAACACTTCAGAAATTATAATTATGTTGAACCGTGAGAGGAAAAGTGACGATGAAAGGTTAGAAGAAGACCACAGATACGCTTACAAAAAAGAAAGAAAAAATAATAGATGCCCAGTTCTTCTTGCCGACCGCCAGATGGACGTTCTCAACTGCCATGCACAAAACAATGTTAATTGTCATTATCATTGCTGGTCGGTCAGTCCGTCTTTTATTACTTTAGTGTTATTTCCGCATTCTTTTATTATATTTTTAGTTGGGGTCGGGCACCTGGTTAGTGATAGTTTACGATTACAAAGAGCAGATGGGTCGTGTCACGTTGTACTGCGATAGGACAGAGAGAGGGAAAAGGCCTTCCCACGTTTAAAAACCTGCCAAATTCTATCCGGCAACATGCATGTCTTATCTGTGGATGGAACAGAAGAAGGCGAAAGAAGCAAAATAAAAAGAAGAAGAAGAAGAAGATACAATGCAGTAGAACTCGAAAGAACGGAATGAGGAAATGGCATTTTCGTGTTCAAAACCCTGAAAAATTGCATCCGGCGACATGCAACTTCAGGTGTGCAAATTACAGAGAAGGCAAGAGATTAAAAAAAAAAATATTAAAAAAAAGAAAGGATGAGAAGAACGACGAGAAGGAAAAAGATTACGGGCGTGAAAAAGAAGGATTTTCGTTACCATACGACGGGGTAAGGAAAACCGGAAAAGGCGTCTGTCGTTTAAAAACTTACGGAGCAACGAAATTTCATCCGGTAGCATGCACATGCACACATGTGAATAAATTCCAATCTGTCCCTTAACAAATTAACATAGTAAAAAATCTTTACATTTAACTTGGAAAGCATATCACTCTCTCACACACACATAATCGCACCAACATCTTCATCATTATCTTTACACAATTTCAGGCAACCACCCCTCCTCCCCATATCCTTCACCCTTACAATAATAATAATAATAATAATAATAATAATAATAATAATAATAATAATAATAATAATAATAATAATAATAATAAATAAATAAATAAATAAATAAATAGGTTAACAATTACATGAATTACTGTGTTCTCATATATGTTATTATACGTATCGGGACGATGTGTAGATTTGGATGTGAAGCTTAACATTCTTAATCATTCTCATCATTTTATTTAATGCTGTTAAATTGTTTTACTGCTGTATTTTGTTTTACTTGCAGGGTGTGTTTGACTCCATAACTTTATATGACTGATGTATGTTTATCACTGTGTTTACCTATCCTTTAGTGCTGTATACATGTTGTATGCCAAGGAAGCGTATGATACGATGAATGCATGTGTGACTGTGCAAGAAATGATGTATTTCATTGTCGCCATGACACACCAAAATCCTTGTAACGTTTTCACTTGGTGAATAAATATTCTTATCTTATCTTATCTTACATCACTTTTATAATTAATTTAGAGAGAGAGAGAGAGAGAGAGAGAGAGAGAGAAGGGAAGAGAAGGAGGAGGAAAAAGAGAAGGAGAAGTACCAGAGGAAGAAGAAGAAGAAGAAGAAGAAGAAGAAGAAGAAGAAGAAGAAGAAGAAGGTAGAAAGGTACAGAGGATGTAATAAGGCAGTCGCGGTGGCTATGAATGCAGCAAAACCACGCGGCGAAGAGAACGTGATGATTGATGCTAGAAGAAAATGTGGCACTATCATGCATGAATTACATCTACACGGGATAAATGTTCCAGCCAAGACGTGATGTTTTAGACCTGCGGTGAAGGAACAATTCGGAGGAGAAGGAGAGAATAGATGAGGAGCAGGAGGAAGAGATGCAGAGAAAGACAAAGCAGACAAATAAAGGAGAGGAAGGAGGACGACGAAGGCGAAGAAGATTACGACAACGAAAGCAAGCACGATAATGATAATGAAGGCGATCTCGAAGACGAAAATTGTTGATGAATGGAAGTGTTGAGAAGAAGAAGAAGAAGATATAAAAAGATGAAGCTGATTGCTGATGATGCTGCTGCTGATGATGATGATGATGATGATGGTGACAATGATGATGAGGAGGAGAAGGAAGAAGAGGGAGGAGGAGAGAGGATAAGAAGAGGGGGAGGAAGAGGAGTCTAATACGAGGAACCACAAGACAGCGACGGCAATGTAAAAGAGAACAACAAAGGTTCCAACGAAAACACGATAGGCTATAAAAATGAAACAGAATACAAAGAGCCGCAATAGCAAACAAGAAGAAGAAGAAGATAGAAGAAGAAGAAGAAGAAGAAGGAGGAGAAGAAGAAGAAGAAGAAGAAGAAGAAGAAGAAGAAGAAGAAGAAGAAGAAGAAGAAGAAGAAGAAGAAGAAGAAGAAGAAGAAGAACAACAACAACAACAACAACAACAACACACAACAACAACAACAACAACAACAACAACAGGAAAAAGAAGCTTGCTTTCTAAGATTTTTTTTAAAGTGCAGATGCTGACACACAGTTGCTTATCAGGCACGTCCTGATAGTGTCAGGTACAGCCAAGCTCCTTACATTAGTTTGCCATTAAGCTCTCTCTGTGATAGGCTAATAAAATATACAACGGATCGCAGTTTTTACAACTCTTTTAAGACATAGAGTGTGAGATTTAGAGAGAAAATGCCGTAAGACCAGTACCATATTCTACAGTTTCTGGCAATCTTTGCGGCTTCAAAAATAATTGTACTTAGTATAATCGTTTTACTCCGTGTAAACATTTTATTTTTACACCAACACATTTGTTTTGGGATCCTTGACAATCAGTACGTAAAAAAAATGTTATGTGTAATTATTTACAAACAATGATAATAACGCTTAAAGATTAAAAGGCGTTTAATTTGCCAAGCAGATTCCATTTTTATTACTAAATTTTCATAAAGAATATATAGAATACAGAATGTATTCCACCAAGTAACATTACACAAGGAATTTGACCCGATGTTTGTAAATACACATACACTAAAGGCACCCAACCCATCATCATTCGTCTTATACATGCAACACACCATTATAAAATATCCCTTATCGAGATGTTAAAACGTAATATAGGATAGGATATATACTTCCCTGGCAAACTTCAAAACAGTTAAACTTTACTGCGCTTTTGCTGTGTTCGGTCTAGCAATAAATAAAACCAGTCCGTGAAGCAGAACGGACGATAAATACAAAAACAAACAAAAAAATCAAAAAAAACAAACAAACGAAGATCAGACAAAAACATCTGAAAGCGGCCTCATCCGGCTAATTTCAATGTCATTTTAACTTTTTGTATGGCTTAAGGCCCGCCACACATACGGTTTGAAGGCCGATTCTAGATCGGGTTTCGGATCCGTTTGCGATCCCGGACTCCAAAACCGATAGCATGCCACACGTTTCCGATCAGGTCGACCGAAACTTCCACACTGTGCATTGTTTATGTTCACTTTCACTAGTGTCAGTGTACACGATCAATTCAAACAGTTTACCATCCCCATCCAACAGCTCATCTAGTCTGAAACCACAGCAGAAATAATGTCTCTACATGCTACAAAAACTATTTAAAAATAAAAACGTAAATCAAAACCATACAAAACATCGCGGGTTGCATCACAGGCTCTGAAGTCTTTTATTTCGTCTTTGTAAACTCGTGGGCCTCCTACATAGGTAGTATAGTATATATAGTATGTAATTGAGGCCTATGAAAGACGAGACTTCCAGCCTGTCACCTGTCATCAGCTTCGTTTGTAACGCCAAGTTGACAATGAACACGGGACGCATTCTGATTGGTTGGAAGTTTACAATCGGGGCCGATTTTGCACAGCAGAATAGAACAGGTTCTAATCGCACGATACCGAGCCGATTGCAAATCGGACGGCAGGCAAGCAGTAGTTCTGACGTCATCACGTAGCAAATCGGGGTCGGATCGCAAAACAAAATTTGCACAACCATGTGTGGCGGCTTACTATATTTTTCTCACTACAAATTAAAAACAGTATATATTACGTTACAGGAGAGAATTAAAAGAGAAGAGTATGTTGTAAATCGCTGCCAAGATGTGAACACTGTTGTCTTGAACTTTAAAATTGGAAAAAAGAGTCTAATATTAGAAAAAAGACTTTACATCCATTGATTGAACTGAATTTGTGAAACTTTGCGTTTCACTTTGATTACTGGTAAGGGATTTTAATTTTCGCACGTATGATGCTATTTTGTCTTTGTCTGACAATTAAACGACCTGTGAAACATAAGAAAATTGAAGACAAAGAGAAGATATAGACCATCGTCACCATTTTTTGGGGACAATTTGAAAAACCCACAGCGTGGAGTGGCCGGCTTTATGGATTTAAACTAGGCTTGAAAAAAAACAAACAGTTATAAATTATTTTTATTTAAAATTAGGCATGATAAAACATTAAACCTAGCCCTAGTGAATGGAAAAGCGTCCAACTCCCAAGCTGTGCTACAACAGACCTCATACACAACAAGGAGTTCACGAGTTTTCAAGAAAAAAGGTAGGTCATTGATAGTTGATGTCAAGAAGATGGCATAGTAGCATAGTGATAGGCTGACCGAGGATAAAGGGGTTGGTTGAAGGAAAGCGACAGTGGGAATTTAAAGCACTAATTTTCAGACAGGGACACTATTTATACAAAAACCCCCAGGAGACCCTCATTGTATGGTTCGAATGGATTGGTCAAAGGTGTGATCATATTATTTTCCCCTTTACCATAAAGGGGCTGGTTGGATAAAGGATGTCTATACCTATATGCGAAACAGACTATAAACATACAACATGAACACACACACTGCTCTCTCAGTCTAACCCTTCCTCTCTTTTCATTCTGTCCCCCTCCCTCCTCCTCCCTCCCTGCATCCTGAGTTCCTCTCCCCCCTCTCTCTCTAATATTAATTCTATTCCCTCACTCTACTCTAACTTTTTAGCTTTGAAGAAGATTTACTTTGTGTTGGGGGTGGTGGGGAGTGGGGTTGAGGAAAGTGAAGGGGAGGACTGTAGACAAGCAAACATGGACAAAACAAGTAGCAAAACAGCTCGTTGTCCATTTTCTCCTTAGTCTCATGTCCACTGTCAACCCCGACCTTCGACCGCCGCTCCCCTACGTCTCCATTCAGCTGCTCTCCCTTGACACTGTCATCACCATTGTCCACCTTTAGAAAGATCTTAGTTTCCCCTTGGCTACAGGGTGTTGTGTCCCTTTGGTCTCCCGCGTTTGCCTCCCTTTGTAGTGTGGGTCACCTATTGTTTCACCTCACCTGGTCCAGAATTCTCTTCCCTTTGACTACCGCGCGCGCGCGTTTGTGCTCGAAGATCGTTTTTGAGTGAACATTAGAGCGTTCACCGTTGGCGATATGGTAGACAGCTCGCTTTCTCTCAGTCTCAGTGTCTCAGTGTCTCAGTATGAATCAATGACAAGGTGTGGGTTCCCATGTCCTGCTTGATGAATGAAAGGCACCAGGGGAAAATAAAATTGGCTGTCATATCACACCTTCTTGGCATCTTTAGTATTCTGAGCTTGGACGAGGGCCGTTATTTTACCAGCACTGACAACAGTGGCCAAGAACAAAGAAAAGCGAAGTCAAGACTCCAGAACGTGTTGAACCCAAGAGCGTTAAGTGTGTGTGTGTGTGTGTGTGTGTGTGTGCGTGCGCGCGTTTGGTTGTGTGCCTGTGTGTATGTTTCACCTCTAGTACAAAAGGAAAGGGAAGAGGGAGAGGGAGAGAGAGGGAGAGAGAGAGAGAGAGAGAAGAGAGAGAGAGAGAAGAGAGAGAGAGAAGAGAGAGAGATGTTGAAGTTGAAAAACTGTAATCGGACAAGGGTCTAATCTTACAACCTGTCCTTTAACTTTATAAACATTAACGATAACAGTCACTATAATGTTAAGAATTAAAACAGGTTAAAACAATGAAAACATCAAACTATTCGCACTCACAATCTTAACATACATAGAGCTAGCGAGCGAGAGAGAGACAGACAGAGACAGACAGACAGGTACAGGGACAGACAGACAGAGAGAGAAAGAGAAAAAAAAAGGGGGGGGGGAAGAAAAAAAGGGGAAGAGAGAAAGAGAGCGAGAGGAGATGCGATGAACAAATTAATTATTGTTTATTAATTATTGGGCATTGACCAGCTCATAATGCTGTTCTAGGCGACTTGTGACAGCCAGCCAGAAGATGTGTGTAAAGCGGAGAGGGCAGGTGACCTCTTCTTCTTCTTCTTAGCTAGATTAACGTCCCCGGACACTGATGCGTACAGGGGACTAGAGGTGACCTCCCAAAGCAGTGTACCTTATGATGGAAACGTCGGATATTTTCTCCGACTTTTGACACACACACACATACACAAACACTGGTCAACAGCAGGGGGCGCTCCTGCCCGTGACTGACCGCTGTCCATCCTTTTGTCCCAGTTGTCATCAAGTCCAGTCTTGAATGACAGTCGTGGGCACCCTGATCCAAAGATGCCTCCAGTTTGTGAAAGTAGGAGATTGGAATTTGGTGATCATTATACGAATAAAGATGCGTGCATTCTCTCTCTCCTTCTCCCTTTCTCTCTCATCCACATACACAACACATACTCTCTCTCTCTCTTTCTTTCTCCTTTCTATCATTCTGGCTCGTTCTGAGTTCCGACTATTTCAACGTATTCCCATATATTATCTGGATTTTATCTGGAAATGCTCAAATATGTCCTTAGCTTTGCTTCAAGAAGACTTTGGATAGAGCCAGAATTGGAAAGCTGCTAGTCTTATTTCCACAAATTATATGGGGGGGGGGGGGGAGAAGAGTAAGGGTTGGGGGGAGAAGACAGGCATATAAAAAAAAAAAAGACAGGCAAATAAAACCTATTGTTTATTCTAACCAACCCAAAATTCACAAATACACGTTTCATATCACAGTCACGTCCGACCTGTCATGTCAGCACCATTACTCATCCTTCGCAGGACGTTAGTGGAATTAACAAGGCAGAACGCCATGGCTATAGAAAGAGTTTAGAAGCAGGGATCGGTTGCCCGATGGCTAATACCCGGAATGACCACCTACCCGAGTCTGTCAGTGGTCAAAGCAAGGATTGGGCTAATCCCTCCCCCAGGTGGAGGGGTTGGGAGAGGCAGTCCAGGTGTCGGCGGTCAGATTGTCCAGTTAGTTAGCCATTTGTCTCTGTCAGCTCCTTTCTCCCAGATTTGCCTTCCGCACCCTGTCTCTTGCAGAAAAACGATCCCCTCTTTATCCCCTATTTTCCTGAGCCCTTTCCAGTACGTTACGCTTTCCGCGGGTATTTGAAATGCTATGAAACTATTCTACAGTGAGTTTCGTATTGGAACACTATCCCCTCCCTCCCCCCACCTCCAAATCTCCTTTTTTTCTTCTCTCTCGTCTCATATTTATTTATTGGGCTATAGAAAGTGGTTAGTTTAGAATGCACACATATGACTACACAGCGCGTACGCAGTCAGCAGCTCAGCATTTCCGATTGCGAAGTAAAGATCGGTGGGTTTGACGGTATGCGATATTACGGAGGGCTACGGTCTCAAGTAACAAGGAGAAGACAGAGAGGAGAGAGATGAGATGGAGAGAGAGAGAGAGTGAGAGATTTAAGAGAGAGAGTCTACGAGAGAGAGAGAGGAATTATGAAGTAAGAGAGAGAGAGAGGAGAGAGATAGAGAGAGAGAGAGAGAGAGAGAGAGGAGAGAGAAGAGAGAGAGAAGGAGAGAGAGGAGAAAGAGATGAGAGAGATAACCAAAGAGTGGAGAGAGGAGGAGAGATAAGAAGAGAAAAGACAAAATGAAGAGAGAGAAAAAAGAACGAGAGGAAAAGAGGAGAGAGATAGCGCAGAGAGATGAGAGAGAGAGAAGAAGAGAGAGAGAGAGAGAGAGAGATGAGACGGAGAGAGAAGAAGAGAGAGAGGAGAGAGTAGAGAGAGATGAGGAGAGAGAGAGGAGAGAGAGAGAAATGAGAGGAGAGAAGAGAGAGAGGAGAAATGAGAGTAATGAGAGAGAGAGACACAAGAGAGAGGAGAGAGAGAGAAAGAGAATAGAGAGAGAGAGAGAGAGGATTGGAGAGAGAATAAGAAGAAGAGAAGGAGGAGGAGGAAGAAGAAAAGGAAAGAGAAAAAGAGGAAGAGAAGAAGGAAAGAAGAAGAAGACGCCAAGAAGAAGTGAGAGAGAGAAAAGATGACATAAAGAGGGAGAAGAAGAGATGAAAGATGGAGATATGGAAGAGAGAAACATACCCGAGGAAGGACGAAGTTAGACAAGATAGAACAAGATAAAACACAATTTAGTGAAAGCATGATGAAGATGATGGAAAAACAGAAAGAGGGAGATGATGAGTAGAGAAATGTGAGGTGAAGACGGAAATTAGGTAAGATATAGTGGAGAGAAGCGAGAGGAAGCAGAAAAACAAGACAGAGAAGAGAGAGAGCGACGACGATATTAAAAGATAGAGATGAGGGAAGGAATGAAGAAGGTTAGAGAAAGAGAAGAGGGCGAAAAGGAAAGACTAGGGAAGCAGGGAGTGACGAAGAGAACAGAAAAGAGAGAATAAAAAATATGGAGAATCATCAAAGGCTGAGAAAGACAGCGAGAAAAAAGAAAAGTGCACCAGAGAGAAGATTGATTACAGATTAAGAAGAAAAGAAGAAACAGAATTACTTGAAACCAGCGAGGACTGAAAAAAGGGAGAATATATAATGAGAGAAGAGGGAGGGGAAGCAAATGGAAAGGACGGAGAAGGACGACGAAGAAGAGGAGAGAGAGAGGATGAGAGAGAGGAGAGAGAGAGGAGAGAGAGAGAGAGAGAGGAGACTTTTTTGACTTTAAACGTTTATTGCAATTACAACATGTTACAAGGATAATAATTTTAAGCTTACAGCTTATTCTTACAATTAGTCCTTGTTTCAGGCACCCACTCAAGCATAATACATTTATACAATCAATTAAACCTGCCACATGTTACATATATAAAAGTAAAACTATAATAATTTCAAAACAATAACTTTTAACATATCTAAACGTCATCTGAACAATATAATATTATACCATTATAATATGGTGACCTGTGGGTGGAAAAATTATGAATTTAAAATATGGTTAAAAAGCATTAATTTAAATGATTTGATTGTTTTGTTTTGTTTAATGATCGGAGGAAGTTCATTCCATAAAGACGGTGCTCTGAACCCAAAACTAGTCTTATATAGATCAATTCTTGGTTTAGGTAAGAGATAATTTTGGGAATGGTATACATTTGATGATTTAGTTAAAAATCGGGTTAGATAGTTTGGTGCAATATTGTTGTGAACTTTAAACATAAGCATGATCATATTATATTGAAATTGTTTATTTAGAGGTAAAATGTTTAATTTTATAAATTTTTCATCTGTTGAAATAGTTGTACAGTTAGAAATTAATTTTATTGCCCGTCGATGCAATGAATTTATTTTTTGTATTTGATTATGACTAGCAGCACTCCACACAGTGGAAGCATAGTTAATATGTGAAAGACAGTGTGCATGGAAGAACACTTTCCTGGCATATTCAGGAACAAAACATCGTAGTTTTGAAAGCAAAAACGTACTTTGGGAAAGGCGTTTACATATTTGATTAATGTGTTTATCCCATTTGAATTCTGAATCAATAGTAACTCCAAGTACACGATGGTCTGTTACTTGGTGGACACAAGTGTTATCTATTGTAATATGTAATTGTAAAGGCTGTAATTGATGTTTTTGTCTTGTTGTGATTATCATGCACTCTGTTTTTTTAGGATGAAGAACCATTTGATTAGTTAGACACCAGTTTATCACATCATTTAAACTATTTTGTAAAGATGTTTGTATGGACGTAATGTCTTTCCCAGAACAATGTATTGTACTGTCATCCGCAAACAAATCACAGATTACATTATTATCTGATATTTGGAGGTGGAGATCGTTTATATAGATACAAAATAGAAGAGGGCCCAGTATCGAGCCTTGAGGAACGCCACATTTTACTGTACCTTTTGCTGAGTAATGGCCATTTACTAACACTGTCTGCTCTCTATCACTTAAGTAAGATTGGAAAAAATTTACAGTTGCAGAATTGTTCAGATACACAGATAATTTACTGATCAATACGGAATGATTAACCATATCAAAAGCTTTTGTAAAGTCTAGAAAAACGGCACCAGTAATTTCATTCTTATTAATTGCAGAGAGCCAAGTATCACATAATCTAACCAAAGCAGTATGGCACGAATGATTTTTACGAAAACCAGATTGGAATGGATGAAAAAGAGCATGTTTCTCCATGAAAGTATTTACATGTTTATACATATGTTGTTCAAGTGGTTTAGATAGAACATTTAATAATGAAATAGGTCTAAAGTTATTTGGATCAGAAGTGTCCTTTGCTTTTGGAATTGGAACAACTTTAGCCATTTTCCAAGCATCAGGAAATATTTCAGTTTTAATACACAAATTATAGATAAAAGTTAATGGTTCAATGATGTAAGGCAGTGCAAGTTTTAAAATCAAAGAATTAATATTATCAAAACCGCAAGACTTTTTGTTTTTTAGACTTGTTATATTTGGATACGTCATGAGTATTTAAGAGGGGGATGAAACATGTAGTATTCGGAGTTAGTCTGTCTTTACAAAAATTATCAAGTAATGCTGTAAGACTGTACGCAGGTTTATGACAAGTGGATTTAACGATATTATCAGTTATAGATAAAAAGTGATTATTAAAAGTTTCAGCTGATGGAGTGATAACAGCTGTGTGTTTTGTACATTTAGACTTTCCTGTTATCTCATTCATTGCTTTCCAAAGTGATTTTGTATCATGGTCATTCATTATTAATGAAGTAATATACTTTTTTTTTGAGTCTCGAATCATAGTGGAAACTCTATTTCTTTGTTTCTTGTATTCCGCAAATCTTTTTTGTTTTTTAAATGTGTCACGGTTTTTCATTGCATCAATAATATCTGATGTCAGCCATTTAGGAAATGTACTTTGTTTGACTCTTTTCTCTCTAATCGGTGCATGTTTATTCAAGATCATACAAAACCTTTCATACCACACACTTAAGGCTTTATTAGGATCATTACACAAATATATAGTATTGAAGTTAGTAAAATGTAGATCATACAGAATGCATCCTTGTTAAAAGATTTAAATGACCTAAATTGAATAATTGTATGTGCATTAAGTTTATGTTTTAGAATTTTGCACGATAAAGTGCATACTATAGGATTATGGTCACTCATTGAAATTTGAGAAATATGTGCATTTGAAACTCTGTTGGAAATATTTGTATATATGTGATCTATTAAGGTTTTTGTGGTTTTAGTAACTCTCGTTGGTGTATTTATAAGTTGAGTTAGGCCAAATAATTGAACATAGTTCGACCAAGCGGTTTGCGTTTTAAGCAAATCAATATTAAAGTCTCCCAGTAGCAATACATTAGGGTGCGACTTTGTAATGTTGTCCATCATATGAACAAACGTTTTAAAAACCATGTTTGAGTTGCTTTAGGATTTCTGTATATATAACCAATCATGACAGGTTGAGCCACAGTCGGACGAAATTCTAACCAAATGCATTCAATATCAGCAGGTTCACAATCAGATCTCCTTGTAATATATGAAGCAATAGATGTATGTATATATACTGCCATTCCAGTTTGTCCCAACATTTGTGAATCTTTTCTAATGAGTGTGTATGATGCTACTAATAGAGATGTCACTGTGGTCTTTGTTTAATCGAGTTTCACTAATGCCTAGCAAGTGCAGGAATGGCTGTTCATTAAGAAGCATATTCACATCGATCAACTTATTGTATAAAGAATTAATATTAACATGACCAACGCGAATTTCAGTATTTTTATAAGCATTTAAAGGTGGTTTTAAATTTGATGCCATACTTATATAATGTATAGCTAATGATAAATATTTCACATTTAAAAAGTAAGAACGATAATAAAAGAATAATAATAATAATAATAATAATAATAATAATAATAATAATAATAATAATAATAATAATAATAACAACAACAACAACAATAGTGAAACAAATTAACCACAACAAATGCGTGAGTACGCGATTTAAATTAATCTTTTCCGAAGTAGAGAAGGCACTGAACTATTAATTACTACACAGTTTTGTGCAGTCTCTTCTTATTAAATCAACAAAACAAGAATCTTATTTAGTAAAGGGCGGCAATCACCATTAGGAGTAATACTATCTTGTAGTGTTTACAGAGATAAATTTATAGACAAAGCTGCAAAAAGCAGTCCCTAAAGTCAACTCATCATTTGAATACAGTCATACAGCTGTTAGAATCAACATACTGATCGTAGAAATGATTCAAACAAGCGGACAAGCGTTTGCTTGTTATGTATTAAGAGAGAGAGAGAGAGAGAGAGAGAGAGAGAGAGGGAGAGAGAGAGAGAGAGAGAGGCAGACGAATAGACAGACAGAAAAACAGGAAGTCAGAGAGAGGCGCAGAGACAAACAAAAAGACAGATAGAGACAGAAAGGGGATGAGGAAGGACAGACAGGGTTGATATGAATATTAACAGTTGTTTTTTTTATTAATTGATATCTGAAAGCAACAGACGATCGTGCAAATGCACATGTGACTCAGTTTACAAATCTTCCTCCGGGCTAAAGACAAGGGCGACGTGATCTTGTATTACATCAACAGGTCAATATAAAGACACGTTGACAACTTGCAATATAATAACAAATAAAAGCTAAGTTACCCCCACTCCTACCCCCTTCCCCTCCCCCACGTCTTTTGTTTACGTTTCTCCTTATGATGTTTTCCTACTGCAGCTGCAGCTACAAGCTTTCAGCCCCCCACCCCTTTCCCACCACCTCCCTCTCTGTCTTTCTTTTTCTCTTTCTCTCCTTCTAGCCTTTTCATATCTCTCTCTCCTTTTAATCTCTCTCTCTACTTTTCATCTCTCTCTCCACCCCCCCCTCTCTCTCCTCTCTGTTTCTCTCCTTTTCAGCGCTCCCTCTCTGTCTCTCTCTCTCCTTATCATCTCTCCCTTCCCTTCTCTCCGTCTTTGTTTGTCTGTCTCTCTCTCTTTCTCTCTCTCCATCTCCCCTCTCTCTTCTCTCTCTTTCTCTCCTTTTCAGCGCTCTCTCTCTGTCTCTCTCTCCTTATCATCTCTCTCTTCCCTTCTCTCCGTCTTTGTCTCTCTCTCTCTCTCTCTCTCTCTCTCTCTCTCTCTCTCTCTCTCTAATGGTACAGTAAATCTTGATGTTATCTTATCACAAAAGGTCTGATTGTAAGAATGGGCTTATGCCTAAAATGTTAACCTTTTAAAATAAAGTTCTGAAGTCTGAAGTCTCTCCTCTTTCCCTCCCAAGCACAAATATCAAGGATCTGTCTGTCAAGCTCTTATGATATTATGCGCAAACAACAGGAAACGATAAAACAATAACACTAATACGCTGAGACGCACTATCAACGAGAAAGTGTCAGGATGACCATAAACGGACAGTGCTGACAAGACTGCAAACAATGAAAACAAACTACACTAAATCAGGCGGTAAATACTACATTATACCAACGTAATCCGGTCGCAATAAGAACACTGGTGTTTGGGTTTTTAATTATACTTTCCTTCTATAATGTTTGACTTCAATATTTTCAATACATTAAACTAGATCCTTTCTAAGAGGAAACAGTGGTCAGGATTCAAATATTAAACATTTCTTCAATCAATAAATAAACTAATCATATCACTCACTCACTCAAACAATCAGAAGATTTCTAAAATCCATGAAAAAAACAGTTAAAGGCGCTGTTAGATGGCAGAAAAATTAAAACAAAAAACAACAACACCAAAAACAAAATATATTTTTTAAATTTAAAAAATAAGCACGAATGAGAAAACATACAAGCAAACAAACAAGAACAAATAAAGCAGGTATGATACCAAAAAGGTGATAGGTCAGGTGAACCTCACTGATCCAGTTCAGTCCACCAAATTGTCCAACAAACTATGATGACACATCTCAAGCCGTTTCCAAAAGCTATCTATAAACTAATAAATAATAGTTTGCAGTGTTCCCGATTACGCACAGTAGTGCGTCAATTACGCACAAAATATGAAAAATGACGCGGGAAAATTTGCATGACGCACACATTTTTTTTGGAATCGCTGAAGTCCAACGAGTGGCGAACTAATTCATGGCATAATCAGAATCAGAACCCAACTGAGACTGCCATTGCAGACGATTAAAGATTGTGTCGGGAGTTGTCGTCCTTAAAAATCGCATGCGCGCGCATTGTAAACTTCCTCCAAGCAATACATTCACTGAACAAAAGAAATCTTCGTTAATCCATTCTTTGATTCTATCATACACGATCCTGTCACTTCTGACTTGGTTGACTGGGCCCAAAACCCGTTCATCCACCGATTTGGGGACTCCCAAAATTTGCACAAGGACTCTTAAAATTTTATACCTGGGAGTCCCAAGGACTCGCATTTTTGTGTGTGTGGAGGGAACACTGGTTTGTATCTTTGGGAAGCACCGGTGTAAAAGTCAATTAAATCATGCCACAGCAACTTCAATCTTGGATTTACCGTAACATCTTCCGGGGGAGGCGGCGAACCTCCATTCTCAACCCATGAAATTGTTTAGGTTATAGACTGCTTCGACCTTTTAGGAAGTAACTTGTAAAGAGTCTCCTTCCATTTGGGTAGTATATATATATATATATATATATATATATATATATATATATATATATATATAGAGAGAGAGAGAGAGAGAGAGAGAGAGAGAGAGAGAGAGAGAGAGAGAGAGAGAAAGAGAGAGAGAGAGAGAGAGAGAGAGAGAGAGATTTTAAAGGTAACTACCCAAATACCCAAATGGAAGGAGAGTCCCTGTATACATCGTGAACCGTTGATTGTATGATGCAACCTTTTACCCGGAGGTGCCTTCTTCAATAAAGGCAAACATATTGAACAAACAAATATTGATAACTTCTTTACTAAAATTCGCCCAGCCAGGAATGTCAAAAATATGTTTTCAGGTCTTGCCTAGTCAGATATCTAGTTTTGATTTGACTGTGAAGACGAGAATCCCTGCGCACTGTCTAGCTAATTTGAGGGTCTGAATGGGTTACATAATTATGGGGCCTATGGTGGCAAGCACGGGAGTTATGGTAATACTAGCAAGCTGACGTATAGGAATGCTTCAATAATGAGAGTCCGGACGGGGAACGAGAAAGACTTCCAACAGTCAGGAGTGACGTGACAAGCAGGAAACGATACAATCATCACAGCACTTCCAGGACGACACGCCTTTCCAGGAAAACTGCTGCTGTGCTAGTTACCGCACGTCACACTCTCTTATCCAGATTATCTGACCAACTCTTCTTCTGCAATGCATAGTCACATAGCACTAAAACCTCAATATGAACCGCTTGTGCAAGACCATTCAGAGTTACTTTCACGTCCTTGCGCCCCATCTCACCATCGCATCACCACCCCCCTTCATCATCTTGAACAAAGAAAAGTTCGAAGGTCTTGACTATCAGACCAAGCCACAGCCACATTCCACGTTAAACAATACACATTAGCTTATTTTGTTGAGGAAAATAAAATCAACCACGCTGGCTTGTTTTATAGTGTTATCTTCCCCTCAAGATTATCAGATGCTAACAACGTGACTGCAATGCTAATATGGAAAATTGAGGAAAGTTTACTTAATCATCCGTTTAACAAACCCAACAAACATGATGAAAATCACTCTGTATGTTAAACTATCCGGAAAGCAATGCCTTTGTTATAAAACACGTCGAAGAAACCATCTCAGAAGCCTGGATGATCCAGCACGACATTACAGTCAAGGCAGTATGACGACGTCCAATCGTCGAAACTCTCGCAATACTGATCATTTTGGACCCAAAATGACGGCTGCCCACTTCCAGCTTCCTCTACATTACAGCAGAGGCAGCATTAGTCTCGTAATCTGTTCTGTCGTTTTACAGACGGCGAAATACCATTGCTACAAACAACACTCTGTGTATCCGAGCATCAAAACCCACCAATGACCAGACTTGGCTTTACAGATAAAGTAGAGCATTATATCTTCTCCCCATATCAGATACTTCGCGTGAAATAGCCTACTACATAATGTATTCTGACGATTCAGAATCCCAGACTTAAAGATGTATAAAGGAAAGAATAATGAATGTAATAATCCAAAGACCTTATACAACACTGAGTAATTATACCGCTACCGAAGACTGTATAGGGTATGATCTTTCACTTTGACACTACCTAAAGTTCTTGCATGCGACTTTCTCCTAATCACAACACCAGTATAACAAAGTCTGTGTCTTTATTTGGAGATACAATTGTTGTCTTTTTAAGATCTTGTTCTTTCTCTTTTGCTTGGTCGTTGCTGTCTGCTCTGATGCTATCTGCTGCTCAGTGTAATCCAAGCCTGTCAGCTCCACTGATTAGGGGAATGTTTTAGAGGGAGGAAGCTTGAATTTGGAATCCAAGTTTAAAGGCTAAGGGGGTATGGTACTATGGAGTGAGAGGAGTCCCAATGCATGTCGCTTGCAAAATGGCTGGGGACGTCAACGTCCGCTCATCATTACGGCCTCACATCCGCCTTGTCCTCCTTCTTCATCTCCTCCGCCCCCTCTTTTTGTTTACTAGCATCCTGGGCGCCACGTTTCGGCTTCATCACTTCAGGAAACTAAACTTGGGTTTTTAAGTTATGAACAGTCCTGTAGCCTACGTTTTGTAAATTCTGAAGATGCGGCACACACAAAAATTACATAATTTCGAGATTTAATAATGGAAGTTCTCCCAACATTCCCGATTGGCAAAATAACTGTTTTGTCTTCATCATGTAATTCGCCTCTCTCTCTCTCTCTCTCTCTCTCTCTCTCTCTCTCTCTCTCTCTCTCTCTCTCTCTCTCTCTCTCTCTCCTTCTTTCCTTTCTTCTTCTGTTTTTAAGTTAGTTTCTGCCTTCATCAGTGTGGATGTGTGCTCGCGAGTCCGCGATGAGACAGCGCGACCTACGACACCGCGGACAATAAAGTGAGCGCAGCGATCCCCATCAACGGCTGCGACGACAACCTTGGCGTGACGTGGGTGATGTGTACGTTCCACAGTTTACGACGGATTGGCCCGTCCACTGGAGACTGAGTATCAGTGAGCAGTGGGTTCCCCCGTTAGATATCAATCTTTTAGCGCTAGATTCTGGGCCGCATTCTTATAGGTTCCTTGGTACTCTGGTGTGTTTCCATATTGCCTCTCACTTGATCGCTTGTCATGCGGCAAGACGAAGAAGAAGAAGAACAAGAAGAACAAGAACAAGAACAAGAACAAGAAGAACAAGAAGAACAAGCAGGAGGGGAGAATGAGGAGGGGATCAGGAGGATGATCAGGAGGAGATTAGTTTTGGTGATGCACATGAAAAAAGGATGGAGAGGATGAATACAAAGAGTAGTAGAGAAAATAATAATAATAATAATAATAATAATAATAATAATAATAATAATAATAATAATAATAATAATAATAATAATAATAATAATAATAATAATAATAATTCATGTTTAAAACACGCTTGCTGTTTGCAAGGCAACTCCAAGCGCGTGACATAAGTAGAATTTTACAAAACAAATTCACCCACATGCGATATAATATGTGCAATGCATCACATATTAGGTCAAGGCAAGCAAATTACACCGATGAATACAACAAATAAAAATGACATACATTCTGGAGACTGGTTTAACATTACAACACTCCAATCAAATAAAAATCAACAACTACACAAATGTTCAATTCTCCAAAATGTATTGTCTTCATCAATGTAATAATAAACACACACACGCACACGCACGCACACACAAATACGCAATAAACTAACTAAACTAAATGTGCTTTTTTTTAAAACAGATATCTCACATTTAAGATGCACTCACAATAATACACATTTTCTGGATATCATACTACATCAAAGATTTGTGATAGATGACAGAGATAGAGAGCGAGAAGATGAGGTTAGCAACCTATAATGCAGAGAGAAATAATTTTATTTCAAAAATCTGGTTGATGGAAATCCTTTTGAACTGGCTCGCAATGTTATATGTGTATATAGCACCGGAACAGAATGTGCGTCAGCATTAAAAACAACAACAAAACAAATAAACAAACAACGAATTCTACATTAGAGTAGAGAGGTATCAAATAGCGTGGGAGTCAACCATAAAAAAAATAAAGCTACAATAAAATTATGTTTTAAAAAACACTGGGTTGGGTCCTGGTTAATAGAAAAAACAAGCAACAACAACAGCAATACTGGTCGATAACACGGGGTAGTTGCACCCATCTCCAAGCAGGGAGTTAGGAAATAAAACCTTGTGACCCTGGCAAAGCCATGCAGAGATTGAATGAATAGTTAGGTGAACACAGTTAAGGGAAAAGATAGGGAGGCGAAGGATGGCAGGGGTGGGTGGGGGGAGTAGGGAAGGGATGAGGGGATGGGGGGATGGGGGAAAGAGAAGTGGTGCCGAATAACATAGGAGACTTTTGTTAAAAGTTTACTTGTCTTTTAGAAAGTTACGCTAAAGCATAGCGATTAAGACACGCGCTACAAAATTTCATTGTTAAACACTGTTGAGGTCGGTTACAAACCTGGATGGGACCGAACATTTAGTATAGATGGGGAATTTTGAACGTTAGAAAAAGCGAAAAAGCGCGCAAACACAACTTGCCCACCCAGCCGTGAATGGGTTTCTGACTGCATTTAGAACCGGGGGAAAGGTATCAGAAGCGAAGAGATGGGGGGCACCGACCTCGAGAAGCTGGCTCTGAGAAAAGAGAAATCTCTCACGCCTCTCCCTTCTATCATTTAAAGGCTACGGAACTTACCTTTACCATATTTCTTTTTTTTAATGAAACCAATGAACACTGCAGGGATAGAGAGGGAAACAAAAATAACGGAGTACAGAACTAAGGAAATGAAAGAAGTGTCTTTTTTTAAAGCTGAGCACTATAGCAAAATAAGTATGGTGTGGAGAAGAAAGAAAGATAGACATTAAGCAAAGAGTAAATGAATACAATTAGATCTTTAAAAAAAATTGTGAATTGAGGGTATGTGGAAAAGTTGGAACGGATGTGAAAGCTCAGTGTGTAATTAGAAATCGAAGTTTGGATGGAGGTGTTGGGGTGGGAAGGCAGATGGAGATAAATTATGATATTGTTGTTGCAAATGTATTATTATTTTAATGTGAAATTATCGTTCTAGGGATAAAGAGAAATTAGAGTATGAAAAGCAATATATGGTTTTTCAGCGAAGTAATCCTGTTCTGAGCTGATGCATGTTTGGAGGATCGGAACGAAAGAAAAAAAATGAAATTAAAACAAATCAAAATAACATTCTTTCAGCGATTACGCAAAAGGGCGAGAACTGCGTATTGTTGTTTTTTTCTCCTCCAAAACAAAACAAGTTCTGTCGAGTGAAGATTGACAACTGGCTATTTGTATAAGAAACAGTATATATTTATATCAATGGAATTTGTCACCGTGCCCACATCTGTCATCAATACTATAATTATTAAAGATGTAAACTATAGTAGAGTAGAGTAGAGTAGAGTAGAGTAGAGTAGAGTAGAGTAGAGTAGAGTAGAGTAGAGTAGAGATAGTATAGTATAGCATAGCAGTTAACACAGACTCTACCCTTTGGTGTCTACACCTGATTATTTTTAACTGAATGAAATGACTGTTTGAATGAATAAATGTTTAAATTAGCAATTAAACGCATGAACTCTTTTAATACCATTAACAGAATGATTGACATAATTCATTAACTTTTTATTAAGATGAGATCCTTGATTTACCAGGTCAGATTTTGTTTTCACCATGGAAACATCTTTTTCTTGGTCAAAGTATGAAAATGTAATAGCGTAAACTTAACCCCTCTCATTGAAAGGGCGTGTGCTGTTTGTGAACAATAAACCTTACAATACACCGGAGACATTGGCAATAAACATTTGCAAACAAAGATGTCATTCAACAGCCACTGAGAAGCAGAGCTATTAACATGTGTAGGCTAATGTCAGTTTCCTGGGATTTCCCATCCCTCCTCTCCCCTCCCCCCCAACAGGACACGTGTCTGTTTGTCGTTTCTAATTACTTTGGATTGTCACCTTACAAACGAAGTATCGATAGGTTGCGTTTATTGATGATAAATTATACAAGTTGACACATACACACACAAACACAACCGCCGCACACACACACTCACAAACACACACAACCACGCTCGAACCCACACACTCACACACACAAACAATTTAGCAAACGAAGCAGAAAATAATATTAGTAGTAATAATTACCCAAATACAAACAATCGCCACAAATATAATCTTTCAGATCTACCATCTGTCTGTTCGTCTGTCGATCTATGTCTCTGTCTCTGAACTTTACATTTGAATGAATGAAAAAAGTAAGTCTTGATATGTTGCAGGAAACTAGGTCTTCTTCCCTTTTAACGTTTTACTTAGCTGAAATAGTCTGATTTTCTTTCTCCATCTCTGTCTGTTTGTCTGCTTGCCTGTCACCCTCCCTCTCTCTCTCCCTCTCTCTCTCTCTCTCTCTCTCTCTCTCTCTTTCTCTCTCTCTCTCTCTCTCTCTCTTCTTTAGCTAACACCAAATCTTTGCATCTCTCTCTCTCTCTCTCTCTCTCTCTCTCTCTCTCTCTCTCTCTCTCTCTCTCTCTCTCTCCCTCTTATCATTTAGAACACGTCTCTTAAAACACATTAAAAATTAAATACACATTAATTATTAAAGTTATTGATTGATATTAACAACATTCATTTGATTTAAATTGTTTGCAAATGTTTTTATATAATGATGACTTTGTTTATTTGTTATTGTTCCATTATGTGAATGTTATAACATTGAGTTGTATTTAATAGTTATCGTTAAAGCCCCAAGGGCAACATGTAAAAAAGCGCATTCAGCGCATACTCTTCTACCCTTGCAAACTAAAATTGTGATCTGATCTGATCTGATCTGGTCTGATCTTCTCTGATCTTCTCTTCTCTTCTCTTCTCTCTCTTCTCTCTCTTCTCTTCTCTTCTCTTCTCTTCTCTTCTCTTCTCTCTCTCTCTCTCTCTCTCTCTCTCTCTCTCTCTCTCTCTCTCTCTCTCTCTCTCTCTCTCTCTCTCTCTCTTCCTTCATTTCTTTTAGGTCGTGAAGCCGCTCGTTTGGCCTTTGATTGAATTGTCTTGTGGCTTTATTGTCAGCCTTTGGCTGGCCATTCCACGCGTCTTTAAGTGCCCCATACTCGTCGTGGCTCGGCGCTGGAATCGGCTGATATTGCCGCCTGCTTTCTATAGCTCCCTGATACTGCCCAGAAGCCGTCTGGGGCATGTTACAACCAGACTGTCCGCTTTCCTACATAGATAGAAACTATCAATAACACGACATTTTTCCTTTGTGTGTGTGTGTGTGTGTAAGCCAATTTAAGAGCTTGGGTGCCCGCTCACTATCAGCTGTCTCGGCCATTTTACAAACAGGCTGCCAGTTTCCTAAACTATAGAGCTATCAATAACTCAAGATTTTTTCCCTTTTTGGTCGCCGATCCTAATTCTGAATTTTGGCAGACAACCACTATATCCGTCTGGGGCACTTTTCAACCAGACTGCCAGCTTCCTACATAGATAGGGTAAATGTGTCCCTGTAACTTTTCGGTCGTTGGCGATGGTATCGTTTGGGACCTCACTTTTCTCTAGGCCAGCTTAATGAGGGCGGTGCTTGTCTCCTTTCCATCGCTGCTTTACCTTCCCCGGTTCTAAACAGATCCAGGTATCCATCCACAGGTGTGGACAGTGGGGGAGGGGAGGGGGGGTGTCTTACGCTTGTTTCGATACTTTTTGCGTCGTTTGGTGTCGTTGCCTCCCAAATCATGGTCGTTCATCCAATAGAAACATCCATAACACTAGATTTTGTCTTTGTGTTAGTAAGCATGTTTCGGAGTTTTAGCTGCCGTCTGGGGCATTTTAACAACCAGACTGCCTCCTTTCCTAAATAGATAGCAACTATCAATAACACGAAATTTTTCCTTGTGTGAGTGAGTCCATAATTGGCTAAAATCGAAATTTGGTGAGATTTAGCTTGTGCATATCAGCATATCATCACATCGTCGGCAGTTAGTAAGCTATTGTAGCATTATTGACTATTCATTATTTATAAAGGCTTTTTTTGCAATACAGCTAAACCCCAACACTAGCATTGAAAGAAATAGACAACCCTTATTATTTAAGCAAATGCCAAAGATGCAGGCAGGACTCTCACAGGAAAAGTTTGCAACGATAATCCCGGATTTCATTTAAAACTAGTGCGGCATGCATTGCTTCTGCATCTTTCAACTCTGAGCTCTCTACACAAAGACTTCATTATATTGTTTGTAAATATATGTATGACTGATGGCTGGGTTTCTATCACTGTTTTCTTCGCGCGACATGACTGTTTTATGAAGTCCTGCACCTTAAAAGACTGCGATCGTTGTACGATTCAAACACATACTATATGGGTCTAGGCTACGTTCTACAATAAAGACTGCGATCATTGTACCATTCAAAAACATATAGGCTACATCCTAAAATACGCTCCAACCATCCACACGCGTTTTGCTTTGCCAATCTGTCTAAAAGCATTTCCCCTACGCAATGAAGGGCCGGCAAAAATCCAATTGCAGAAAGGAGCGGAGCGTAAGTGAATAAAAAGCCATAAGAGTGTCACAGTTCCCTGAGAGTACCACTGCTGCTTTGTTTGCCTTTTATTTTCCCTTAAAGCACAAGTTGTGTTTTTACGTGATTGCCTCCCATCTTGCTTGTGTACCCTTTGGGAGTCTTGCCCTTTCTCTAACTGTATAGGACTTTCTTTGTTGTTGTTGGGGTGGGTGTGTGCAAATAATAGTCTATAAATAATATGTAGAAGTGATTTCTTATTACAATACAATACAATACAATACAATACAATACAATACAATACAATACAATACAACTGTAATCATCTCAGTCTGAGCAATTACAATGTATTTTGCATTTGGACTTACTCACTGGTTAGTACGCAAGGAGTATTCTGGTGTTCTTTTCGGCAGTATAATGGTTAACTGTGGTACTATTCTCATAGTGAAAACACCAGAGACAATTTTATCCCCCAAAAATATAAACTACCCTTTTCCGGTGATAAGTATGGTTATATTATGAGTTAAAATACAGCATACAGAAATCTATGTATCTATCTATGTATCTATCTATGTATCTATCTATGTATCTATCTATGTATCTATCTATGTATCTATCTATGTATCTATCTATCTATCTATCTATCTATCTATCTATCTATCTATCTATTTATCTATCTATCATCTATCTATCTATCTATCTATCTATCTATCTATCTATCTATCTATCTATCTATCTATCTATCTATCTATCTATCTATCTATCTATCTATCTATCTATCTATCTATCTATCACACACATACACAAACCACAGCAAACCACACACACAGACAACACAACACAAGAACACTACCACACAACACACAAATACAACACAACACAATACACAGTAACAACGCAAAACAACACAGCTGTTTTATCTTATCTAGGTTTATAGCACGATATTCTTAATGACCTTTTTCTTAAAGCTAAGTTTTAAGCATTACTGCTTTATTTGTAGAGTCAATGTAATTAGTGAGAGTGCCTGTGTGTTTATTGTGAACGTTTTTTTGTATTATGTATTTAAGCAAAATTGTATAATGTCTTAATACCTAAAAGATTATGTTCAATACTGTAGTAATCCATTGTTAGTTGTTATATTGCACGCCATGTCACTGTGATAATTATTTTGTGACATTTAACAAGTTGGCTTGTTTGCGTGTGTGTGTGTGTGTGCATGAGTAAGTGTGTGTGATATTTCTACTATTCTGTGTGAAATTCTCAGCATTGCGAGCGAGGTGTGTTGGATGGTGTTTATAAGACAGTGATTACTTGTGGACACATCAATGCCAAATCAGTTCTTTCTTGACGAACTGAGCAGAGCGGGTTTTGGCGAGATGTTACTGTTCCTGCACTAGCGACCTTGGGGAGGGTTTGTCGATGCTGAGAGTGGACACCAAAGGCTTGGCGAAGTACGCTTTGGCGAAGTGTGCTTTCGCGAAATGTGGCGCACCCGATGGAGGATGCAAGCATGACGTAATCGGAAGCCGTTGCTTTAAACCCCGCTGACTTAACTGAGCTGCAGTGAAGGTTTACGGCGCCCTCTGACATCCCTGCTGTTACGCTAGGAATAATAATTGCCGTCATTGAACTGCAGCCTTTATTGGACATGGCGTTTACCCCAATTTTCAGAAGCGTGGAACGCCAATGTTGTCGTGTATTATAATATTAATAATGCCGCAGTAACGACACCCTAGTAACAGCACGCTAATATATTTTTTAAACTTTTTTTCTCCTGAATTCATTCGATGAGTAAGATATGAGTAATAAGAGGCTATAATTTTTTTTGGGGGGTGGGGGTGGGGGTGGGGGGCTGAAACCTAGGACAAACTATACTATAATTAGATTCAGATTGTACTCGGGCTAAATATAATTATGTTATAATTTATATATAATATAATGGAAATAAAGTTATTTTTGTGTGTGGATATAATCAGTACATATTAAGATGTGAACTTACCTGCGCCAAGCACGGGGTGCCGGTTCCGTTGTCAGGGAACATGAGGCGTAGCGCCTGGCGCTTCAGTTCGATAAGGCATCCGTTACATTGTTCACAACAAACTCCTCCTCCCTGGCTCATCCTCCCCTCTCCCCACGACGACGACGACGACAAGGGAGGGGGAGACAATACCTCCCTCTCCACCACCACATTATTACTCCCACCGGAAGCCAGGCGTCGGGCGGGAAGGCTGTCACGTGACTGAGGCGACAGAGGCCGCTTCGATGACGTAAGCAGTGTTGTAGGGTGAGGGTGGGGATGGGGATGGGGGTGGGGGGACACGGACACAGAAGGGGAAGAACACCTTCCCACGACAGCAGCGTCAGGGGTAGCGGGACGGCCGAACACGAAGGACATCGGCTGTCCTTCATCGTCTCCGTTACCTCCACCAGCTCCCCCGTACACACCATCTCTGCCACCCCCTACCTGACACGTCAAGGGCGACATGGTACCGCGGATGGGGTAGTCCTGAGCCGACAGCGGCATCGACGACACAGGCACTGAAGTCGACGTTGATGACGATGCGGGCGACGACGACGATGGTTTGGAGGTTGAAAAT
>CM072513.1:65225746-65430746 GCA_036898135.1 Oncomelania hupensis | reverse complement strand
GAAATGTTTGTCAATACTCATAACAGAACACGATTATGATAAATGAGCCGTTACTTTACAACACTCTCGGGTTCATTACGGGTAACTTTCAAATTTTATTTTTAAAACACATCCCGCGATTACTGTGTTGCCACTAATGACACTTATCAACGAATTCAATAGTCAAGTCAATGGAATTTAATCCCATGACACTTAAACAGCGTAACAGTATATTTTATCAATTCAATTCAATTTCAGTGTCAGTTCAATGACACTTTCAAAGCGTATCAGTATCACTGTGGTGCAACTAATAACACTGCAGGGGATATCAATATAGCGAGGAAGAAAGCGTTATATAAGTAAAAACGCCCATTTTGTAACACATTATTTTTCGATTCTCTTAAATGAAAATAATAATAATAATAATAATAATAATAATAATAATAATAATAATAATAATAATAATAATAATAATAATAATAATAATAATAATAATAATAATAATTATTATTATTATTATTATTATTATTATTATTATTATTATTATTATTATTATTATTTTAAAAATTTATTAACAAAAACACTCACCCACCCACTCACCCACACACACAAATCGCTTATGTACCGCTCTGCTGAATCTAAGTTATCATGGCTTATATACTCTATCCTGAGTTACTGGCGGTTACTTCACATATGACTTTAAATTACAATTTACTATCATATGAACTCAGCCTAAACTCTTTACAGGCAATTGCAACTGCCAAGCTCTTGACAGGCAAAGCTTCATTCACTTTTAATTTTTGTTAATTTTTGTTTAATGTGAAAACATTGTTCCCCTTGTTTTAGCAGTTGTATTTGCTGTAGCTGCTTCTGCTGGTCTAAAGATCACTATGTGTACAGACCTTAAATAAACTAAACTAAACATCTTCCCTTGGCAGTTGCAATTGAACAAAATACCTAGCACTGTACGCAACCACTGCCAAATATATATTAGGATTGCTTGTTATATACAAGTCGCCAAAACGCTAATGCAAGACTACCACACACACACACACACGCATTTTTGTAGAAACGACGTTTCTGATGACTGTTGTGAAAAAAACTGGGATTATTTTAACACACACTTTCCATTTCTTTGACATTATTTTGACATTTTCAAATTTTTGAAGCTATCCCTAACCCTAACCCAAACCCTGACCCTAACCCTTAACCTAACCCTAATGCTAAAACAGCTCTAACTCAACGGAGCATTATTTTGACGTCAAAATAGTACGGCCTTCCAAAAAAGTCAGAAGAAACCATGTGGAGTTTCATGTGTGTGTCATCAGAACGTCGTTTCTACATGCCCCCCCACACACACACACACCCACACCCACACCCACACCCACACCCACACACACACACACACACACACACAACTACAACGCAACCGCAACATTACGTAAATGACACTGCGTCAAAGAAACCGGGGTGGTGAGTGTAAGAGGTGAGAGGGTCAGAGGTGAGAGAGGGAGATGGGGAGAGGAAGAGGGGGAAGGATGGGTGGGGAGGAGGCTGTAGTGTAGTCAGTCTGTCTATCTGTCTGTCTCTCTGCGTCCCCTCTCCCCCTCATCTCTTCCCCTCCCCTCTGTCTCTCTTTCTATCTCTACCCTCCATCCCCCGCTCTATTTCTCTCCCAACCCTCCCCCTCCCCCCGATGTGGTAATGTTTGTACGGACGCTCTTATTGATTCCGTTATATTTGAAAAATATAATCTTCTTGTCCCTAAGATAATTTTCGTGATGACAGATGGCGCTTTCTACCGTCTTCTAACTAAAACATGGTCAGTGCGCACAGAGATGAATACATCTCAAATGTTGCCTCGTGGTGCCATCGCTACGGGATAAACTTAAAATACAACACATAGTCTACGATTTTTTATTTTTTTTAAAACAACAAAAAAACCACAATACTGGGTGTCTTTCAAAACAGCAGTTCATATAAATGACTATTTCCTTGAACTAAAAATATATCTGAAGTGCGTAGACAGTAACATTTAAATGGTGTGGGTTTCCTAACAGAATTTCTAGTAGCCAGGATCGCAGAGGTAGGACCTAGCATCAAGTCGGGCTGTAGAATGAATTAGCACAGAGATTGTCAAGTGGAGGGAAAGATAGAGGCAGATTAAACAGCTGAGGTTTAGATTGAGGCTCCCCCTCTTGGGATCCGTTGCCCCCTGTGTGACTCAAGTGCCAAACTCTGGAACGAGAGTAGCTCCCACTTCTGCAGTCAGTCACTCCCTGGTACCCTACCTCACTCACCAACCCCTTCCCCTCCTCTATATAACTTCCTTTTTTATATTCATCTTCAGCCTCACTCAGTCTTTTCGTCACTTCTCGACAGAAACTTTTTCTCTCGCCTCCCTTTACTCTCTCTGTCTGTTCTTGTCCCGTCTGTCTGTTTCTCTTTCTGTTTCTCTCTTCAGCGCTCTCTCTCTCTCTCTCTTTCTCTCGCACTCTCTCATTTCTCTCTCTGTATTGTTTATGTGTGTGTTAGTGTTAGTGTGTGTGCACGTTAATCATGTCAGAGTTGTTTTTTTAGTCATAAATGGGGTCTTTTGCTCGGACCCCACTTTTTTCCAGGGCCCCACTTTTTTCAATGTGCGCGGGAGTGCTCTTTTAGTGCATGGGAGTGCAGTTGTAGTGCATGAGAGTGTTTTAAGTGCAAGGGAGTGCTCTATCCGGGACGGAGAAAATCCAGTCAATTTTCGGAATAATTTTGAGGAGAGTTCGACCTATTTCGTCGCCTATAGGAGACGAGCTAGGTCAACTTTTTAGACGAAAAGAGCCAATTTTGCATCAGATTCTTACATTTTTAGATGAAGTTTGCGTTCTTTCCGTCAAAAAATCACTTTCCGATTCTTGCATTCTTAGTAAAACCCAGTCTTGGTGTTTTACATACTTTTGTGAGTGTGTGTTTTGTTTGTGTTAGTGTGTATGGGTGTGTTTGTGTGTGTGAACGTGCATGGATGTGTTTGCGTGAGTGTGTGTGTGTGTGTTCCTCCACCATCATAACGATCCTGATCCTCAAAATCAGTATTTACAATCAGTTTCCTCTAATAATTCACCCAATATAATGGGGCGTTCTTGGGGTAGAGGGGCCAATTATAACGTTTTTTGAGTGTGTAACCTCCGTACTTTGTCTATTTAGGTGCAATGTTTTTCATTCCTAATTTCCTTCTGATTCAGAATGAGCTGTCTGTATTCCTGAGGTTGTGTGAAGAAATTAAATGACAAATGTAGGTTTGCAATACTTTCGCACGGTACGATGCATGCGGCTCTGACGAGTCCTGGAAACTGACAAAGAGAAAGGAGGGTGGGAGAGAGAGAGAGAGAGAGAGAGAGAGAGAGAGAGAGAGAGAGAGAGAGAGAGAGAGAGAGATAGAGAAAGACAGAGAAATAGAGACAGAGACAGACAGACGGACGGACAGACAGACAGTGTGTGTGTATATATACAATCATATAAAACCTATATAAAAAAAATGAAGCGAGAGAAGCAGACAAACAGAGACAGACAAGTCAGATAACAGAGAGCTCACGCCAGAATCAATCTTGTTTGCATGTAAAACATTCCAACGCAATGCGCAGGAAAACCTCAAAACTAAGCAAACCCGTTGCAATACGATTATCCGTAATATATATATAACATATTAGAAAGAAAGAAAGAGAGAGAGAGAGAGAGAGAGAGAGAGAGAGAGAGAGAGAGAGAGAGAGAGAGAGAGAGAGACAGACAGACAGACAGACTGACAGACAGAGACAGAGAGAGTGAGAGTACACAGCACCCATCAGTTTACTGTCCTTTTTGTTGTTCAAATTTTCGCTTATAGCTTCATCAGGATTGAAATAAGGAGACAAAAAGCTACCTGGGGAACTTAATTAACCTCGATCCAAAAACATGATAACCTTTTGCTATCTAATCATGTCAGCTCTTGCGAATCGTTCCAACACAACAAACAGAAGAAGGAAGATAAGAAGGAGGAAGAAGACAAGAGAGGGAGGCAAGAGTAGGGAGGAGAAGAAGTAGAATACTGAGGAAGATGAGGAGGAGGAAGAGAAAGAAGCGGATGAAGTGAGTGAACGGAAAGCGGATAATAAACAGGAGGAGAAAAAAAAAGAATTTAATAGGTAGAGGACGAGGAGGAGGAGGAAAAGAAGAAGAAGGACGACGACAACACCAACTACTACTACTATTACTACTACAACTATTACTACTACTATTACTGCTGCTGCTGTTACTACTACTACTAAAATGTTAGGTAAGCAATACGATAAAATTAAAGGTTCAATTACCTTGTGCTAAAGCTATTGGAATTCAAAAAAACAAGTGAATCCCGAGTCTAGCATTGATTCTATAGAGAGAACAGAAAAGCGAGCTAATCCAAAGACATTATCAACAGCAATCACTTCATTTAGGGCAACATCACACCCCAAGATCGCCATTGGAACTTGCTTCCTTGATGAGGCCAAATTCAATCATGGGCAAACGAAGCGAGGAAGCCACAAGATTCCCCTTGAGGGGAGGACAAGGCAGAGGAAGAGGAACTCAAGACTGAGTAAAACAAAACTGAACCAGGCCAAGAGAACACGACAGAAGAAGAAGAAGAAGAAGAAGAAGAAGAAGAAGAAGAAGAAGAAGAAGAAGAAGAAGAAGGAGGAGGAGGAGGACGAGGATGAGGACGAGAAGGAGGAGAAACAGAAGAAGAAGGAGTCGGAGAAGGAGAAGAAGAAGAAGAAGAAGAAGAAGAAGAAGAAGAAGAAGAAGAAGAAGAAGAAGAAGAAGAAGAAGAAGAAGAAGAAGAAGAAGAAAGGGAGCAAGAAGAAGAAGAAGAAGAAGAAGAAGAAGAAGAAGAAGAAGAAGAAGAAGAAGAAGAAGAAGAAGAAGAAGAAGAAGAAGAAGAAAACAACTAAACCAGGCCAAGAGAACAAGACAGTGTGATTCCTTGGGAAAGATTGGAAAATGCATTCTGATTTTCAGGAAGAGACTTGTGTGTAAAGGATGAGGTTTCAGAGTTCACATGGTTTTGAGTGATTAACTGTTTTTATTGATGGAAGGATTGATTGGGTGGATGGATTCATTAATTGATTTGGGATTGTATACTGATAATATGCGTTCTACATATAAAACCTGCGCCGTAAACAAACGAACAATGAATGAATTGTACAAATTGCAATCAAGAACCGCAGCTTCACGCATCTGTACAAGCAACAACAAGCATCCGTTCAGGACACAGCTGACACATCTAGTTCATCTTGATGGCCAAGCAACTCTTTACAACACACACGTCCTCGCGTGCGCTCACACGCCCACGCCCGCCCAGATAGAGAAAGAGAGTGGTGGAGAGAGTAAGAGAGGGAGGGGAGAGAGGGAGGGGAGAGAGAGAGAGCGAGGAAGACGAAGAGGAGGAGGAGTGGGAAAAAATCAGGAGAAAGCGAAAAAATCCAGCATGCACGAGCCCATCATTACTCATAGCACACGAAGGGATTCCTGCACCCTCATTATTAACTTGCCACCCTTCCACTCACTTTTACTGTGATTCTAAAGAGGACTGCCTGCACGTTTTTCCATCAGTCATGCAATAAGCTCTCATCATCATCACCATCATAATCATCATCGTCATCATCATCATCATCATCATCATCATCATCATCATCATCATCATCATCATCATCATCATCATCATCATCATCATCAACTCGCCTCCCTTCCGTTAACTTTCACTGAGATTCTAAAGAGGACTGCCTGCAAGTTTTTCCCTCAGTCATGCAATAAGCTCTCTTCATCATCATCATAATCATCATCGTCATCATCATCATCACCATCATCATCATCGTCGTCGTTGCCCTCGTCCTCGTCATCGTCGTCAGTCATCATAATCTGAATTTTAATTCTGAAAGTTTTTATCATCATCATCACTATCATCAACATTATTATCATCATCATCATCATCTCTCTCTCTAACACGCACACACACACACATCTCCACCCACACTCCAAACCACATCACCTCTTCTCTTACTCCAGCCTCAGACCCTATTTCCTGCAATTATAGTAAAGCCGCAACCACGCTCTAACGACCTTCATTTGTTTTCCTTTTTGTCTTCTTCGCTGGAACTGGTGACATGTCGTCGTTTGTGTCTGTGTGTGCTAAAGCTCTGCTTTTTCTTTCTCTTGCTTGCAGAAGCATACTGAATGTCGAGGCATAAAGTCACCCCCATGGAGGCTAGGAACGAAATGATCAGACGTTTTGTTTGCCCCCGCAGTCTCTGATGCTCTGTGTTGGCTACTGACGCTGGCTGCTATTTGCAAGCCAGTATCTAGAGTTTGGCTTCTTCTTGGGGTTTTCGCTGCCGCAGCACTGCTAGCCATTTTCTGTTGAATCAACCGTTTTCGTCAAACTGTCAAGCCAGGCTTCCTTTTGTCTTCTTCACTGGAACTGCGGTCGTGCCCATGCGGATGTGTTGGCCAAAGCTCTGTGTTCGTGCGTAC
This sequence comes from Oncomelania hupensis, assembly GCA_036898135.1. Classification (NCBI taxonomy): domain Eukaryota; kingdom Metazoa; phylum Mollusca; class Gastropoda; order Littorinimorpha; family Pomatiopsidae; genus Oncomelania; species Oncomelania hupensis. The sequence continues at coordinate 65,424,242 of CM072513.1, read as the reverse complement.
GTGCGTGGGTGTGTGTGTGTGTGTATGTGCGTATGTGCGCGCTTGCTTATAACCGCACAACACGTTGTTGTTTTTTTAATATAAACTTGGTAACAAATGAAGTATTTGAAAAAAAAGGGGGAAAACAACATTCTTCCTAAGTTCTTTTGCCATATTTTCCACTAGAAAACAGCATAACACAAACCTAATTATCGAGAAATCGCTTATTCTCAATTTTTTTCGAAAAATGGGGGTAGAAAGCGTTTAAATTATACACTAGGAACAAAATCCAGTGTGCATAGGAGATTGCCCATCAATCTTGTACGTCATTAATGAATCTACTTAATTGTATCATATAGCCTTTATATTGATTTGTAAATAACACTGAGAAAAAGACCAATCCTTAATTGTACCCAATTTTGGTAACATTCCTGATTGATCGGCATATACACATATCTGTGTGTGTATGAGTGTGTATGTGTGTTTGTTGTTTTGTTATGCTTCTTTTTTTTCCCCCTGTTTAGCTTTCATAGCTTTCTCTTGAAATGTTTTTATTTCTTTTGTTTTTCTTTCTCTTCATGCGAGTTGTGCATGGTGCCCTTTGCATGTCAGTGTATACTTTCGGCTTCTGCGCATTTAGGTTGTCACGGGTATTGGTTTTCTCGCTCAATCAACTGCAGTCGACAAAGACGAAAGGACAAAATAATGAACTAATGTTACAAAATGCTAAAATATTTTCTATGCATCTGTGTCATTTTCTCCAAATAATCTATCGCTGAAAATACTGTAACCACAAAATTGATTTTGTTTGCCGCCTTTCACCACAAAACTGTTAGTTTAATGTAATGCAATAATTTGTCAATTATAAATATTATATCGATGAACTTTTTGTTTTCGACTTAGCGTACTTTAATACTTAAACTTCAAGTTTCTTTCAAACTCCATATATGTCTCCTTTATTCCCACCCGTATTCTGCCTCGTTCTCTCTCTCTCTCTCTCTCTCTCTCTCTCTCTCTCTCTCTCTCTCTCACCTTTCTCCCTCCATCCTCCCGCCACTGCTGCATTTGATCAAAATCTGTCTTTTGACCGTTTCCTCTGCTGCACCATCATCCATCACCTGCCCTCCAGGCAGTCGTTCTATCGATCATACGGCCCTTGTATGAATGCACACTGATAGAACTATGAATGATGATGGACGGACATCTATCCCATTCTTCATCGTGAAAAAGAACAGCTCCGATTTCAATCCGATATGCACTCATAAACTCCAGAACTAAGTTAAAAGATAATGCATTTGTGCGGTCGATGTCGCCATAGGGCACCATCCACCCATCCAAGCACCCACCCCCAACCCACCAACCCACCCACACACACACACACGCACAAACGCACACACACAAGCCTTATGTGCTTCTTGAAAAAAAGCACACAACCTGTATTTTTTCTTCTCCAAAACGATTTGTTCTGTTGAGTTATAAATTGCTTTCTTTCAAAAGAAGACATTTTTATATCATCCAGACATTGTTAATATTGTTCATGTTATTTTAAAATCAACGGTTGGTAGATTGTTATAATTTTATTTTATTTGTATTTCGCTGTCAAATATCACCTAGATTCAACAGACCTAAAATTAAAATACCGAATTGAACTGAAATTGCTTTCTGTTTTGTAATTCAGCTTATTGGAACTTTCATTGGATTGTAATTTTGTTTTGTTTTGTTATGTGTTTTTTTGTGTGGAGATTTTTGCCTCCAAGTTTAGCGTTCATTGGTGTTATTTATTAACTTTCCTCTCTTTTATTTTTTTTGGGTAGGTTTTTATTGAATTTACTTTTAAATTTAGAAGAAGTTGGCTGCAGAATCTTAAAGACGCTGAAGGTGGTCGTCCAAATGGAATGAATAACTTTCTCCCTCGTTCACACCCACCACTCCCCTTCTCCCTCCCCCCTCCCCCACACACCTTTTCCCGTTTAACCTTTTTCCAATCTTTGAGTAATACGTGGTGCATGTGTGTGCGTGTGTTTCTGTGTGTGTGTGTGTGTGTGCGCGCGTGCGTATTTTTAAACTATCTTATTTTCTTTTATGCTTATTCATGGTTGTCACTGAACTTATTTAGAGCTTTTAATGTGTTTTGCTTTTACTTGTGTGGTTAACTCATCTTTCCTGATTTCTTTTTAACAATGTCACTGACGCAACAACAACAACAATAACAATAATACTAATACTAATACTAATACTAATAATAATAATAATAATAATAATAATAATAATAATAATAATAATAATAATAATAATAATAATAATTAGAGATGGTAAATACGCGCTCTTCCCCAAATGGCCAGACTCCAAGAGCGGTGACCTGTACGAAACATACACACTCACACGCTACACACATACACACAATCATCACTCAAACGTGTAGTGTATAGGACAGGTAAATCGTTATTAGAAGACGGAAACGGAAATCGAGTTCATTTTGAAATGTTTGATTGACTGCATCCAATATCATTATGTAAGGGAGAGAGGAAACCGGAGTACCTAGAGAAAGCCCTCGGTCACCTGAAAATCAGTTCGTCCCCTGCTGGATTGGAACCCGCGACTTTCGGCATAAGAAAGCGGACCCTAATCATCCGTGCAACCAGGCTACTACCCAAACACAGAAGGGCAAGGTTTGTCCACAAACCCTTTGCATCTTACGAGTCAAGTTCTGATTGTATTTGTGTTCTAAGATGAGATTTATTATGAGAAATAGGAAGGAATATATATAATATACAGGGGGTCCTCGAGTTACGACGTTGATCCGTTCGTTGGACGCGTCGTAACCCGATTTCATCGTAAGTCGGAACGTAAGTCGGAACATAAAGAAGAATACATGTACTGTACGTACAGTGCTATATACTGTACTGTAACTGTTAAGGACATTAAAAAACAAGTATTAAAAAGAAGAGAAAACAATTCCTTACCACATCAATTAAACTAGCTCACGTTTGTTTACGTCGCTTACGACGCTAAACCGCGTAAGACGGAACAACGCGTAATATTATTTATTATATTTTTATGGGGAGGAGCGTCGTAACCACGAAACAACGTAGGCCTAAGTCGAGACCGGCGTAACCCGAAGACTTACTGTAGTTTAAAGATTAAAAAAAATAGAAAGAAATTAAGAGCATGTGTATTATTTAATCTATTTATTTCACAAGACCGTTACAACAATAAATACATTACATGTATTACGGCGGTATAATTATGGTTTTGTCTTATAGACAAAGTAAGAACAAATAGCGCAGGGAAAATATGAACCCAGTTATATGTAGACTAGTAGTTTTGTACCCTGGCAAGCCAGGGTACACAGGTTGCTGTTTTTTGATTGATTGATTGATTGTTGCTTTAGGTCCAGCGGACTCTTCTGAGCCAAATCAGGACCGGACAACCCCCAATCCGCATAAAAGATCTGCCGAAACAACCCTAGTGGGAAAATTGAATGCCATCCACCGGCCAGTCACTTTACAATAAAGACATCCCACGCAGGGGACGGCTGAGGCTTTACCCCAACTACTCGAACTCCCGGTTACAAAAACAAAATAGAATACAAACATCATTATAAATCATCAACAAAACACATACATATAAAATGCCTATAGTGCTAAATAATACAATCATAGGAAGCCCTAGTGACCACCCGGCAGAAAGCGTCCAACACTCCCAAGCTGATCCAACAGACCTCATACACAAACAAGGAGTCTTGTCCAGGAAGAGTTTTCAAGAAAAAAAGGTAGGTCATTGATCTAGCGAAGAAGAAGATAGTATAGCAGAGTGATAGGACAGATCAGGAATGGGAGAGAGCAAATGAGGAAGACAGCGACAGTGGGAATTTAAAGCACCAAATTTCCAGAAAATGGGGATACTATTTATACTGAAACCCCCGGCACTCCAACGGGGGAAGGGGGGGGGGACTGTTGCCGCAGTGAGTCAGTCATGCCTACAAAGGCAAGACAGGTTTTCAACTGGGGCTTTCACTTTTCCCTTTATAGGTTAGAACAATCTACAGTGGCAAGATTGCTCAGGACCCCAAGGGGTAAGGTTGCTGTTTAAAATGTAGACAGAGAGACAACTGTTGTCTGCGAGTTTCATTTGGACGATGATACCTCCCCATATCCCCCTTGATACCTCCCCATCCCCCCCCTGATATCTCCCCGTCCCCCCATGATGCCTCACCATACCCCCTTGATACCTCCCCGAACCCACTTGATACCTCCCCATACCCCCTTGATACCTTCCGTACCCCCCTTGTAACCTACCTGTACCCTCCTTGATACTTCCCCGTTGATCGTTTCGCAGGTACGGATGAAAAGAATCGACCGTTTGTTTGTAGATTATAGTCACACGACACTTTCGCATATAGGTGACTACTGGACCGATTTATACTGACACCAGCGGGCCAGTTGTTGGTAAAGGGGAAAATAATATGATCACACGTTGACCAATCCGGGATTCGAACCAGCGACCTTTCGGTTACTAGCAAGACGCTCTTACCAACTGAGCTACCCGGCCCCATGGAATCGACCATCACCATACCCCCTTATATATCCCCGTATCCCCGTTATGCCAACCCATGCCCCTTTAAACCTACCCGTAGCCCCCTTTTACCTACACGTACCACCCCATCCCGATCCTTGGTACTACTACTACTACTACTACTACTACTACTACTACTACTACTACTACTAATATTGAATATAGAATAATACAAATAGAAATCATAAAAAACACCAAGGTTTTAAAAGAAAATTTGATATAAGATATAATAATAATAATAATAATAATAATAATAATAATAATAATAATAATAATAATAATAATAATAATAAAAATAATAATAAACTATTTGTATTATTATTAGTTTATAAATAATAATAATAATAATAATAATAATAATAATAATAATAATAATAATAATAATAATAATAATAATAATAATAATAATAATAATAATAATAATAATAAATTAAAGGTAAAAAGCCTAAATTAAAAAGAAAAATATCCATATTGTAGTGTAAAAAAAAACAAAAAAAATATGACCAGCGTGAGATTTGAACTTGGGTCGCCCTGCACGTTAGGCGAATGTTTTACTAAGTAAGCTACCAAGGATTCGTAGAAAGACCATCAATTTTTTGGTCTATATGGGAAAACATGCTGAAACCTCAATTTGATTTTGAATGGAACCGCGCGGAATGAGGCTATTGCAGTTTGTGGACATTTTGTTTATTTATTTATCTCAGAAACGGTTAAACGTTCGGTAAGGAAATGTCGGCTATAACGATTTCGCTGGTTTTGAGCACACAGCAGGCCGATCCGAAGCGCCCAGCACCTTCCCAGATCAGCGTCCATACCGGACAAACTTTATAGTAGAGGCGAAGAAGGACTTGCGGCTAAGCAATTTGACACATGTTTACATATGATAATATGCCAAATTCCCGTTTATAAATAAAGACCAACAAAATCATCTTGCATCTCAAATAATAATAGCGCGCTTTCAAGTTCGGTATACTAGAGATCCAGCATGCGCAGGCTAGTTTTGCTGAATTCAAGATCGAACCGATGTTATACAAAACGCACCCTTGCTGCCAAGGGACCACTGAACCACGTCAAGTCTTCAATCCGTTATAAAATAACAAAGATTAAAAAAAATAATAATCAATACAAATCAGAATACAGTCGTTGCTGAAACCCGAAACGGTTAGAAAACAAGCGTGAACGATTCTGGTCTGGTCGTCTTTGCTGAAACAATGAGAAATACTTACGGAAGCTTAACGGAATTTTGTATCGCTATCCTTTCGATTATTACAATGATAATGTGTACTGATGTGCTGGGAGAACCGGGGGTGACATAACTGACGGACGATTTCTTCCCAAGACAAACAACAACAACAACAACAACAACAACAAAATATAAAACATAAAAGTAGCGAAGCGGGATGGAGAAGGGGTAAGAAATGAGGGTGATTTCTTTTGCAAACTTTATTTTTCTTCTAAATCCCGTCTCCAGATTAGAGCCGACTCCAAACAGTAATGAAAGTATGCTTACTACTGCAGCATCCTGCCACACTAACAACTTATAACAGCAATCTCTTCTTCCGGGCCAGACAGTTTGAGCACACACACACACACACACACACACACGCACACACAAAGAGTGACATAATAATTACTGCAAAGAGTATGGAAAGGAAAGATGTGGATCTAAAATTTGGATCAGAGTAAGCCAAAAAAAAAAAACCAGTTATGACCCAGGCTTCTCTGTGCATATCTATAACTGAAAACAGCTCGTGGCCGAAAGCAGGAAAGCGACAGAAGCAAACAAGGAGTAATCCATTGCACAGCCTTCAGATGCAAGAATTTCCGCAACAAGTCATCCTGCAATTGATTGATTGATTTATTGTTGCTTTAGGTCCAGCGGACTCTTCCGAGCCAAATCAGGACCGGACAACCCGCGATCCGCATAAAAGATCTGCTGAAACAACCCCAGTGGAAAAATTGAATGCCCTCCACCGGCCAGTCACTTTACAATAAAGACATCCCACGCGGGGGACGGCTGAGGGTATACCTCAACTACGCGAACCCCCGGTTACAAAAACAAAATAGAATACAAACATCATTATAAATCATCAACAAAACACATACATATAAAATGCCTATATTGCTAACTAATACAATCATAGGAAGCCCTAGTGACCACCCGGCAGAAAGCGTCCAACACTCCCAAGCTGATCCAACAGACCTCATACACAAACAAGGAGTCTTGTCCAGGAAGAGTTTTCAAGAAAAAAGGTAGGTCATTGATCTAGCGAAGAAGAAGATAGTATAGCAGAGTGATAGGACAGAGCAGTAATGGGAAAGAGTAAATGAGGAAGACAGCGACAGTGGGAATTTAAAGCACTAAATTTCCATAAAGTGGGAATACTATTTATACTGAAAACCCCCGGCACTCCAACGGGGGTACTGTTGCCGCAGTGAATCTGTCTTGCCTACAAAGGAAAGACAGGTTTTCAACTGCGGCTTTCACTTTTCCCTTTATAGGTTTGAATCCAAAGATGAGAAAAGGTGAGTGAATATATGTGTCTTGGTGTTAAATGTTATGTCAATTTGTGGTGCTGTATGCATAGGCAGATTTCTGGAGTAGTCTATTTGCCGATATTGTTTGAACTACTTCGTTATGAGATAGATCTATTTTGAAATCTTGTATGTAAGAAACGTATAGTTACTATGCACGTGTATTCATATACTATTCATGAGCTTCGTCTTGTAGCCAATTTTTGTGTGTGTGGTAAATGTATAAAACAATTATGAAATAAGCCACAACAACAATAAAAAACTGAATTTAAAAAAACAAAAAAAAACTTTCTGATTGCTATGCATTTGCTTTACATAATTATGTAAGCAATGGACCCAGTGCTGCCGACATGATTTTCGAAGTCTCCTAAATGCTGATCTGTATAAGAAAGGATACACTCTTTGCAGCGACCACTTCGCAGCAACGCAGTTCAATGTGCCAGATGTTATGTAATTATTTGATGTATTGCTTTCAGTATAGGCTTCATAAATATAAATGAGATTTGATTTTCAATTTTTCAAAATCACGTGTTTCCTTATCTTTCATTCTCTCTTCCTCTCTCTCTCTTCCTCTCTCTCTCTCTCTGTCATTGTCTCTCTCCCTCCTTCCCTCTGCGCACGTGTGTGAGTGTGTATGTGTGTGTGAGTTATGGATTTAAATATGGGGGAATGCAGAAATATTCTTTATTTTTAAGTAAATAACAATGGAAATTATAAATTATAAGCCTACTTATAAATAATACGGAAGAATATTGACCAACAAAGATTCTTCTTTCATACTTTTGATCACGGAAAGAGTTTTGTAGAGAATTATTTCCATTCAAAACGTAGAAAGGTTGCTTTTGTGTAGCCAGCTTCAATTTCAGTACATTTAGTCTGTGATTATTCTTCAACTATGTCAAACGTAGCGCAGCAATATACTTGGAATTGTCCATCCTATTTCACAAAGAGTGTGTGCATTTATGAGCAAAATATCATCATGCATGTATCTATCTTGAATAAGCGACGATCGTCATTTTCAAAATAAGTACATGTTTGTTGTTGTTTGTAGATTATAGTCACACGACACTTTCGCATATAGGTGACTACTGGACCGATTTATACTGACACCAGCGGGTCAGTTGTTGGTAAAGGGGAAAATAATATGATCACACGTTGACCAATCCGGGATTCGAACCAGCGACCTTTCGGTTACTAGCAAGACGCTCTTACCAACTGAGCTACCCGGCCCCACTGTACATGTTTACGAAGTGCTTCGAATTATATACTCGTCCGACCAAGGGACGCAACTTACTGCTGGTCTCAGTTCCTTTAATAAGCGCAATTAACATCTTCCCTCTTTCTGTTTTTACCTCTTTGATTACTGTCACACCCCCTCTCCTCCCCTCCCCCTCCAACAACCAAACAAAAGACTGCTGGATTCAAAAAGGCAGATGGGGGTGGGGTGGAGTTGGGGGGAGGGTTGTGGGGGGGGGACATAGTAGGAAGGAACAGGGGATGCAGAAATCGCAAAAGAGATAAAAAGACAGGGGGTGAATACATGAAGGTCTGTCCCCTATACGCTCCATGTGTCCGGGGACTTTAATCTACCTAACAACAACGTGAAGGTCAAACACAAGGAAGGGGGCGAGATGACCGTTTGGAAAAGGAGAGAAGGGGGTGGGGCTGGGAGGAGGAGGAGGGGTGAGGAGGAGACTACTGAGATTGCGTGTGAGTATAGGTAGGAAAACAAGTGTGAAGAGCAAGGGACAAGCGTTAGGAAATGATAGGGAGAGAGATAGGGGGAGTATGTAGGGGGAGGGGGGAGGGAAAAGGGAACGAGATAACTACCAAATTTAGCACAGGAAAGAGGCATGGGTTATGAGATGACGAGGTGACAGGGAAGATCGCTAAGAGCGTGCACCAAGATAGTTAAAGTCAAATCAGGTGTGAAAACAAGCAGCTAGCAAAGAATATCAAATAGCACATAGTCAACACGTCAAATTCAAAGAAACCCAATCTAAAGCATTTATCACGATTCACGGATGAAAACATATGCTTATTATTTTCAGGAACGCACAATAGATGTACCAGGCTACGTATTTAAAGAAAAGTGGAAGGCAGACAAGAGATGAAGCAGATGGCCACGTCCACTAGAACACAAACGTTTGAAACTCAAAGCTATAGGGATAAAATTACATAACAAATGACCATGTTTACGGAATATTAATCTAGAGGATGAGAGACGCAATGCTGAAAACAGGAGGTCTGAGGAGATCTCGAGGCAGAAAAAGGGGTATGCCTTCCTTTCTGAAGGGCAGAAAAAAAAAAGATGACGATTTGCCATTAATTTGCAGCGACATTCTTCATCTGTCACATCCTTGGCTAGCGCGATGCCAATACATGAAGGGCGGGGGAATAGAAGGAGCAGAAGAATGAAGAAAACTAAAGAAATATGGACAGAAGAGGAATGTGAGAGAATCCTCATCTCGCCACGGCAGGCTAGTCGTTATAATTATCACACGCAACACAAACGGGGATATTAATCAAAACTAATAAGAGCCAGCAAGGGCAGCGAGGAGAGACAGATAAAATGAACTAATTAATTTGTAATGTCTCGCGGTCCCCCAATGAAGGTCAAGACGAAGAACTGAAAAAGGGAAGAAAAATGAGAGGGACAGAAGGAAGGAAAAGACACAAATGTCAAAAAGGCGCCAGGAAGAAGAAAAGGGGGTGCCAGAACAGAAAGAGAAAAGAGAGAAAGGCGAAGAAACGAAGACGAAAATGACGTCCAAAGAGGCAAAGAGAACTGAAGAGTTACGTCCCCTAGTGACCCGAGACGCGAAAGGGAGTGACTCACAGGGGCCGTAATCTGCGCGAGAAAACGCTTTAATTAAAGGGACTTTACTCCAACTCTGCACATCCTACGGTCTCCGCTCTCCCTCTATCAGTCTCGGCTCGTCCCCAAAAGTCTGGGTACTCCTGGACCGGACATGACTATCTGGACCGGAAACTTGCGTCTAAGCCAGCCCAAAGACAAGGGGAATTAACTTGTCCAAAAGTCTGCACCAGCTTAACTGCCCTTGTCGCTCATGGCGACGACTCCGATACAGGCAGACCTTCGGGTCGACGCCTTTTCTCGCTTCACTGAATACACGCCGTTCTCTTACGTTACAGCAGCCTTTTAGCCTACTTGTCTGGATGGGTTGGAGGACCTCCGCTTTGGAGTTGGTGGAGCAGGTTGTCAAGTGAGTTGCGTCCCGAGAATAGGAGGAAGTGCCAGAAAAGCATGGCACCACGCACGGGAATTTGCATACGCAAATTAAAACGTCATTTATGTCCGGTCAAAGGCCAGCGCCAGATTCCGTCCCTGGAAGCATGGCAAAGAAAGAAAAAAAAAAAGGTTAGTGAGAGAAGGCGAAAGAGCGAAGTACTGAAGTAGTTTCAATATTGCCCCTCTTTCAAGCTGAATGAGCTTTTATATAACGAGCGCCCATATTCGTCTCGAAAAACGGGACCCTATAACAAAGCAACAAAATAGATAAACAAATACCTGGGGGGGGGGGGGGGGGGGGGGGAATATATTCCACGTTATCGGTTACTGTAGCTTGAAGTATATCTGTGGTGCCCCAACGACCCTCGAGTTATGGGATAGAATATGATAGGATATGAGATGTATGCAAACTTAACAATTTCCGCAAGGAAAACTGAACGACCTTGACAAGACAGTAAAACTTTTTTTTATGATAGGGATGCTGTCCTACTGAATTAACAAGGTGAATGTTTCCAGTCATGCTGATGATATCAAGCTACGATCTGACACACATCTTGGATTCTTCTCAACAAAAGTTAAGCCTACCAGTAGTAGTCCACATTCGCCCCGTCTGTGCCATAGACTAATTCCAGGATATTAAACAAAATAAATGTCCCATCCTATCCCGAAACTCGAAGGTCGTTGAAGCACCATAGATCCTCTTTTTCTGTCTCCATCTTCTTCTGCCTCTTTCCATCGTGCTTTGCAAGATGGTCTTTGCAAGGTCTGATGCTCTGGTGACGTCGCCATACCATCGGAGTTTCCGTTTCTTCACCACTGTGAGCAGGTCATCGTGTTGCCATCGTGCGTGTCGGACTTCGTTGTTGGTGATGTGCTGGGTCTAGGAAACGGCCAGAAGTCTTCTGTAGCACCTGATCTCCATGCTTTGTATTCTTCGTTGGAGATCTGCTGTGAGGGTCCATGTTTCGCAAGCGTATAGGAAGACGGAGGTGATAAGGGAGCACAGCAGCCTTACCTTGGAATGTAGACTGATGGTCCTGTCTTTCCAAATGGGCTTCAACCTTGTCAGGATAGCAGTTGTTTGTGCGATCCTGGAGAAGACTTCCTGTCGGGGCCCATTGTCTGATACAATGGCTCCTATATATTTGAAGATATACACTGTGTTGAGGGATTGGCCTTGGACTTTGATGTCCGTGTTGATGCCAATGGTGTTGTTGGTCATCATTTTGGTCTTCTCTGCACTTATTTCCATTCCATAGGCTCAATTTGGTTTTCATCAGATTTACATAACTTGTACTAATAAATGGAATTAAACAGAGGACTGCTGGAATTCAAAAGTAACCAAAGTTGTACTGAGAAGTTACAGATAAGTTGTACGGATAAGTTACAGGGCTTTCAGAGAGCATCTAAGGCTGGTGCCATGGTACAGCACAATACAAATCTCAACATTGCTTGGAAACGATGCAAATTTTTGTTGGTGAATCAAACTGAAATTTACTATGATAATGCGTCTAAGTGGATTTCAGATAGAACTCCAATCAAGCATCATGTAAGTCTTTGACGCCTCTTGGCAACTAAGACACCCAAGAGTGTGAAAATTGTATTATAATAACAGGAGAATCATAATGTTAAATGTAAATATTCAAGAAAGCTACAGCTAGCTCGTTGCGTAGTCCAGTTAACAGTTGATATTGCTTGTGTAATACGCATTTCTGCACTTGGAAACTAATATACAGAATTGTTAATTCGGAACAGTTGCAGTTGTCTTTCCTTGTTTTTTGGTAAGACAATACTAATTACGTTACTCTTTGTCTATGCGTGTGAGGAAAAAAAACACACACAACATAACAACTAAGATCCTAAATAAGTTCAAGTTATATAAGTGAATGAATGGTATATAAAATTCTGGCTGAATTGAATAGTCTTCGTCTCCACAAGTGAGTAGCTTACATTACTCGGTCGCCCCACGTTGTCCATACAAGGTCAGCGTAAAATAAAATAATTTTTTAAAATGGTGAAACAAAGAGTAAGGACTTGAAATACAGTTGACATCGTCAATGGCATTTTTATGATAATTTTTCTGTGGCCTACTTGCCTTGGCTATGAAGAATGAACACGAAGCCTGGTGCAACAGACCAGTAAATGAAGTAGGGAACGCTTAATAAAAATTACACAGATTAAAAAAGAAGAGGAAGAGGAAGAAAAAGAAGAAGAAGAAGAAGAAGAAGAAAAAGAAGAAGAAGAAGAAGAAGAAGAAGAAGAAGAAGAAGAAGAAGAAGAAGAAGAAGAAGAAGAAGAAGAAGAAGAAGATTATTTGTTTCTTTTAGTTATTTATTTATTTATATATGTGTGTGCGTGTGTGTCCGTGTAATTATTTACTAAACCTTATTATCTTTAATTAATTTATTATATTATCTTTTTAAATTGTTGTATTCTTCTTTAATTATATGCAACTATCAGTTGCCTGTCAATTAATTATTATGTAGAATTTTGTCATACAGGGTGGGCTTATATAAGCTTGCTTGTTGCCTATCCTGTAAATCATTATTTGAAATTATATGTTTTTTCCTTGAATAAAACTATTTGTTTAAACCAAGAAGAAGAAGAAGAAGAAGAAGAAGAAGAAGAAGAAGAAGAAGAAGAAGAAGAAGAAGAAGAAGAAGAAGAAGAAGAAGAAGTTGTTGCATCAATTTTTATTCATCAGATTAACATAAGTTGTACTGATCAAGAAGAAGAAGAAGAAGAAGAAGAAGAAGAAGAAGAAGAAGAAGAAGAAGAAGAAGAAGAAGAAGAAGAAGAAGAGGAAGATTATTACATAGATTAAAGAAGAAGAAGAAGAAGAAGAAGAAGAAGAAGAAGAAGAAATAAAGAAAGAAAGAAAGAAAGAAAGAAAGAAAGAAAGAAAGAAAGAAAGAAAGAAAGAAAGAAAGAAGAATGAATGAATTAATGAATGAATCATTCAGTCAATCAAGTAATGAATATATATGAAAGTTTTACGTTCGCACACATCATTTTGCGACATGACGAGACGGGCATAACTATCCCAAGGAAGACGGGGTAGGGACTTAAATCAACACTGAACCAACAGAGAAATCATAAGGCTAAGATGGACAGTGAAAAAATGCAACATTATTTTGCCCATCACGGTATTCGAATATCGGTCATCGGAAGAAGAAGAAGAACAACAACAATAACAACAATAACAATAAAACCAACAACAAAAGCACATTGGATTTTTTTGTTTTGGTGGGGGTGTGGGGGGGGGGGGGTGGTTGAACATATATAATAATCTGTCATCCAAGCTGCTGAAATCTGATTTGGGTTGCTTTCTCAGAGAAGGTATTGCAGCCGCTGAGCGATAAGACTCAACAACCTCTCCTAATCGAAACTTACAGCAAACCTTACCAACAGTACGTTTGCATCGTAGACGAACTTTTTACTAACGACAGCGTGCTGTAATACTGTGGGATGTATCTCAAATACCAAGCTATTACTAAAGAGAAGCAGAAATAGTACGTGTACATCAAGTGGTGGCGGGGCCTAAGTTCAGTGAGACCCCTAGCAGAGACGAAAGATTAAAATTGGTATTTGAACCCGTTTGCCTCAGCCCGGCACAGATACACTAAACTACAATACATTCAAACGAGCGCGCTCCTCCTCCACCAACCCCTAACTCACTACCCCACCCCTTGCCTCCCTCTCTCCTGCACACACACATTACACTGCATACATACACGCGCGTGAGTGCGCACACACACACATACACACATAGAGTGCATACACAAACGCGCCGCACACGCTCACACACAACTACCTTCCCTCGTCTGCGAACATAAAATAAAATATGTGTTCGCGTTCGAAGTTGAACTGGATGTTGGAGGACGAGGCAGGGGACAGCTTAAAGAATTTGTTTCTTTTGTCAGTTTCGACCATAGCTATTAAAAATCCCCTGATAATACTTTAATAGCAAACGAAAGTTGAACATTTTCCAGTGAGAAATAAACGAGTAAGTCAATTCAACCAAGTTGAATAATACAAACACTCCGCGCGCTATCAATAATAAATAACACGAATTTTGGAATAGATAGTTTAAAACATGATTATTTAACTATAACCCCTTCCCCCTCCCTGCCCAAACAACCGCTACATGTTGACCACTTACCAACAGTTAAGGCAAGTCTGAGGTCATGTAAAAAAACAAAACTTGTCCATTCAATACTATGATCAAAGAAGAGTTTATTAAACTAAATTACTGAGGTGAAAGCTCTCAAATAAACGTGTAAGCAACTTAAAACGACATTCAGTTCTTCGGCAACGTCACCTCGCGAGTCTAGCAAAAGGTTCCTTGATACAGTCTTTCCGCAGTCACTCAAGACACAATGTTGCTGCTTGGTTAATCACAACCACGCCTTGGAGGATGTTCGTTACGCACCGCCGCGTTAATCTGTTAAGCGCTCATGCCCCTATTCTAAGGGAGATAAGTCATGTACTGCTATAGCTATTTTGATCTTTTGAACGGTCGGACGCGGAGTTTAGACTTAAACTTCGCAAATATTAAACACACAAAATGCATGAATATATTAGCAAATAGCCACCCCTGTAGCGTGAATTTGACATAAAATGTTTTAGCGCAATTTGGATCTGAACAAACATTGAAGTTTAATGTCTACACCCACCATTCCCAGGGAACAAGAGGTAGGGACCTAAATCCACACTTAACCCACAGAGCAATCATACTGCTAAAATGGACAGTGAAAATAGCCACTTTTTTAAATCTTGCCCAACCCCTTGGGGTCATGAGCAATCTTGCCACTGTAGATTGTTCTAACCTATAAAGGGAAAAGTGAAAGCCCCAGTTGAAAACCTGTCTTGACTTTGTAGGCATGACCAATTCACTGCGGCAACAGTGGGGTGCCGGGGGTTTCAGTATAAATAGTATCCCCACTTTCTGGAAATTTAGTGCTTTAAATTCCCACTGCACTGTCGCTGTCTTCCTCATTTACTCTTTCCCATTCCTGCTCTGTCCTATCACTCTGCTATACTATCTTCTTCTTCGCTAGATCAATGACCTACCTTTTTTCTTGAAAACTCTTCCTGGACAAGACTCCTTGTTTGTGTATGAGGTCTGTTGGATCAGCTTGGGAGTGTTGGACGCTTTCTGCCGGGTGGTCACTAGGGCTTCCTATGATGTTATTATTTAGCAATATAGGCATTTTATATGTATATGTTTTGTTGGTAATTTATAATGATGTTTGTATTCTATTTTGTTTTTGTAACCGGGGGTTCGAGTAGTTGGGGTAAAGCCTCAGCCGTCCCGTGGGATGTCTTTATTGTAAAGTGACTGGCCAGTGGAGGGCATTCAATTTTCCCACTAGGGTTGTTTCAGCAGATCTTTTATGCGGATCGGGGGTTGTCCGGTCCTGATTTGGCTCGGAAGAGTCCGCTGGACCTAAAGCAACAATCAATCAATCAATCAAAAAATCTTGCCCATCACGGGATTCGACAAGGGGTCATCGGTGTACCAGGCGAACGCTCTACCACTTGAGCTACGGCGATGGGTCGATTTCGATCTCGACCCCAGACGTACTTTAATAGGGGTCGCTCTCATACAGCGTAGCTGAGACTCGCCGAGTGCCTATCACAACAAATCCTCGTCAATGTATCAGCTCCGAAGTGGGTCGACCTATCAACCAACAGACGGCTGTAAACCAGTCCTGTTGTAACAGTGGATACAACGTTTTATAAGAGAATGCATGTAGTAGAACATTTCCTAGGGACTATAACCTTGTAATTCTCGTCTTGAAAGGGTCAGGTTGATTCGCCTTGCCTCCTCTACAAGCACAGAATTTGCTGTCTTCACCCTATTAAAAGGGACTTAGCCTGAAAAGGAGAAAAACGGACTTAGCCTACAAATGGCAAAAGGAGGACTTACCAGATAAAGGACCTTCTGTTGACACCACCCTGTTTGGATCTATGTTCTTCATTCTTCCATTCACTGCCTGCTACGCCTAATCTGCCAGAGGATACTCCCATCTGATACCACCATTGGTTGGGGTACCCTACCCCAGGAGCAGCGCCAGTATTGCCATCATAGCCTGCAGTTGCTGCGCACTACCGTCATTCGGGGCACAGCATCGCGCAGATAATTCTGCACACACCACTTCAGCTGCCGGCTTGCTACCGGCTATTACTCCTGATGATTTACGGCCCCTTGGGAGGCAGTCGGTATCGTAAAGTTTGATTTCCAATGCAAATTTGATCTGTCTGCGATCTAACTCTATATTAAATCGGATTTTTGTCATAAATATCAAGGTCCAAAAGGTTCAAAAAAAAAAGACATCATATACTCTGGTCGCGATTTTCCATGACCTTTTACTGCCCGACCCTATTTTAGAAATTTTTAGATATTTTAAATTTGTACTGTCCTTTTTGGCCATCCATTTGCCCCTTAAAGAAGAACTTGATAGAAGGAAATCTTTCTTTTTTTTTTTTTTTTTTTTTTTTTCCTCAAACTCGTCTGACTTCTATTCTCTGACTAAATGGCGGAGCCCTCTCCTGGGAGCTCATCTCCCATGAGTGATACTGGCACCACACCAGTATTAAAAGGTAAGACTACCTCAAAAATTGCAACCAAGCGCCTCCGTACTATTGGCGGTAAGCGCAAAGACTCTCCTATAACCAAAAACCTCTTTGAGGACAGCCCCTCTGGGGACCAACTCCCCCCGACACGGAGACCTCTCGAGTTTCCTACCCTTGTTGTTGCACAAGACACAGAGAACCCCGACTCTGTGGCCATGGCCTCTCCAAATAACCGGAAGCGCGGCCGCCTATCCGAAACCTCTTCCTCACCTGACGGGGAGGACGGGGCTGAGTCAGCCTCGCCCTCTCCGGCAGAAGCCTCACTATCAGATACAGGCGAAAATGACTGGGCGGACAATCACGACCCCCAACAAGACGAAAATCCTCTTGCTCCTACTGACACCCCACGGCACAACACCCCGCGGGGTCCAGATCAAGAGTGGAGCAAAGTTACACGAAAACGGCCTAGATCCAGACCTAGACCGAACCATAGAACGAACGTGCACTCGCACGTACCAACCCCAACCTACGGATTATGCAAATTTCCGGTCATCATCCAACAAACTGGAGACGCCACAATGGTAAGGCTCAAGGCGCTCCAGTGGAAAATGGCCGGATTTATCAAGGACCTGGTACAGGAGGTCGACAAGATCAGCCCCTATGGGGATGGCTTTCTGGTCGATTGTAAAACCACAATCCAACAAGGAAACCTTGTCAAGCAGACCAAAATCGGCCAAATATCTATAGTCTGCCACATCCCAATCCCTGTCGTTGACGGAGTCATTCGAGGGATACCGCTCTCGGTCCCTGAGGACGAGCTGGCCAAAGCGTTCAATGGATACATCGCCGCTGATGGATCCGTAAAGCCCTGCAAAGTCAGAACATTTCGGCGTCTCACTAACGCCAGTGGCACCCCAACAACAGCCGTAAGGCTTACAATTGAAGTCAACACCTTGCCAAACGCTATTAGACTCAACAAATCAGACTACACTGTTGAACCATATACTGCACCGGTTTACCGGTGCTTCAAATGTCAAAAATTCGGCCACGCCAAAAAAGATTGTAGATCCAAAGCGCCGGTCTGCTCCTCCTGTGGCCTGAGGGGGCACACCGGTGCCGATTGCAAAGCCATTAGACGCAAATGCACCAACTGCCGCGGCGAACATTCCGCCGCTAACCCGCATTGCCCCGCCCTCCAGGAGCGGCTGCTGGCCAACACGCTAAGAGCTCAAACTTATATGCCCCGTGCCCAAGCCTTTCACCTGGCCAAAGCACAACTCAAAACAAACACCGGTAATTCCACTATTAAACAAACTGCAGCGAAAACTGGTCCCCCTGCTGCATCCCTTGCGCCCATCACAGCGGCAAACGAAGGGCCTCCTACTATTATTTCCAGCCAAACTCCACCTATGGATCGTCGCCCTAGACGACAGCCAGATGCACAGCCTCCAGTCGCAGACCGACCAACCTCCAGAGCGCCGGCCGGGGCCCCGCCTGGTACGCAGAACTCCCCCTGGGCAGCCATAGCCCGGCTAGAAGCCGTAGTAGCAAACCTAGCAACTAAACTCGACGCACTGGCCGATTCTATTCAAGCATCTAGGGTCTCAGCACCTGGCCCGGTCAACCCTCTGACACCGGCCCAGGCCGCTCCATCGCTGGACCGACCTCGAGCTACACCCACCCAGTCACCAAGTCAGGGCGAGATTACGGTGTGGAATTCACGCACATTCCCCCTCACCACTACCCGCGAAAACCCTACACATACTACTGCGCAACTCATTCGAGAGCTCTTGACTCTTCTAAAGCCCCTTATTCCCCATGATACCCATGCCACCATCACGAACCTAATAGGTACTCTTACTGGTCCTGTACAGGCTGCCCCCAAGGCGCCCACAACCAACCAAAACACCTCACAAAAATGAATCAGACAAACCAAAATACAATCTCCATTCTCCAATGGAATTGCCGAACAGTTACTGACAAAAAACCTCTTTTGGAATCATACATACAGGAGCACGGTCCATTTGACGTCCTCCTCTTACAATCTTTAAACGTTACACAGCGTAGGCTTCCCCGACTGGACGGATATTGCTTCCCCCCCTCCATTGGTGTTGAGGGCACTGGAGGGAAAGTCAGTGTGGCCACCTACGTCAGAACCAGCCTTGCCTACCAACCACTCGTGCTTCCCATAGAACCCGACCTGGGCTGTCGACTGGGAGCATGTGGGATCTCCCTCCCCACCACTGGACCACGCCCCCTAGCCATAGTAAATATCTACTATCCTGCGGGATCCACCCAGGCTGCGCAAGTGGCCTGGCTCAAACATCTCGACTCAAACTCGTACAACTGGGTAGTCGGTGGCGACTTTAACGTCAGCCACCGCTCCTGGGACCTCACGAGTCCTGACCATTTAGGACACCACCTTTCCGACACCATTTTGGAATCGCACCTCAACTGCCTCAATGATGGATCTCTTACCCACATCTCTGACATCACCAATAGACGCCACACTGCTATTGACCTTACTCTAATATCCCCTGCACTGGAAATGGACGCCTTGTGGTATACTGGCAACGACCACATCCAGTCTGATCATCTGCCCATCCACATAACTATAGGTGAAATCACTCCGATTGATGTAGACCCCACAACAACCTCTCGTTTCAACTACAAAAAGGCCAACTGGCCGATGTTTCGCACCAATTTGGACCATGCTCTCACCTTGGAGAATCCATACGACCAAGACGTTAATATCCACCTGGACAAATTACGCAATATTATTCTAACCTCAGCCTCATCATCCATTCCAAAAACCAAACCAAACAAAGCAGCACACCCTAGACACAACACCGAATGGTGGAACGACACATGCACAGAAGCAGTCGCTAAAAAACGTAAAGCCATGCGGACATTCAAAGACAACTCCAATGAACCTAACCACCAAGCACTCAAGGAAGCCACGGCTGCATGTCAGGACACCATTGCTCAGGCCAAGGCCACCTTCTGGGACCACTACATATCTACTCACATTCGTGAACCCAAGGACTCCGGCAAGCTTTGGTCAAAGCTTAAGACCATGCGCGGGAGAACTAGGGCCCCATCTCGCCCTATGTTGATTAACGGAACATTATCCTTTGATAACCGCTCCAAGGCCGAGGCTTTGGCCTCAACCTTCGCGAAAGCCAGCCAGACTAGCCAGCTTCCGCTAGACATGAAGGAAACAAGAAACAACTTCACTCGCACTGACCCGGTTGAAAACAACACTACCTCCTACAACAGCGACTTCACCCTAAAAGAGTTACAAGCGGCTATCACCTCTACAGGCTCTGCTTCTAAAGCCACCGGCTCTGATCCCATTAATTACAGCATGATAAAAAACTTTTCCCCTAACATGCAAACTGCACTCCTTAACCTATTTCAATCATGTTGGCATCAGGGACTAGTCCCCCATTCATGGAAAGAGGCAACCGTCGTCGCCATTCCCAAGCCAGGGAAGCCACTACACACCCCCGAAAACTACAGGCCGATTTCCCTATTACCCCACCTTAGTAAAGTCTACGAAAAAATGATCAAAAATCGCCTAGAATTTTACCTGAACAAGCATAATATCATTCCCAGATGCCAGGCTGGATTTCGCAAGGGAAGGAACTGCGTCGAGCATGTCGTCAGATTGGTAGAACAGGCTAGGAGTGCCATGACTCATGGCGACACTGTCGTGGCTACCTTCTTCGACATACAAAAAGCCTTCGATACGGTCTGGCATGACCGACTACTTTCCAAGCTGGCTGACCTTGGCCTATCCGGACGGGTATACAACTTTATAAAATCGTTCCTTCATGACCGATCACTGGCGGTCCAGGTCGGATCCGCCACTTCTACACGCCATATCATTGATATGGGGGTTCCCCAGGGCAGTGTGATTGCCCCTCTTCTCTTCTCAGTCATGCTATACGATATAAAAGACAAGTTGGATAGCCCTGGTCTCAGTCTTTCTCTATTCGCCGATGACCTAGCTATTTGGTCAGTTTATCAAAGCAAAAATAAAAACTACACTGCTGGCTGGCTGGGTGGATACCAGGCCTGCGTGGACAGGGTAGAAAGATATATGGAAGAAAACGGCTTCGCCCTGAGTCCATCAAAAACCACCCTGATGGTCTTTACCCGCCAGCTATCCATGACCTCTCGTTTTCAAATCTACCTACAGAACATCTGCATCAAACCATCCAAAGAAGTTGTATTTCTAGGAGTTACAATAGATCAAAAGCTTAACTGGGGTCCACATATTTCCTCTTTGATCAAAAAAGCAAACCGCTCTGTGTCTTTAATAAAATTCTTGGTCACACAGACGACCTTTACAACAAAAAACTTAATTACCCTCACTAGTGCCCTGGTCAGATCTAGACTGACGTACGGACACCAAGCATTTTTTACTACCTCAGCCACTAACTGGCATAAACTAGAAACCACTGAACTGAGAGCCCTTAAAACGGCGTTATCCCTTCCTAGCTATGCCATCAACCAATTAGTCTACCAAATCTGTGGATGGCTACCACTACAAGCTAAATGTCGCGAACTGGCTGCGGGTTTTGAAGCCCGCGCTTTCTCCTCAAACAGTGAGGTCGCTGAAGTTTTAGGGCCCAGCCACCACAGCATGTCCTCAGCCACACGTGAACGCTTAAAAAAAGCCCCTCGACTCACAAAAAAAACCCTCTCACTTGCCTCACATACCTATCTTCTTTGGCGACGCATCTTTATTGAACCTACCGACGTCGACCCTTTGATGACGCCAGGTTTTCCACCCTGGGAACTCACCCCACCAACAATAGACACTGAAATTAGCTCCTTAGGCAACAAGGACAACCACCAAGTACTACTGGCCCAAAGAGCCAAAGAAAAAATATACTCTCTCTCCCATACGCTCCTTCCCATCTACACAGATGGCTCAGTCCATGAGGATGAGTGTGTCGGCTGCGCCTTCGTCATCCCCGTTTGGGACATCACAAAATCGTTCACCCTTCGGCCGGGAGTCAGCATATTTACTGCTGAACTCTATGCCATCTACAGAGCCCTCTCCTTCATAGTGGACCTGCCCACCCTTCCGGTGGGCGTCGCTGTCTTCACTGACTCAATGTCAGCCTTACAAGCACTGAACAACCGCACTGCCAACAGAGAATCACTCCAGGCAGAAACTCTCCTCCTTGCACATCAACTCGGCACCCGTGGCTGCCCAGTAAGCCTAGTCTGGGTTCCATCTCATTCTAACATAAAGGGAAACGACCTAGCCGATGGTGCGGCCTCCCAGGCCGCCCACTCGGGACCACCCATTCATCTACCGCTCACACACACGGAAATCAAACACAAACTTCGAGCTGCTACTAACTCTGCTCGTACTAAAGAAATGACACACTACTGTCGGCGGCACGGATTCCTCTTTCTTGCTGTCGGGCGTGGGCATATCCCCCCACTCCCGCGCAGGAGTCAGCGAATTCTCTGCCGCATCTTGACGGTCAGCACTGCTGCCAAATTCCAAAACCCTACCTGCCCATGTGGCAACACATTAGATTGGCTACATCTTTTCAGTAACTGCCTTGCCCTCCTTCCGCACTTTACTACCCTTCGAAAATTTGCCTCCGACCACTCTTTGACTCCCACAGATTTTCTGACCACCCACCCAAAACTGGGCTCTGCCGCCCAGCGCATCCTTTCGGACTCCATTTGGCTCTCACCATGGAAGAGTCTATTTTGAGGATGATGGCTCGTCCGGTGAGGGTGTGAAGGCCCATAGGTCCCACCCTCCCGGCGCCTCTCCTCTGCTGCTGTGAAACCTATCACACCACCTACCTATCATGACTGGCGACAACCGGAAGATCTCCCGGTTGATCCCTCACTCTTTACCTACTCTCCTCTGCCCTGTCCCCGGGCACCGCGAGATGACTCGTGCCACCCCCCCGACTCCAGTTGAGCTCGCTCCTGGTCGGTCCCCATCCCCCACTCCCCCTGCCCTGGCCCGGCCTACCTTTAGCCTAGACTGTCCGGTGAGGGTGCGAAGGCCCATAGGTCCCCCCTCCCGGTCTTTCACTCTATTCATTGTGATACCAAATCACATATCACCTAACTAAACAGGCGACAGCCGCCGGAAACTCTTCCCGGCTAGTCACTCACTCCCCACCTACTCCCCTCTGCCCTGTTCCCGGGCACTGCGAGATGACCCGTGCCTCCCCCCCGACTACAGTTGAGCCTGCTCCTGGTCGGCCCCCCTTCCCCCCCACACCCCGGCCCTGGCCCGGCCTACCTTTCTTACATGACCGAGGCATCCGTTGTTGAGTTCGCTCCCGGATGTCCTCCCAACTCACCTACTCCCCTCTGCCCTGTCCCCGGGCACTGCGAGATGTCTGGCATTCCCCCCGGCTCCAGTGAGCTCTGCTCCTGGCCGGCCCCTACCCCCCCAAACCTCCCCTGGCCTAGCCCGGCCTCCTTGCTTTGACACCCGTCTTGAGGCACTACTCCGGGTTACTTACCATTGTACAGCGAGACTCTACTGAAGTCTCCTGTAAATGCTGCTCTCTCCGGCCTCTTGCCTGGCCCCGAAAAACCTTACCCAGACGAGGTTGAATCAAATCCAACCTCCTCAAAGCCGCCACCTGTCTGCTGCCGGCGGCCTATCATTTGGGCGCGGACACCCACTCCCCTGATCGGTCCCTCCGTTGGGGCTAAAACTTACCCTCTCCCATCTTGGATGGCCAGTGTACAAAGTGTTTTCTTTATACTTTCTTTAGTCGCATGCTTACCCTGGTGTTTATCAAACCGGGAAACTTTTGTCTTTTCTTATACACTTTACCCTTTTTTCTAAAGTATTTTACCATTATATTTTGTTAAGGTCCTGAAAAGGTTTTTAAATTTTTTATGAACATTTTAAATTGATATTTAATAAAGACTCGAATTGATTTTAAACTGGGAATTTACTTCCCCTTGACCCTTTCTTTTTAATGGCAACATTTAAACCCACCTCCCCCTCCAAGGTCGAACACTCGCCGGTGCCTCCTCCTCTCCAGACACACATGGAGACGGACCTGGTCCGTCCCCTTATTCGCCGCGAAAACCAGGGGAGGGGCTTCGCCCCCCCCTGGCCAAAATCTTGTCCTTAACTCATAATATTGAAATAGGACGTAAAGCTTCGCTTAAAGTAAAAAGTAAAGAACATTTCCTCGGAGGGGCCGGGTAGCTCAGTTGGTAAGAGCGTCTTGCTAGTAACCGAAAGGTCGCTGGTTCGAATCCCGGATTGGTCAACGTGTGATCATATTATTTTCCCCTTTACCAACAACTGGCCCGCTGGTGTCAGTATAAATCGGTCCAGTAGTCACCTATATGCGAAAGTGTCGTGTGACTATAATCTACAAAACAAACAAAAAACAAACAAACATTTCCTCTCTTTATCTCACTCACTACCAGTCTATAATGTGACAGCCCGAGTCAAGCCCTATAGAAGTATACAGCGCAATGCATGCCATGGGTCGAAGAAACAGCGCCATCACTTTTTAACCTATCAATGTACCGGTTAGATTTTACAATGTTAAATGCTTTACAACCCCACAGAATCGAATGTGCATGCTACCTCTGAAACCTCAGTGCTTAGTCTTTATAATAATTTGGACCACTGGCACAGTCAGCTTAGAGGGTAGAGCAATCTCCAACCTTCCTTTTGCGGGTGACATTGATGGATTGGCTGGAGAGGAACAAGAACTTGTTGTTGTTGCTGTTGTTGTTGTTGTATCAAATTTTATTCATCAGATTAACATAAGTTGTACTGATCAAAAATGAACAAGAACTTGAAAAGCTGGTACAGATGCTTGACACCACCTCCAGAACCTTTGGAAAGGAAATACGTGCAGAGAAGACCAAAATGATGACCAACATCACCAATGGCATCAACACATACATCAAAGTCCAAGGCCAATCCCTCAACACGGTGCACAACAAATATTTACATGTAGGAGCCATTGTATCAGACAATGGGTCCCGACAGGAAGTCCTCTCTAGGATCGCACAAACAACTGCAGCCCTGACAAATTTGAAGCCTATTTGGAAAGACAGGACCATCAGCTCAGTCTACTTTCCAAGGTAAGGTTGCTGCGCTCCCTTGTCATCTCCATCTACCTATACGCTTGCAAAACATGGACCATCACAGCAGACCTACAACGAAGAATACAAAGCATGGAGATCAGGTGCTACAGAAGACTTCTGGGCATTTCCTATACCCAGCACATCACCAACGACAAAGTCTGACAGACCATAACACAAGCCATTGGACAACACGATGACATGTTCACAGTGGTGAAGAAACAAAAACTCCGATGGTATGGACACGTCACCATAGCATCAGGCCTTGCAAAGACCATCTGCAAGGCAGATGAAAGAAGGCAGAAGAAGATGGAGACAGAAAAAGAGGTGGGAGGACAACATTCGAGAATGGACTGATTTGACACAGCGAAGCCATGAGGGTTGCTGAGGATAGAAAAAGATGGGGTACGCTGGTTAAGCGATCATCTGTGTTGCCCCAACAACTTTCGAGTAACGGAATAGGATAGGATAGGATAGGACCATAAGGAATACACTTTCGATCCCTAAACCTCTTAATTTTAGTTTTAATAAATTGGGTAACTTGCATTATTTCCACTACTTGTAAGGGAAGACGACACCACAGAGGACCAAAGACCAACAGAAATAATAAAATACAAAGCAGATTAGGTTCTCAATACACATATTTCAACAAAAAAATCTTCAGGAGTTAAAAGCCTATTATAATTATGGACCACCGGGAATCGACCCCAAGATCTCTGAAATATGACCTGGAATTTTTTTTTAAAACCAAACTGAGTTTATTCGGAATTCCATATTTTTTGGAGCCTCCTTCGTAGTATTTTACCCCACTACCCAAAAGCAGACGACGTAATGATGTTGTGAGCATTGTGGCTAAAGAAAGGTGTCAGGCGGTTGATGATGCATAACTAAACAGTCTATTCCCGCAGACACGGCACGCTGACTGTCTTTCCTCTTACAACGAAAGGTGGGGAGCTAGTTCTAACCTACACTACTCTTGTCGCGCTTGGATGATTGATGAAATATGAAGCGGTAACTAAGCGCTTTATTCAAAATTGTCGAACATTTAACCCAGTGAAAAGACTAAACACTGCTGGGGAGACAAAAAGTTTGTAAGAACACGCAATTTATTGTAGGTGTCTAAGTTGTCTCACCTCAAGAGTCGGGACTGGAGTTTATTCAATGCAGCCTGGATATGATCCTTATCAGATGTTGCCCTACGGGGACTGGGGGAATAATAGGAAAGATCTATCTCCAAGTTCTCCGCCTCCAATGGTTAGCATTTGTGGGTTAGTACCAAAGACACAGACGGCCATTTCTCGGTGGTTTTATTCTCCAAGTAAGCCTACTTCAATGTATCAGCTGGGCTTGCTAATAAAACAAGGGACTGATTTTTCCAAAGCATAAGAAGTTAGTTATTCATTGCTTACAGGGCCCAGCGGACTGCATAGAGCGGAATCAGGACCACAAAATCAAGGCCACCACTTCGCTGAAAGGTAGACTCACCCCTCACCCGCATAAAAGATCTGCTGAAACAACCCCAGTAGTAACACTGAAGGCACTCCACCAGCCGGTCACTGTACAATAAAGGCATCCCACGCAAGGGACGTTGAGGCTATACTCTAATTTATCGAACCCCCGTTTACAAAAACAAAATAGAATATAAACATCATTATAAAATATCAACAAAACATATATACATATAAAATGTCTACATTGCTAAATAAAATATCATAGAAAGCCCTAGTGCCCATTTGGCAGAAAGCGTCCAATATTCCCAAGCTGATGCAGCAGACCTCACACAATAATAAGGAGTTTTGTCCCGGAAGAGTTTTCAAGAAAAAAGGTAGGTGGCTGGTCTAGCGATGAAGAAGATAATATAGTAGATTGATAGAAAAGACTAGGAATGAGAAAGACAGCGACAGTGGGAATTTAAAGCACTAAATTTTCAGAAAGTGGGGATACTATTTATACAGAAACCCCCGGCACTCTTACAGGGAGGGGGGAGGGAGGGGGGAGGAGAGCATAAGAAGACGCCTGAATGAAGTCCTCAAGAAAAACATCTTCATGCGAAAGAAAAGTACCCACAATGTGGCTGCTTTGCAACCGAGATGCTAACAATTGCTGCTGGAACGCACGCGTCTGCTGGTGTGTCTGCGGGTGGGAGTTGGGTGGAGGTGAGGGTAAGGTGAGGGATGAATAATACGATAACATTACATTACATGATTATTGCTTTAGGTCCAACTCTTCCGAGCCAAATCAGGACTGGACAACCCCTGATCCGCATAAAAGATCTGCTGAACCAACCCTATTGGTAAAACTGAAAGCTCTCCACCAGCCAGTCACCTTACAATAAAGACATCCCACGCAGGGGACGCTGAGGCTGATGACTGGTCTAGCGAAGAAGAAGATAGTATAGCAGATTGATAGAACAGAGCAAGAATGAGAAAGAGCAAATAAGAAAGACAGCGACAGTGGGAATTTAAAGCACTACATTTCCAGAAAGTGGGGATACTATTTATACTGAAACCCCCGGCACCCCAACAGAGGTAATAAATAATACGATAGCGTGTGGGGAGAAAGAGAAAGACATAAAAGAACATCATAACTCTAAAGCAAACGGAAGTTTCACCTTATTTCCCAAGTTAAGCAGGTTGCGAATCAAAATGCTTGACGACGCTGTAGTTAAATTGCGTTTTTGTCTTTTTGGTTGTTTTTCTCTTTACTGAACATTGCTAAACCAAAACTTGTATAAACACTGTGTGCTGTATCACTAAATATAATCAAATACCTGCTGTCCCACATAATACTATCAGTGACCAATGTTTTCTTTTTCACAATGCGTTTGACACCCAATCAAAGTGGTCTGGCCCGAATGAATAATGACATGTGAATCCTGAGCAGTAACGCAGTGCATGAAGCTGAAGGTGAGTCCTTTAGTTCTCTTTCTGTCTTTTTCTTTCCTTCGTTATTTCTTTCTGTCTTTCCGTCATTCTTTCTTCCTTTCTTTCTTTGTTTTTATTCTTTCTTCGTTTCCCATCTTTAATTGTGGACATCGGCGTACTGCATGGCAATATTAGTTTTGCGTTGGTTATTCCACCATAAAGGTAGCTAACCACAATCTGACTTGGAGGAAGCCAGATTATAAATTATACGTAAGGCGGCATGCGACAAACTACAGCGGGTTTGATAAAAAGTTCTACCACTTTGATAGACTCTATAAGAGATTATCACAGAAAAGTCAAATATTTGTAAACAACATTGCAGTAATACACTGCACGTTTTGAGAAAACGTTCGTATTATATAATGCTTCAGGTGTAACGCTTTAGTCTTTTTACCAAATTGTGCGTAACTACCTTTGGAACTTAAATTACGTTACCATAGAATACAAATATCGATCGTTTACGCTGCAACGTTGCCTACAACAAGAGAAACAGGCTTTAAAGTACAAGATTCTGGTCAACAACCAGCACAACAGAATAATGAAAACAACAACACACATACTTACACACACACAAACATACAAACACACACACACAGAATCTATACCAACGAAACCCACACAGATAGCACTTGTTACATACACACAATCGCTGATCGCACTTTCCTACAGCTGCCCTTGCATTTTTTCGATTTCGCCTTAAGGTCTTGTATCTTGAGTTTTGTAAGGATGGCAGGGTGGGAGGGTGCGACCAGTACGATTGGATTAGTCAATTGATACAACTGTCTCTGAACATGCCTTATTATCCCTATGCAAATTGTTACACACCCCAATTTAATATCAACATTATGCTATATGTTTTGTCTTTAACAAAAGCTGGTTTGCATTTAACGTAGGTGTGATAGGTGATACAGAATATAATTATATTGCTGGAAAATAAAAAAATAATAATAAAAAAAAACGCCCTATAACAGTCCGTGTCGCTTCAATTTATTTCCACTACTCATAATTTTTAATCGTCATGGAGCTGTTGCAGTGTGTATAAAGGAGCACTTAAGTTTAACCCCTACACACACCATGGGCCGAAGGAGATAAGCATTTCAGGGAAGACGGAGCATAAGGACCTAAATACAAACGGAAGCCACTTAACAATCATACGGCTAAGGTGCAACAGATTATAAAATAAACGTCCGCCATAGCATATAATACAACAACAAAATTTAACTAAAATGTAGAAACACTTTTTTTTGCTATACCTCAGCATTGGTTGTAACACTCAACATTCCCGTCCTTGTTTGCGACGATACTCCATTGAACGTACTCCATTTTTGGTATCAAACAAAATCCATCACACACTTAAAAGTGAATCTTGAAGAAATGCTCCCTTTGGTATCATCACATAATATGCACCCCACCAAAGTGCGTGCACACAGTATTTCAAGTATAAAAGTTACACACACTGGAGACACAAAGTAATTCGGTATCGGTCACTATATATTACGTACACAGGTGTTTTCCTTAGAGGTTCAACTGGAGACAGACACGCGGGTAGATTTACTGCACTGCAATCACAAAGTAAATCCAAGAATTGGCGTCTCCTGCAAGCACAGGTGATCCTTGAAAATATGAACTTCCGAAATGCAGCTAACCACAATCTGTCTTGGAGAAAGTCTGGTCTAAATTATATGAAAGACTCCTCGGCATGGGGAGATGACAAAAGAAGCACTTTAGTAGACTTATATCGACCAGCGCCTTGGGCAGCTCTTGAACTGGAAAAGCGCCATATGAGATTGATGAAATGACAAATAAGAGAAATCGGACGTGGACAAAAAAACAATCCTGACCAGAACAAGAAGGTAGTAGTAGTAGTAATTGTAGTAGTAGTAGTAGTAGTAGTAGTAGTAGTAGTAGAAGTAGTAATAGTACTTAGTAGTAGTAGAAGTAGTAGTAGCATTAGTTGTAGTCTTAGTAGCAGTAGTAGTAATAAGAATAGTGGTAGTGGTCAGAGTAATTGTAATACTGCTATTAGACATACTGGTATTACTGAATTACCGTCGTCGTCGTAAGTCGGTGTTGACGTTGTCGTAGTAGCATTAATAGTAAGTGGTAGTAGGGGTGGTGGCTGCATGAGTAGCAGCAGCAGCAGCAGCAGCAGCAGCAGCAGCAGCAGCAGCAGCAGTAGTAGTAGTAGTAGTAGTAGTAGTAGTAGTAGTAGTAGTAGCAACAACAGCAGCAGTAGTAATTGCTGTTGTTGTTTTAGTACTAGGTCACACCTTAGTATCTACGTTGAAACAGACGGTGGTGGTATACTGTCTCATAATATCTTTAGAATTTAAAAAAAAAAGCATTAGATGCTATATTGACATCCACTGAAGAACTAGCACTTCATATTGTTAGTTTGAAACAAAATCTACCTCGTCTCTCATTGGATTTTATTTTTTCTGCATCGTCTACTCGTGATCGTGACTACACGCAATTTTCAGTATCCTCTTACCCGTCTTATTCAAATTATCCCAAAGGCAGTGTCATAGAATGACAGATCAAGGTAGAAAGTTACATTTAAAACGTTTGAATTCGTAGGTTTTCACGAATGTTCAGATTCAGACACATCTACCGCATTAAAAAAAGAGTAGGTTTAATGGTACTGAAAGGTTTGATGCACTGACTAGTAATTCTTACTTGAAAGGATACACTAATTGTATATGAAACTTTTTTCAACACAAGCACGGACGAACACAGGTACACACGCGCGTGCAAACAGTCGCGCGCACGCATGCACACACACACACACACACACACACACACACACACTCAGGCACACACTCTCTCTTTCGATATCTTTCACACACGCACACACGCACACACACACACATGCTCATAAACACAAATCACACAATGATAGCGTCCAGTCTTGACAATGATAACTTTCACTCTTGTTCATAATATAATTGTACAAGTTAATAACATTTTTTTAAATAAAATAAAAGAAGGGAGGGGGGAGGGGGGAAGGGGAGCGTCCGCGCTAATGGTTCATTGAGAAAATCCAAAAAGAGACGTCACAAATAATCCGAACAACCGTGGGGTTACAAATAGCAGCAAGCCTCTGAGATAGAAATAGAATTAGTAAATATAAAAGAAGACGAAGAAAAATCAATAACAGAATAATACCGATAATAAATAGCAACATCAAAAACATTCTCCATATACATGTATTAAAGCTCTCAATACAGGAACGTACGTTATTCAGAATACATCAGCCGTTCGTGCTGTTAAATGACTTTCTAAACGGTCGACCTTACAAACCAAGAAGAAAAAAACACCAACTAGGCTAGATATCAAACGTTAATTAGAAAAAAATGGAGAAGATGGAGGCTTCCCTCCCCCTTCCACGTCTTCTTCTTCTTCTTCTACTGCTCTGTAGTCAGCCGTCGTCGTTTAACGGATTGGAAACAGCCTTTATGGGTATTGAGTGGAAAGTTAAATCAGTTTCCTATTTTTTTTTAAAAGTCCCAAACCATGGCGCCAGTGAAAAAAAGTTCACTGTAGCCTGTATAGCGAACGCCAAGGCACACACAGCGTAACTGAGACTCGCCCAGGTTTACGTTCGTCCCTCTACAGGTGCAGAGCCTTGGCCCGTCTCAGCCACGCAGTGTAGTATCAGGCATCTCGACAGCACCGTATCGTTGTGTTTCTTGCGCCAGGACGTATCACACGCACAAACAAAACAAACAAAAGGGTTTTGCCGTCGACACGCCTCTCAACATATCATGCCAACACAACGGCTGCCGAAGAAGAAACTTTCGACCAACTTTTGTTTTGTTTTGTAACAATCACACTTTTCGTTTTTCTACACTAAACTATTTTTCCCCCGACGCGCTTTCACTGATACCCTTAAACAATTTTTTTCCCAGTAACCTAACTTTTACTTTTATTCTTACAACTCTTTTTTCCCATTCTTTACGGAGTTTGTTCGCATACAAACGAATGCGACGCACACGCACGCACACCCGCACACACACACACTCTCTCTCTTTTTCTGATTTCACTAACCAACAAAGACTCAATGCACAGGAGAGAGTTAAGCTTCTATTTATATGTCCAGAGAAATATAAACTTCACAACGCAAGTTCTATATTCTAAGAAAGTACACAAAGAAGAACAAGAACAACAAGAAGAACAAGAAGAAAAATGAGCAAGTTCTATAGACTAAGAAAGTACACAAAGAAGAAGAAGATCACGACGACGACGACGACGACGATGATGATGATGATGATGATGATGATGATGATGATGATGATGATGATGATGATTAAAGGAAGCAAAACAGAAAAAAAGAAGACGAGTAAGAAGAATATATGTATCTATAATATATGACTTCAAATTCCTTCACTTTAATCCCACTAGAATCATTCTCCAGAGGTAAATTGTCTCCAGGGGAAAAGTAAGAAAAGCTAACAAGATTTGCAAAGCAAACCTCAATAAAGAAGTGTTTAACCTTTTTACTGCCAAGAATTATCCACTTGAAGACATCTTAGAAAAAGACAAACGTCCCAAAACAAGTTTCGTCAAGAAAGTACACCATACATCCACCAAAAGTAAATTTATAGACTCCACAATTTAAATAAATAAATAAAAAATTTAAAAAATACATTTAAAAATATAAAAAAACACAGAGCGCTGTCAACAAATTACACCAAAACACAAACAAGAACAAGATATCAATTCTGCACATTATTAACCTTTTTCTTTCTTCACTCAAGATGTTTGTTTTCACTCCAACTAATAATCACATCAACGCGAAGAAGATATAATTAAACACAACTTCACATTTGTTTTTAAAACTCTTTTTTCTAAACTGTTCTGTTTTCACTGTTTTACTACCCATTCAAATTGTTCTTTTTTCCCAAACTACCAATCACTATTCAATATGCTCTATTTCCAACTATATCACACTATTCAATATGCACATGTTTTCGGTCTGTTCGCTCTCACTGAAGAATTCTCCAACACAGCACACACGAAGCATGGCTCGAATGACTGAACTATGACAAAGGGGCTTTCCCTTAGCCTCCACCAAAAGTGGCGAACATCAGTCCGTGTATTGGGATATCCCCCCTCCCGTTCTCCTCCTCGCGGCCGCCGACCGACAACCACGCTCGGCTTCCATAGTGAAGTTAGTCTTGGGACACCTCTTGTATGCCACACCGCACCGTATCAGTTCTCTCTCTCTCTCTCTCTCTCTCTCTCTCTCTGTGCCTCCAACACTTTTAAGACATTTTACTATAAGGGGTAGTAGGAGAGCCTCAGTGCTCAGTCGTGCCTTCTTTTTCAGTGTCTGCCTTCCTCGACTCTCTCTCTCTCTCTCTGGCTTCGGTCTGTCACGTATTCGCGTGCATCTCGGGCTCTCGCTTTGGGAAGCTCAGTTTAGAATCGGAATTATGATTTTTTTTAAAAAGAAATCTCTAGTAGTACCTGGTTAATGTATAATAAGCAGACCGCCTTTCATAGGAGAGGATCAAGATCAGTTCAGTTCAGTGTAAACATTTTTACGTTGGTGCACTCTGGGGGGGAGATGTAAGACATTTATAATAACAATAGGAAAGAATGGATGCAGGTAAGTTATGAGTTTATTGTCGTTTTGTCTGGGACGGTTCCATCTCCTGGTTATCAATCACAAATACAATCTAATGCCGTTGGATTTTCACATTCTAGGAAGCGGCAAACGAAAACAGAAAATAAAATTAAAAAAACTCATTTCAGTTAAACAAACTAAATGTTTTAGCTTGCTCTTTTAGTGGCAATTTCAATGTCATAAAAGCGCAGGGAAAAAAACAAACACAAACAACACAAAGAAAACGTTGTGGCGCTGATGTTAAAATCAATATAATTTCATGCATTCCCAAAATAATAAAAAAAATAATAAAAAATAACGCAATCTGTATTTTAAATAAATGCAGCAAAAAAAAAAAAAGTAAAAAAGTAAGAAAAAGAAACGATGAACTGAACCAGCAGAAAAACATCAGCAATTGTAAATCAGTATTATATTTGCATTACTTTAAATTTAAAACACGAATCCGCATCTTAAAATCGATTTTTTTATCATTTTGTTTCTGTTCACAGCAATGTTTTTAAAATAATGGTAGTGCTAAAAAATGTCTAAAGGAAGCTCAAGTGAAGAATTGATTGTATTTATTCCATAGCTCTTAAATAGCGCATTTGCCGCTCAAGAGCTGCTCAAGGCGCTGGGACTAGCAGTGGCGTTAAATAATTGTGAATTTCTGTCATTCTGAAATAGCTCAAAATCACAATAAATAACTTAATTTATCATCTTCGACAATACGCATCAAATGCAGCATTAGTGAACGGGTTGTTTTTAACAAAAATATTTAAAGTGAATTGAAAGTCATGACAACACATAGCACACAATCTGAAGAAGACAGTTTATATACAACGAAGACAACACCGTGGAACATGTGGTTAAAAACCATAACAAACCATTTTTTGAGCGCTTTAGTTGCAGCTAAATCATTCAACCGTTCACCAGTCTTCAGCATACCCCCATCAACAGCGTCAACCTGTATGTCTTTTCTCTTCAAACGTTCTCAAAATCACAAAAATTGTCAGTTCAACCCCGAGCTAGGTTACAAATAAAACCATAAATGACGCAGTATCTAATTTACTATTCTAATACATTACCACCTCAACGATTTTATCATTTTATAATCATGATCGCAGTAGCTAAAATCCGAAACCTAGCTCCAATACAACTACTAGTAGTAGTATTAGTGTGTGCAACTATACTCTAATACTCCATACGCGTACGGGTCCTTCGTGTGGAGATACCTGGTCCTTTGGTCGGTGTTGTAAACTGCACATACAAGCAGCCGCGACGCGTTATATGGCCGATCCCGTCTCCGCCATTAGCTTTAAATCTCCAGGTTCCATAGATTACACCTGTAACAGTCCTGAAGTAAAAGGTCTACGGCCCCAAAGGTAGTGCCCTCTTCCTGCCCAACGACGGCCAATAATACTTTGGACGTCTTTGTTGTCCAAAAAGACGTAAAGCATCCTCCATCCCGAGACGTTTATTGTTCCCCCAGCGCGCAGTGTATACGTAAGATGAAGTAGCCACCCTTCCAAGTTTTTATTAATTTTACAGTGACCCTACACCGCGCCTTTGATTCTTGCGACGCACCGTAACCGTTCACGGTAAACACACTAGCGTTACCGTAGACTGTACTACGTTCAGTTATGCTGGACACTGAAAGATAGGCAGCTAGCTCTGTAGTATCACACTGCAGCAGTAAAACCTGTGTGTCTATTAATCCAAGGGACAGCTGATACTTTAGCAATGTATCACTCGTAGTTCTTTATGCGTCATGGTCACTTCTATCGGCCAGCTGTGCGAATTAAAGGACTTTAATAACAGGGACCGGAAGAACCCCGTGAAATGCAACAGAAGTAGTCCGTGAGCATTCTCAGTCTTTCCAAACTCAATCCAGTCCAAGGTCCACTTGTGCAGCGCACCTTTTCAGGTCAAAAAGACGTGCTCTGGGCGGCTCTGCATGGTTCTATTTCGATTCCGTTCATGCAGAACACTATTCCTGTCTCACACGAATGAACATTGAGGTTTAACGTCTACATCCACCATTGGCGATATGGCAGACGGGGATAAGGGATAGGGATAGAGAGGCACGGTGGCCTAATGGTAGAGCTTTGGCTTGCGGATCTGAAGGTCCCGGGTTCGAGCCCAGGCCGGGGCTTCGTGTTGTGTCCTTGGGAAAGACACTTTACTCCCGTTTCCTACTCCTTCGGAGGAGAGTATAATCCGAGGTCTAGTCTGTGTCGCATACATTCCATCATAACGGACTTTTTAAAGATCCTGACGCTCATGTCCTAGACGGGTGAGTGCCGGTGACAAGAACACACCCAGCATGCACTTTGGTCCTTCTCCCCCATCCCTGGCTGCCCAGAATTGTGCTCAGTTGTCTGGAGCGTTATTACTATGCGCCCAAAGGCTGCAAGTTGGCGCCTCGGGCGGCTTGAGTTACATCCTGTACTGGCCAGCGCCTTGAGCAGCTCTTGAGCTGGAAAAGTGCTATATAAGACCGATAAAATAAAATAAATAAATGCCGAGTTAATATAAACAACAGTTCAAATGAAAGAGGATGCTGTTTTCCAATGATAAGATGTACCTAGTGCAAGTCAGCTATACATAACATAAACGTACTTTTTTTCCCCGATTTGAGATAATACAGAATTCGTATCTTCTTATCTTATGTCTTATAATTATTTCATTGATTTGAAACCAATATCTTGTTAAAAACAGAAATAGACAACTTTACATTCAAAGTTTAATTTCCTGGTGTAGAATAATAAACTGATACTGCAAACATGACT
The DNA here is from genome assembly GCA_036898135.1 of Oncomelania hupensis. NCBI lineage: Eukaryota > Metazoa > Mollusca > Gastropoda > Littorinimorpha > Pomatiopsidae > Oncomelania > Oncomelania hupensis. The sequence goes on along the minus strand of CM072513.1, from coordinate 65,387,882 downwards.
TTATCATTTAAAAAAAACCTACCCTTTCTCCGATACCATTAGCCCCTTAAAATATTCATGGAGCTAGAGTGACCAGAGCAAGAGATCTAGTCTCTCCCAAGTCCTGCTACATCTTGTATCTGCTCTCACCTTCCCTTACCTTCAACATCCAACAAGGGGCGGCTTGCAGGTCTACATACAAAATAACAAAAGGCATGTTCATCCGTCAATTTACTACCTCCTCGCCTCGTGTAGTTTTACACCATTCGCTAGCACCGCAACTTTCTCTAAGTACTCGCCAAGTGATGTCTACGCCTGGTCGTACACCGGACTAATTCATCCGGGGTCGACCAGCTGCACCCGTAAGAAAAAAGTGGGAAGAGAACTTAGAAAGAAAGAAAGAGAGACGAAAAACCATTACTTGCCACCTGGATTGGGGGATGAGCTATCTGTTCAAGCTCATCTTCACAGGTTTATGAGCAGCCTGCAAGCGAGAATTAACTTGATCCTCCCCAAGATGTGCTGTAGTAAATGATAAGCGTCCCGTGATCGCACAACACCCACGTCTTCCTTCCTTCCTTCCGTGCTGGTCTTAATAAATTCTCTGGCTTGACCAGTACACCCCCTGCCGCAACTAAAGCCAAAGGCTTCTCAAGAGCAGCCAGCGCCTCAACTTCCTACACTCTTCCTCTTCTTCTTTTTTCTCGGGCTTGCCACCACGTCCTGTCCACTACTCTCCTCCTCACCCCAACCCCTTACACTTCCTTCACACCACCACCAACCCCTAAATTTACACCCCACCCCCTTATTTACCCCAGCGTAGCCCAGTCACCCCTGCTCCAGTCTCAAGCCTGCCTTTTCCCTACCTCCCCCGTCTTGTCGCTGGTCACTACTATCTTGACAGAGATCGGATAGTATACCCCAGCCTGGAGTACGTCCGTGCGTAAAACCCTCCTTTTGTGTACTCGTCTGGCTCATCAGTTTTGAAGTCAATGATATCTGGCCTTTCTGCTTCACAAACTTAATGAAATCTTTGTGAACCCAGTGGGAAACTGCCGCAGCTTCTTTGATGACCACTGCGAGGTGGACAGTTCCAGTTTACATCGGACACTCCTGCGCAAGTCATAGATTACACTAAAGTACTCCTCTGAGCAGCTTGGATGTGATGAAATACGTGTGTGCTCTGAGGTTTTTTTGTACTGTATATGTACAATACATCATTTTTGTTGTACTGTATATGTACTTATACATCATTCTTATGTGTTTCAGAAAACATAACTGTTATTGTGTAAAAAAAAAAAAGTGAAAAAGACGAATTTGTTATCCATCAGTAGACTGTAATCGCCTATTATTGGATCACGTATCTTATTTATTTATTTCCTACAGAGAGTTTTTAAAGTGACGAAGCAGCATAAACGTTGCAACATTCCAAAGAATTTTAAAACCGTTTTGATTGGTGGTCTCCCTCCCCCCCTTCCCCTCCCCGGCCGAAGAAAGCTTGCTCTAAAGTAAAAGCCAAAATCAGCACACACATACGCGCACGCACGCGCACGCACCAGCAAACACACAAACCATCCGACTTTTGATTATTTGTTTGATACACTGTCGCTGTCTTTCTCATTTGCTCTCTCTCTCTCTCATTCCTGCTCTGTTCTATCAATCTGCTATATTATCTTCTTCTTCGCTAGACCAGTCATCTACCTTTTTTCTTGTTTGTTTGATACACTGTCGCTGTCTTTCTCATTGCTCTCTCTCATTCCTGCTCTGTTCTATCAATCTGCTATATTATCTTCTTCTTCGCTAGACCAGTCATCTACCTTTTTTCTTGAAAACTCTTCTGGGACAAGACTCCTTATTTGTGTATGAGGTCTGTTGGATCAGCTTGGGAATATTGGACGCTTTCTGCCGGGTGGTCACTAGGGCTTCCTATGATGTTATTATTTAGCAATGTAGGCATTTTATATGTATGTGTTTTGTTCATAATTTATAATGATGTTTGTATTCTATTTGGTTTTTGTAAACGGGGGTTTGATAAATCAGAGTACAGCCTCAGCGTCCCCTGCGTGGGATGTCTTTATTGTAAAATGACTGGCTGGTGGAGAGCTTTCAGTTTTATTACTAGGGTTGTTTCAGCAGATCTTTTATGCGGATCAGGGGTTGTCCGGTCGTGATTTGGCTCGGAAGAGTCCGCTGGACCTAAAGCAATAATCATGTAAAGTAATGTAATTTGTTTTATATTGTCCAAACCCGTTTGCTCCATTGCATAATTAAAGAGTAGCTGCGAACCCCTTCTGCAATCAATACGAGCAAGAATGACTGACGCATTGATCGTGGAGCCTCAGCATCAAGAAGAAGTCCTGCAATCATTATTGAAACTAGTTGGTAACTCTGGCGGCTGAAAATACGCATTGCTATTGAGCTCTAATGAGCGGTTTGGTGGTGGGATTGTTGCTCAAAAACTACTCTGCAGTTCTCATCGCAGCAGGGCCTGCGTCCTCCTGTTTTATGTCTGATTGGCCGACCATTTAATTCTGGTCCATCCTTGATACAGATCAGCAATCTGTTTCCCCTCTACGCTCCACGTGTCCGGGGACGTTAATCTAACAAAGAAGAAGATACACATCAAATCCGTGTGTCAAAGGTCAGCATGACATTTCCTTCCGGGGCCCCCTCTTTCTGCTAAAGGGCCCAAATGAAGTGTTGCCGTAATACGCTTTCGACTAACGTACTAACTACTACTACTAACGGACGAACTGTAAGACCTCGGAAACGCCGATATCATTAAAGCAGGTACTAGATTATTATCATTGTTAAGCAAAGCTTATGGCACAATTTCCGGTTTCTAGATGGCGGCGCCTTGCGCTCGTCTAATTCAGAGCGCGTTTACAGCATTCTGTATCATTAGTAGTAGCATTAGTAATTGTAGTAGTAGTAGTAGTGGTAGTAGTAGTAGTAGTAGTAGTAGTAGTAGTAGTAGTAGTAGTAGTAGTAGTAGTAGTAGTAGTATAATTATTTCACATTCTATGGTGTTATAATAATTTAATGTCATAATTAAAATTAAATGTTTTGCAATCTTTGAATATAACTATTTTGATTTGTATACTTGCAGATGAACATTGCACACACTGCACACGATTCTATTTGTGAGTCGGTCACAATGCAGAATGCAATGCAATCTAACAGCAACAACAAAGTTTAAATAGTGTATTCCCGACCTCATAGAGCTTCTCAAGGCGCTGGAGACTGTCATTCAGCAAGCTCAAAATGTGCTCGTTGAAGCCAGGTTCGAACACACAGCCGGATGAATGTAAGACGACCAGTCAGACCACTTAAAATAAAACACGAGTACGCCCTACAAAATGGGCGATTTTCGTTTCTCTTCACTTCCTGATGATCAACGCTGACCAGTCGTCTAACCTGTGATTACAGGCAAAGTATCCGCTGCTGAAGGACATGTCCGTCCGCTAATTTCCGCCTTCACCGATGACACTTTTACGATGCGATCTGCTCGCGTTCACAATAGGCTATCGTGGGTCGGGCTCGTTTGATTTATGGTGGCGTTATGTCAGACATTTTTGATGAGTGACGTCATATAGCTGAGTTTGAAGAGAGGCATCACTTAGTACAGTTTGATGGGTGACGTCACACGGAGCCATTAAAAAAAAAAAACAGCGGAGTGTGACAAATTACATCATCGTGGACAGTTTGATTAAGTTGCGTCACCTGTGCCCTGCACGTGGTCGCCGAAACATGTGGCCATTGTTTTAACTTAAGATTTACTACCGTGGGTGCATAACACGAAAGGGAATTCCAAACCTCGGTTAATTTGCTCCATACAATAAGGAGAGCTTCAAGATATAAATAAAGTCTGCCGGTCACAAAGGATGATGTACTTTTGGTATCAATGTTGTTGTTGTTATTGTTGTTGTGACTATGAGATTACTTGGGACATTGCATTATTGTTACATCAAAAGATTGTATAATGGGTAATCGTTGCTCAAACCGACCGCTATGCATTGAATTTTCGGAGTCTCTTCCTTGATACACAAAGAAATAGAATCAACATTGATGCTATTAATAGACACATATACAAATGGATACAGTATAATTATATATAAAATATATACTAAAATCTAAACTAAAAATTAAAAAATTCCTTAATGTTTCAAGCGGGGCAACAATCACTGTAAATTTGACAAGGATCCGTGAGGCTAAAATGTGTAATTTTGGGGCCCTTTAAATTCAAGGCAATCTACCGCTGTTTTAGATCACATGATTTTGTAACGAAGTTTGGCGTAATAATAAAAAGATGCTTAGAGTGTAACATTCTTGAATAATAAGTATGTTTCCTCAAATCGTTTTTCTTTAACTCATTCAACCCCCCTACTGCCCCCTGCCGCTCACGTAGTCAATATACAAGCGACACGCCAAATTGTCACTGTTATTTTTATTTATTGATATATTTATTTTGCTGTTGTGAATACATATTTCTTGACTTGCTTTGAAATGAAAATTCTGTCTCTGACTGCATCTCTTTGTATCTGTATTTTTTGGTCTCTCTCTCTCTCTCTCTCTCTCTCTCTCTCTCTCTCTCTCTCTCTCTCTCTCTCTCTCTCTCTTTCTCTCTCTCTCTCTTTCTGATGGATGGAAGTGGGTGATGGGGATTAAGGGGTGTGGTGGAGGGTTGGCGGGGATGGGAGGAGGGGGGAAATGTGCTGTAAGACGAAGGGGAGGAGGGGAAGGTAGGGAGTAGTAGTACAGAGAGTTGCTAGGCACGACGTGAAGGAGGCTCGCCCAAGCCTCACCTGCGACATGCCAAGGTAAGGTCCCGACAGCGGCGCCTTTGATAAGCCATGCCGCGAGCAGGTAAATCACCCTTCTTGCTCGCCTTCCCTCCTCTAACAACAGCACTGCTTACAGACAGCCCAATACTTTAGAGGACGGAGCGGTCAGGAGACAAAAAGACCCAAGCAGAGATGTGAAGGGGTGAAGGAATACAGAAGGAGGAGTGAGGGGAGGTTATAGGCACAACGGGTTGTTTCAGATAGCCAACGTGTGTGGACATCTGCTCGGAGAACAAGAGGAAAGAATGGTGGTAGGGAGAAGGTCAGTGAAGATTATGGTGGATATGGAGATAGAGGGGGGATATACTACGCTTGAAGTGTGGGAGAAGTCTCTAACAAAAAAATACAATTCAAAATAGAACTGAAATTTAGTGTTCTTCTATAACGCATTTGCCACGACAAAGAGCTGGTGGAAGAAAGTATGCTAACCAACTCCAACCGCCAAAACCCGCCAGCTTTCAACATCAAGCGCATTGACAAACACACGCCCCTGACAATTAACTGTTAGCTCATGCATTACGAACTACCGCTCGAAGTTCGTAACTTGCGAACTAGTTGATAACTTCGTGTGAAGTCTACCGCTAGGCCTTGGACCCCGCGCGAGTAACCCTGGACGATCTCAATGTATTGGAGTTTTGTCCCCAATATGTTTAGGTGTTGGGGACGTAAATTTTACCTAATGAAAAGTATTGGAGTTTGTCTCCTCCCTCCTATTTATTTATTTATTTATGAATTTTTATATTAATTTCACTCTTTTTTTTTTTTTTTTTGGGGGGGGGCGGGGGTAAGGAGTGGAGAGTTGCAACGACAGGGGAAAAAAGGCAAACCATTCACATGAATTTCCAGACACATACATAGCGAATAAAATAAGCAATTTTAAAAGTGGTAATTTCCTTGGTGGTGTTGAGACTCGACCTTTATCCTAAAGACTGTTTCAAGGTGTTTTCAGGTAAGTCTGCAAAAAAAAAATCTACTGTCACCGTTGAGATGGGAACCAGAGCCTGCTCGCACGCCAGACGAACGTTCTACTACCACGCTTAGCATTTTATCACTGAAACTACTCTGGAGGACAGACAGATGAACAAGAACAATATTTCATTCCACTTACTAAATACGCCTCCACAGTCCGCTTCAGAGTGCGACACATCAAAGAAAAGCATTTTCATGTGCTGTGTTAACTTTGTCATGTCGGAATGCAACCCATGATGAATTGATACTGTTTTATATATAGAGGGGACTAGTTTTATTTCCTGTAAAATATGACTCTCGTGTATCTTGTGCCACTTAATCATATTTCTGCTGTTTCAAGTATGTCTCCATGTTCTTGCCCGCATGCAGCAAATATATTTTAAGGCGAGGAGCAGAGAGACGGACAGAACGACAGGCCGACATTTGATTCATTCTGATTCCCCAACTAAATCAAAGTAATTCCCAGATACAGTCCGAGAATACACAAAAGTAAAGCAATTCTCCTTATATAGCGCATTTACCAACTCAAAGACGTGCTCAAGGCGCTGGCCAAAATGAGGCGTCGAAGAATCAATTATGACCTTTTTGACATGAGTCTACAAGGATACACAATATTATATTGCCAAAGAAAGCACAAAGAATTCACTTGGTCAATGCTCACTTACCCCTAGATCAAAGGGCTGCTCAAGGAATTACCCGAAAATCAAAGCCGTCCAAGACGGCAAAACTTAAATGCAATGACGACCTTCAATCTGTGAAATCAAATCATGACGATCCACGTGGGTTTTCTAAGCGTGTGGACCCTGCTCACTTAAACAGACAGCTGTCATACAGTCACGATCTGTTCATTCATAAAGCCACGCTGCTAAAACCTAGCCTGTCTCACTTCACAGTCAATGCTTATTTTACTCGTACAGTGCGCGACAGGATTTATTCAGCCATGAAATCGCACATCATCGCTGTAACAGCAGAAATATTGACGACAAACATGTAGGAAATTAGCTTAGCGAAACAGAGATACCATCGAATGAAACTGGACAGTAATACAACAGTTATCTAACAAGCAGCACACACATGGCAAATTAACTTCCTTGAAACAGTCACACCGCCGATACTACCGATACCATCTAACAGACGGAGCGACCAAGAAGTTTAAATAGCATACTTTAGTCAAAAACTAATCGTAACGTTGTCTTCGGTAAATAACTTACTCCACGGTGACCATAGTCAATGAGACACTAAGTAGCTCACTCCAGCCAAAAGTTACCAAGATGATGTCATCAGTACTTGGGCAGGCTCAGCTTATCGTTATTACATCTATTCTCCACTCTATCCCTGACACTCCACTTTAAATATAATTATGCGTGTCCAGTGACAAGAGAGCGGGGGAGGAACTATTCAAATTAGAACCATAATTCTGTAGATGCGAGATTAAAGAAAACGAGAGCTAAAAACGATTGGTCAGAAGACTACTAGGGACTTTTGCATATCTTTGGGGACCAAATCTCAGCTGGTTAGTCGCAAAAGAAATACCAAGCTGTGAGGGTCGACCAAAGGAACAAACTGCAGTGTTCGTCTATCTCCATCTCCTCAAGAGAGTGCTAGAGACGTAAAAGACGATTTCACGAGTCCCAGAGTCCACAAGTAAGATAACACTAATAGTTTTGATATGTGTGTGTTTATTGTATATTGATTGCCATGTATAAATAATATGTTCGTGATATATATATAGTTACAGAAACAGATTATTGTTTCCGAGACAGTATGCATGTGGATTGATGTATTTTAGCCTTAAGATTCGAATTGAATTGTGCATATGGGAACCCTGCAGGTGTCTGATGCTATAGACACTTTGCAGAGGAGACCGCACACTTATAGCTAACGAGAATACTGTAGCCAGAGCTCCGGCCGACTTTTACAGGTCGGACCTGGGATCATGTTTGTGGAGACGAACGCCTGACCGTCGCTCCCGTGGTACCAAAAGGAGAACAATCCAGAGTCTACCTGGCCACGTACGAACCCCACAGCTACAAGGGCGACTCGACTCACTGTAGATAAGTCACCCGCCAAGGAAATGAGTCCCACCCTCGAGAAACGTATAGAAAACCACTCGAATTTATAAAACTACGAACAGTGAAAATCATAACTACAGTTAGCACAGGATGAATAAACCCTGCTAACGAACTCTCCCAGCACGTTGAACTATATTACTTATTAAATTACTGGTTAATGCAGAAATGTTAAAGTTTGTGTTGAATATATAAAAAGTGAAATTACATACATACGACTGGTGTCATTCTATTTGTATTGTTGTGTAGCTATTAGTTTTCTTCTCTCGAGACATAATAATCTAGTCTTTTGATTAGTAATTAACGGTTCTCAAGTTGAGCCAAATGATACTAAAATTCCCGAGAACAAATATAAATTTTATGTGACCAAAGTGCAGTGATCTGTCTCTCACACAACTTTAGGAATTCTGGTAAAAGAACGACCGATAGTGGTAGCACATTGCCCATCTATCAACAAGTCTTACCCCCTAGTAAGATAAACGTATCTTCCAAAGAATTTCATCACATATGGGGGCTCGTCCGGGATAATAAAATTTTGTACCTATATCTTGAGTAACTAAAGATAATATCGAATAGTAAACATTATCTCACTTAGGATTCGTAACAGTGGTCTAGTACAAAATCCGAGAGTTGACTCAGTTACATTGGGAAAAACATTTTCTTGATTTTTGAATTGCATGATTGAATTGATTGTTGTATGCACATGTATGTATTGATTGATGTAAGATAATTGTGTCTTATGCATTGATTGAAAATTGTTGTGGATTGCTGGTAACATCTCACATAGGGATATTGATTGTACTTGTGTTAATCTAGATTGACTAGTAGTATTTAGGTTATCTTGCTTTTGGACTCTGGAGATCTAGAAATCTAGAATGGCCGATTTCATCAAGATTCGCCGTGAATTAAGGGAGGAGGGGATAGCACTAGGTCTAACAGGGCAAGATTTAATCACGTATGTAACCTCAGAATGGGATAAATTGGAAAAAAACCAGAGCAGAGGAAAGAATCTGTGCAGAAAAAGCTAGAGCCGAGGAAAGAATCCATGCAGAAAAAGCTAGAATTGAAGATAGAGACCGTGCCATAGAGGCAGCAGAAAAGCTGAAAGCTATGGAATTAGAGATGGCAGAACGTCTAAGAAAGATGGACATTGAAGCCAGGGAAAAAGAAAGGGACCAGTTGATAGCAGCTCGGGCAACTGACCCGAATATTAGCCTACTGTCAAACTCATCTGACAACCCGCCCCAACCTCCGTCCATCACTCCAGGCATGAATTTTTTTCTAAGTCCATTTGACGAAAAAGTTGATAGGATAGATGCATATCTTGATCGGTTTGAGCGCTTAGCACAGGAATTCGAACTTGACTATAACAAATGGAATATTAAATTAGCTCAAGGATTGAGAGGTACAGCCTATGACGTGTACGCGAAATTGCCCACAGGACAAAGTAACGACTACGCAGCTCTCAAGAAAGCACTCTTGATTTGGTTCGAGTTGACCTCCGAAACCTACCGGAAAAAATTGCGCAAACCGCGAAGAGAAAAAGGTGAAACTCACAGTCAGTTTGTAGACCGATTGGAAACGTACTTGCGTAAATGGTTAGCCTTATCCAACCTAGAAGAATCATTCGAAGATCTTGCTGAACTAATCCTTAGCAAACAGTTACGCGATGCAATGACGCCAGAAACTAGGATGTTCACCGCGGAACAAGGTGCCGAGAACTTAGCTGATCTAATCAAACTAGCGGACCGTTACACCACTGCGCATGAAAACGAAGCTAAACGCAAGGTAACAGATAAACCCAGCAGAGATGGAAACAACCAGAAACTCCACCCACAACAAACACAGCAGTCTAATCAGAATCAGCAGAATTCGGATAACAAGAAAACCCAAAACTCGGTGAAACCGCCCGGTCAAGGTCAAAACCCCCGGAAATATTGTTCTAACTGCAAAAGAACTAACCATAACACCGTTGATTGCCGTAGAACAGCGAATCAAACGCACACAGTGGCTGTAAGTCAAACTAGTACCGTTGAACTGGAGACTTCAGATAAGTCCCGACCCCCAGTCAGTGAAACAGTTGTAGTGAACGGAAAAACCGCGTCATGTCTATATGACACCGGATTATCGTACGATGCAATCGTCAGTCGAACTCTTGTAGCGGCTGATGACATCACCAACGAGACCGTCACTTTGCAAGGCCCTGATCGATCCATACCCGCCTCCACCTTACCAATCGCGATAGTCCATGTAGACTCCCGATATGTGTCAGGAAAAGTAAAAGCGGCAGTAATGGATGCACCTTTGTATGACATCATACTAGGGTGTAAATATGTGTATTTAGGGACTCCGATTGCGCCTCAGGTGCTTGCATCAGTCCAAACTAGAGCACAGACCAGACAGGACGCTGCAGATAATCTCCCTGCTAATCCGGCACCAGCCGAGATGAGGGCAGATCAACTAGCTGACCCCACATTAGCTAAATGCTACAAAAAACTCCCTCAGGCGCATAACCCACCTAAGAAATGAGAGTTCTTTGAGAAAAACGGACTACTGTACAGACAAACAGACCACGACCACTCTCAATTAGTTGTCCCTGCCAAACATAGACCACAGGTACTAGAGGTAGGACACGCCATTGCATTCAGCGGGCACTTGGGCGTGAGTGCAACAATTCAGAGAATTACCGCTCACTATCATTGGCCGGGAATAACAGGAGACATTACGCGCTTTGTCCGCTCCTGTCCCCAGTGCCAGAAGGTAGCATCAAAGAGATGGACAGTCCCAGTAACGCTAGGCGAAATGCCCGTCACCGGTACCCCATCCCACAGAGTAGCAGTAGAGATCGTAGGCCCACTGCCGCTCACAGAAAAGCGCAAATACCTAGACCGCGACAACGCAACATCCACAGATCATTTAATGGCTTTGTCTATAGCAGAAGAAGTCGAAGCAACAGAGGATTTAGCTATCGAGTATCCGCTGAAAAGTAGCGAGACCTACAGAGACGTAGCTATCAACCCAAAACTATCGACAGACAGACAAAGACAGATAATGGAGATAGTTGCACAACACCAAGCAGTGTTGACGGACATACCTGGACAGACACCGTTAGTTGAAGTGATGATGACCTTGACTGACACTACCCCTGTCCGAGTAAAACCGTACCCTATCCCTCTTGCCAAACAAACCGCTGTCAAGCAGGAGATAGCCACCCTATTAGAGGCAGGAATAATTTCCCCCTCAACCTCCCCATACAGCGCTGGAATAGTCCTCTTACGTAAACCGAGCGGAGAACACCGTCTATGCATTGACTACCGGCGACTGAACGCAGTTACGGAATTTCAGGCCGAACCGCTACCAGACACAGCACAACTGTTCGCGAAATTGCATAACGCAAAATACTTCTCGCGAATAGACCTAAGCAAAGGGTACTATCAGATACCGGTGCCAGAGCACCTAAGACCGTATCTAGCCTTCAGTACAGCTGATGGCCACTATGAGTTCAATGTCTTACCGTTTGGACTTAACAACGCACCAAGCATTTTCTCACGCATGATGAAACAACTTCTCGCGCCCATTCAAGAAGAAGAACTCCATCACTTTATGGATGATATCTTAATCGCGACCCACACCTGGGATGACCACTTAAGACTTCTCTCTACCGTTCTTCAGCGACTTAGGGAAACCGGACTAACAGCCCGACCGACAAAGTGCCTGTTAGGATACGAAGAGATAGAGTTTCTCGGTCACACACTCAGACACGGCAGTCTTCTTCCGGAAGACAAGAACATCGCGAAAATGAACAAGGCACCGCGCCCGATAAACAAAAAGGATGTGCAATCGTTTCTAGGCCTATGTGGCTACTACCAGAAATTCGTTGCCAACTTCAATTCCATCGCAGCGCCATTGTCTGATCTAACCAAGAAGAAAGCGCCCGAGAAAGTAGAATGGAATGCCGAGTGCGAAGATGCGTTCCAAACCCTGAAAGCTAGACTCACCTCACAACCCATCCTGAAGTTGCCCGATGCAACCCAACCATTCGTGTTTCGCACAGACGCAAGTAATCAAGGTTTAGGAGCAACCCTACTACAATCTGACCCCAATGACCCTACACTTCTCCTGTCAGTCGCGTATGCCAGCCGGAAATTAAACAAAGCTGAACACAATTACGCAACAGTAGAAAAAGAATGTTTGGTATTGGTCTGGGCCATCCAGAAATTCCAGATGTATTTGTATGGCGCTCATTTCAAGGTGCAGTGCGACCACCAACCCTTAACCTTCCTTGCGTCATCGCAGAAACTCAACGCCAGACTCATGCGTTGGTCACTCTTGCTGCAGCCCTACTCATTTCATGTAGAATACATACCCGGGAAGAGTAACCATGGAGCTGACTACCTCAGCAGATACCCCGTGCCCACTGTAGACAAACCTAACCTTGCTTCCAACCCCTCACAGTTGCGGGTGGATGCACCCAGCTTTGTACCCCAGTGACCTCTTCCCCAGTACTCTATGTAAATAATGCATGTACATATTTGCGCCACCATTTCAGTACCAATTCTTACCCACGTGTAAGAATAGTTTTTTGGGGGGCCTATGTAACAGCAGAAATATTGACGACAAACATGTAGGAAATTAGCTTAGCGAAACAGAGATACCATCGAATGAAACTGGACAGTAATACAACAGTTATCTAACAAGCAGCACACACATGGCAAATTAACTTCCTTGAAACAGTCACACCGCCGATACTACCGATACCATCTAACAGATGGAGCGACCAAGAAGTTTAAATAGCATACTTTAGTCAAAAACTAATCGTAACGTTGTCTTCGGTAAATAACTTACTCCACGGTGACCATAGTCAATGAGACACTAAGTAGCTCACTCCAGCCAAAAGTTACCAAGATGATGTCATCAGTACTTGGGCAGGCTCAGCTTATCGTTATTACATCTATTCTCCACTCTATCCCTGACACTCCACTTTAAATATAATTATGCGTGTCCAGTGACAAGAGAGCGGGGGAGGAACTATTCAAATTAGAACCATAATTCTGTAGATGCGAGATTAAAGAAAACGAGAGCTAAAAACGATTGGTCAGAAGACTACTAGGGACTTTTGCATATCTTTGGGGACCAAATCTCAGCTGGTTAGTCGCAAAAGAAATACCAAGCTGTGAGGGTCGACCAAAGGAACAAACTGCAGTGTTCGTCTATCTCCATCTCCTCAAGAGAGTGCTAGAGACGTAAAAGACGATTTCACGAGTCCCAGAGTCCACAAGTAAGATAACACTAATAGTTTTAATATGTGTGTGTTTATTGTATATTGATTGCCATGTATAAATAATATGCTCGTGATATATATATAGTTACAGAAACAGATTATGACAGTATGCATGTGGATTGATGTATTTAGCCTTAAGATTCGAATTGAATTGTGCATATGGGAACCCTGCAGGTGTCTGATGCTATAGACACTTTGCAGAGGAGACCGCACACTTATAGCTAACGAGAATACTGTAGCCAGAGCTCCGACTTTTACAGGTCGGACCTGGGATCATGTTTGTGGAGACGAACGCCTGACCGTCGCTCCCGTGGTACCAAAAGGAGAACAATCCAGAGTCTACCTGGCCACGTCCGAACCCCACAGCTACAAGGGCGACTCGACTCACTGTAGATAAGTCACCCGCCAAGGAAATGAGTCCCACCCTCGAGAAACGTATAGAAAACCACTCGAATTTATAAAACTACGAACAGTGAAAATCATAACTACAGTTAGCACAGGATGAATAAACCCTGCTAGCGAACTCTCCCAGCACGTTGAACTATATTACTTATTAAATTACTGGTTAATGCAGAAATGTTAAAGTTTGTGTTGAATATATAAAAAGTGAAATTACATACATACGACTGGTGTCATTCTATTTGTATTGTTGTGTAGCTATTAGTTTTCTTCTCTCGAGACATAATAATCTAGTCTTTTGATTAGTAATTAACGGTTCTCAAGTTGAGCCAAATGATACTAAAATTCCCGAGAACAAATATAAATTTTATGTGACCAAAGTGCCGTGATCTGTCTCTCACACAACTTTAGGAATTCTGGTAAAAGAACGACCGATAGTGGTAGCACATTGCCCATCTATCAACAAGTCTTACCCCCTAGTAAGATAAACGTATCTTCCCCAGAATATCATCACAATCGCCCATCAGGACCAAGCCTTCAAAACAGAAGAAGGAGAAGGACAACATTAAAGGAGAGATCAGCGGAGAAGAAAAAAGACAGAGAAAAGGATGGAAGAAGTAGAATGATGATGATGATGATGATGATGATGATGATGATGATGATGATGATGATGATGACGACGATGATGATGATGATGATGATGATGATGATGATGATGATGATGAAGAAGAAAAAAAAGATGACGATGATGATGGTGATGATGACGATGATGACGATAACGATGAAAACAAACAGACCGAAGAAAAGCTCACTCAATATATTTATGCCTAAACTCTTTGTGTGCTGGAATTTAGTTAATATCCGGAATTGCCGGATATTTAAATTAAAATGTCTGTACATAAACAGGCACAAGATGACACAAGCATGATATAGTTCAAAGATCGTATGGCACAAAAAAACGTCATCATCAACTGACAGCAAATAACGTCATCAAACTCAAAGGTGAAAATGTTACTGCGCCTTAATTTGCTGCAAATCGTTGGCTAACGCGAGTTATCTGGATGCACAGTGAGCACAAACAAAATGACTTGCTTGCATGTTCGTGCAGGTAGAAAATGGAGTGCTAAACCAGGTATGTAATTAAAACATGACTGTGTTCATTGCTGTGCTGGAGAACTATCCAAATAATAACAAAACCAAAATTAGCAGTGAGAACATCGACATCGTCAAAACTGAACACGAGAACAAAGTTAAGGCAATGAAATAGACATTTGAAGGTCGTCACTGTACCTTTGCTGCTCTTTTTAAGCATACGTGGAATTAATATTTAACCCTGTCAAAAATAAAGATATAAACATACTGTTAACGTTTTTTTAATTGAACGCGCAAAAAAGCTAGAGGTTTTCAATAAACAAAGGCCATTTACCTTAACGGTAGACAAATTCTCCCCTTTCAACATTTTCAGTCTTTCTGAACAAATTCTTCCCTTTCAACATTTTCAGTTTTGCAAACTCAAATCGGTCTGTTTTCAATAAACTCGTCAACACATGTACTCTAACGCACGCACACACACAAGCACACATACAACAACATCAACAACACAACAGCAAGTTTGACCTCTGAAGATATACAGGCTTTCCCCACTTTTTACAAAAATATAATTCGGCATAAATATTTTAGACTAGAGGGGTCTTTCTCAGTGCAGTCCGTTTTTAATAAACTTATTTAAAATACAATAAAAAGGTTTGACATCTGACGGCAGACAGGCAGGTATTTCTTCACTACTATGTAATTTCTTGTAAGAGATAATAAAGTTGTCTTATCTTCTTTCACTCCCTTCTTTAAAAATATCACAAACAACAACTTATTTTTCGTCAGAAACATTTTGGAGGACTGAATGCTGCCCTACCTCAGCTTAGGGCAGCGGTTTTACTTGACAAGCTGGCATGTTTCAGCATGCAGTGGTGAGTGGTACGACATGACACCCACTGATGAATCACATCCTTTCAATGTCTTTGAGCGGAAATACCTCAACACCGCGAACGTTCAAAACCGTACCACTCCACATTAAAGACAGATGTAAGGAAGGCATTCAAAACCGTACCACTCCACTTTAAAGACAGACGTAAGGAAAGCATTCAAAATCTTACCACCCCACTTTAAAGACAGACGTAAGGAAAGCATTCAAAACCGTACCACTCCACTTTAAAGACAGACGCAAGGAAGGCATTCAAAACCGTAGCACTCCACTTTATAGACAGACGTAAGGAAAGCATTTAAAATCTTACCACTCCACTTTAAAGACAGACGTAAGGAAAGAAGGACGGAAGAAAGAATTAGGCACATAAAAAAACTGCGAACAAAATATATAACATCACATGGCAGTATTTCATATCACATCATTATATTTCATATCACATCATTATACTATCACTTTAATCAAGGAATGAAGTAACGATGGAGCGATCTTTACACTGCCGGTGCTGCGTTTTCAAGTCAAGTCAAGAAATAATTTTTCACAAATAGACCGTGAAAAGCTTGGCTGTGTAGGCCGGTATTTTAAATTGAAAAGCGCTATAAAAGAATAAATAACTTAAATAATTTAACTTACCATAATTAGTTTCTTGGGATTTGCATGAATTTAGACTTTTTATTTCCAAAATAGAGGATGTGTACATCCACTTCTAAATTAAAACTGCAGTAATAAGTTTAAGAACCCAACACGCTGCTTTCAATAATAAAAAAGGGAAGAAAGAAACAAAGAAAGATATGTGTTACGTTGAAACGCGAATGGTAGTACGTCAGAAACGCGCAAGATAGATCTAATCGTTTCGTTTTGTAAAGTATTCAATAATGGAGTTTATTTACCTTTGATTTGAGTTTGCATTGTTGTTAGGAGAGGCTTTGTATAACGTTGATGATTTGCGTTAGTCGATATTGTTGGAGAATCTTCTGGATCCGTTTGTTTACTAACGATCGAAGCTTCTTGATGGACGTAGATACTGGAGAACATTCTTTTGACATGTATGACGTAAGTCAGTGATGACGATCTTTTATTCGATTGGTGGCAGTGCGTCATTTCTACGGTATTCGAAATCTTTCCGGAAAAGAGAGAGGTTATTTAATCGTGTGCCGAGATTGTTGTAGAGAGAAAAGTTGTTGAGTTGAATTGAAAATTGTATGCAGTTGTTGATGTGTGCTGAATAAAAGTGGAAAACTTCATACGTCGACTTTGTGAATTGTATGCTGTTTGGACGGGCTGTGTGAATAAACGAATCTGAGTTACACAACTATCAGGAATTCAAGCATCGGGGCTGAATCAGATACTGATAGAAAACACCAACATCGAACTGAGTGTAACATTTTGGGGGTCAAGCCGCGATTCACGCCATAGCCAAGGGTTCAACTGCTACAACAAGCGAGTCAACGTAACGAGAGGCAGTCATCGAGGGTAGCCGCCAACGAGTTGCGTCGAGAGGGGCCAACATACTGGGACTACATCACCGATAGGTTCGGGTTGACTGCAAGGGCGTGTAGTCGCTGAAGAGTTGCTTCGTGAGCGAACAACAGATCGGGACTACGTGGCTACCGTAAGACTACGTCGAGGGACAGTCTCGGAGCTACATCGCCAGTATTACAGCGAGCGTCGAGCGGACGTCGCGTCTACTTCAGCACAGGAGCGTGTACATCAACACCAGCGTGGTGCAGCGTCGCATACGACGAGGACAGCGGGGCCTGCGTCAACGAAGGCGACCAGTGACAAGCATCAGCGCTACTGCAGAAAGCGTGCTGTTCTAGAACAGTCTAGAAAGGTACAGCACAGTCAAGAACTTTCCAGAAAAAAAGAACTCTACAGTCAAGAACTTTCTAGAAGAAGAACCTTCCAGAAAAGAACTTTCTAGAAAAGAACTTTCCAGAAAAAGAACTTTCCAGAAGCATCAAGATGGCCGACTTCTGGCAGAAAGGGGTTGAACTAAATCTAAAAGGCAAACAGCTGACGGAGTACGTCAAGTCTCAAGAGAGAATATGGCGCGAAGAAAGAGAAAGAGAATTTGAACTGAAGCGTCTGGAAATTGAACAGCAGCGGCAAGAAAGAGAAGATGAGCGCAGGCGTGAGGAAAGAGAAGCTGATCGGCAGTTCCAACTAGAGTTGGCGCGTATCCAGCAACAGCAGCATGCGCCACAAGTTATCAGTGACAACACGGCTCCAAAATTGCCAGCTTTCGTCGACGGGAAGGACCAGATTGACAGTTATCTGGCGAGATTCGAAAGGTTCGCCGAAAGCTCCAATTGGCAACCTCGAGACTGGGCGATTCGACTAAGTGCACTTCTGACAGGGCAAGCGCTCGAAGTTTACACCAGACTGTCGAACGATGACGCCAAAAACTACGACGTCTTGAAAGAGGCCCTGTTGCAGTGCTACAACTTTACAGAGAAGGGCTACCGTAAACGCTTCCGTGAATGCCGGCCTAAGTCAGACGAGACGCCAAAGCAGTTTGTGGAGCGCCTGTCGTCATATCTACACAAGTGGGTGGAGTTATCAGGCGAAACGAAGTCTTACGACAGTCTCCATGACCTGATCGTGAAGGAACAATTTCTCAATGCCTGTCACAAGGACCTAGCGACCCACTTAGAAGAACAAAAGCTGCAGACGCTTAAAGATGTGACTGAGGCTGCTGAAAGATATCTCATCGCTCATGGGAAGACCCTGGGGCCACCCAGCGCAACGAAACATTTTCAGAAGACTGGAAACCATGGGAACCCGATCCAGGGAAGTCAGACGAGCCAGAGACAGACGGACTCCACGCCTCCTCCCAGGGAAGGGCATTCAAGAGGCTGTTTCACCTGCAACGCTACAGACCACAGGGCGGCTAATTGTCCTCAAAACAAAAGTAGCGGACAGCGGAGCAGTACGGACAACGCAGCGGCGGGCAACCGGCAGAGGCGGTTCTCCAATCAACGGCAAACCAGTAGATCTGACCATCAGGTGTGCGGCGGGAGCGTCATTCTTCCGAGTGAGACCGAGCGCACAGCTACCCCTGCGGACGTGCAAGAGTGCATGACTGATGGCCAACTCCTCCTTGCCAACGGGAAATCCATCCCCGTCGTCGCCAGCGCAGCTGTGACCGTACAGAACATGCCTGTTTCCAAGGGACGCGTCGGAAATCATGAAGTGACTGTTTTAAGAGACTCTGGCTGTAGTGGGGTCATCGTCAGAGAAGACCTAATCGCTAAAGAACAGTTCACTGGCGATTCTAAATGGACACTTATGGCCGACAGCAAATGTGTGAGAGCGCCAGTTGCGAAGATTCAAGTCAACACCCCTTTCTACATAGGCGAAGTCGAAGCGGTTTGCCTGAAGAAGCCGCTGTATGATTTGATGATCGGGAATATCGACGGCGCGAGACGACCCGACAACCCCGATCCAGAGTGGAGTCCTGCCTCAACCCAACGCGTCGAAGTTGTGGAGGAGGATCCATTGCCATTTCCCGATGGAGACCTTACAGAGCTGCTACGGGACAATGTGGTTACTCCGGCTCAGCCCTGCCGACCAGAGATCGTCGGTGCTGTTACTACCAGGGCCCAGGCCAAGAGAGACAAGACGTCTACGCCACTGAAGGTCGCCGACAACTCTAAAGCTGCCATCGTGGACAGAGATAAGCTGATCCAGCTCCAGGAAGCTGACAGTACTTTAAACAAGTACAGGAACCGCCAAGACCACGTGACCAAGGGCAGTGGCACGGTCTATTTTGAGGTGAAGGCCAAGATCCTGTACCGAATCTTCCAGCACCCGAGGGTCAACGGAGGTAAACCACTACGTCAAGTCTTGGTACCGTTACCCCTAAGGCGCCAAGTGATGGAAGTAGCGCATGACTCAATTATGGGAGGTCACCTAGGTATCAAGAAGACGTCAGACAGAATCCAGGCGGTGTTCTACTGGCCAGGACTTCGTGCGGACGTCAGACGTTTCTGCCGATCATGTGACATTTGCCAGAAGACCATACCTCGAGGAAGGGTCCCGAAAGTACCTATGCAGAGGATGCCTTTGATCGACCGACCTTTCAAGAGGGTGGCCTTAGACTTAATCGGCGAAATAAGACCTCCGAGTGAAGAAGGTCATCGGTGGGTACTGACTTTAGTGGACTATGCGACTCGGTACCCAGAAGCAGTGCCACTGAAGAAGATCGACACTGAAACTGTAGCAGAGGCACTAGTGGACATGTTCAGTAGACTTGGAGTGCCTGAAGAAATTCTGACAGACCTCGGGACGCAGTTCGTCTCTGACTGCATGAAGGAGGTCAACAGACTGCTGAGCATCCGGCATTTGACTACGACACCCTACCATCCGATGTGCAACGGGCTTGTCGAGAAGTTCAATGCTACGCTGAAGTCTACCCTGAAGAAACTGTGCAGCGAGCAGCCCAGACAATGGCATCGCTACATTAACGCCTTACTTTTCGCCTACAGAGAAGTACCGCAGGAGTCCACCGGCTTTTCTCCGTTCGAGCTGCTGTACGGAAGAACCATCCGAGGGCCGATGCACATCCTAAAAGAACTGTGGACGAAAGAATTAGACACCCCAGAGGTGAAGAACAGTTACCAGTACGTGTTTGAGCTACGGGAGAAGCTGGAGCAGACTCTCGAGATAGCCAGAGAAAACCTGAAGAAGTCCCAGGACTGTGGAAAGCACTACTATGACCGTAGGGCTGTGAACAGGAAGTTTAAACCTGGCAACAAAGTGCTGGTGCTGCTACCTACTGATCATAATAAGTTGCTGATGCAGTGGAAAGGCCCGTACGAAGTGGAGACCGTGGTGGGAATCAACGACTACAAGGTGAAGGTCGGCCAGCATTCCAAGATATACCACGCCAACCTCCTTAAGATGTACGTGGAAAGGCCATCAGAGACTGTACATGCAGCAACAGCAGCTGAGATCGACAACAGCTTTGACAGCGAAGAACTGTTGGAACTGGGAGACTTCCACAGCAAAGAAGGCATCGATGATGTTAAGCTATGACCGAGCTTGACGGAAGGTCAAAAGATGGAGCTCAAGGACCTTATGGGCGAGTTTCCCCACAACTTCAGCGATGTCCCTGGCTCTACGACTTTGGTCGAACATGAAGTCCACACCCAGACCTGGAAGGAGCATCTGCAGACCTTGAGGGAGCTATTCCACCGTCCCGCAGAAGCCAACCTGACCGTGAGACCCAGCGAATGCATTCTGGGAAATGACAACGTCGACTGCGTCGGACATCCGATGGAAGAAGGAGACAACGGATGACGCATTGATTCCAGGGAAGCCCACGTGATCATCGTCTTTGACCCTGGGCCGATGACGACCGCAACTGACGAGGGCGTCGTTTCCTTGCGAATGAAAGAACATTGACTGTGTGGATGAACTAAGAATATTGGTAATGACAGACTTGAAAATGAAAAACGTTGACTGTGTGAATGAACTGTGAACATTGACAGTATCCAGAAAGACTTGCGGATGAAAAACATGGACTCTGTGTATATAAACTGAGAACATTGACAGTAAATGAGACAGTCTGAAGTAAGTTTTAATTCTGTACATTGTTTGTGCATTACGTTTCAACGTTGTTGAAAGAAATTGGGTAAATTTCTTCTTGAGTGGGGGGTTATGTTACGTTGAAACGCGAATGGTAGTACGTCAGAAACGCGCAAGATAGATCTAATCGTTTCGTTTTGTAAAGTATTCAATAATGGAGTTTATTTACCTTTGATTTGAGTTTGCATTGTTGTTAGGAGAGGCTTTGTATAACGTTGATGATTTGCGTTAGTCGATATTGTTGGAGAATCTTCTGGATCCGTTTGTTTACTAACGATCGAAGCTTCTTGATGGACGTAGATACTGGAGAACATTCTTTTGACATGTATGACGTAAGTCAGTGATGACGATCTTTTATTCGATTGGTGGCAGTGCGTCATTTCTACGGTATTCGAAATCTTTCCGGAAAAGAGAGAGGTTATTTAATCGTGTGCCGAGATTGTTGTAGAGAGAAAAGTTGTTGAGTTGAATTGAAAATTGTATGCAGTTGTTGATGTGTGCTGAATAAAAGTGGAAAACTTCATACGTCGACTTTGTGAATTGTATGCTGTTTGGACGGGCTGTGTGAATAAACGAATCTGAGTTACACAACTATCAGGAATTCAAGCATCGGGGCTGAATCAGATACTGATAGAAAACACCAACATCGAACTGAGTGTAACAATATGAAGGAGGAAAAAAACCCGAAGAAATAAAAAAGCAAATAAATACAAAAACACAGGAACATACAGTACTCCTCTTTTAACGTCACTACCGTTTAAGGTCACAACGCGGATAAGATCAATCAGGTTGTTGGTCCCGGCCAAACACCTTCTTTGTACCATTTAGAATTCCTCGCTTAGCTTCACCTCGCATAAGGGAAAACCTTGGATAACGTCAACCCCGTTTTGGTTCCCAAATGGAGGAGACTACTGCTTAAGAGAAATTGATGTCACAGATGATGTCATTTATGAGGTCACTTCCTAATTTGAGATGATGTCATATATTCCTTATGATGTCATTTCCTGTTCACATAGCTGGGAGCTGTGCAAAGTGAACAATTCGTTAAACTTGTGTAAGGTTTTCTGCAAATACACGCAGTAACTGTCTTGGTGCATACTTTTTATTTGTTCATTCTCATTTGCGTGCGTGCGCGTCAATGTGTTTGTGTGTGTGTGCGTGTGTGAGTGTGTGTATGTATATGCATGCTTGCATCCGTTCGTTTGAGTGTTTGAGTGTGTGCTTATGCATCATACACACGCACAAAAAATACATATACAGTAATGCATACATGCATACGCGCGCACCAACATGCACACACATACACACACACACACACACAGTCACACGACACAAAAATTTAGCACCTCGTATAAGATCAAGTTTTTTTACTGGTAGTTGATCGTATCAGAGGACTGTTTAGGGTGCCCCTCGGATAAGATCAAACAAAAATTTGGTCCAGTGGGGGGTCACCTTAAGAGAGGAGTACTGTAATACACAGTCAGTTCCCGCACAAACTGTCACTTCATTTTGGTCACTCTTCATTTCCTAGATCAGCTTCCATTAAATTACACGTAGTATACGAACAAGGCATTAATTTGATCTAGAAATGACTACTTGACCTATGCTTGATACAACCGCACTACACTGCTAAGCAAAATCCATAGCAGTCACCTGTCTGTTCACACGCCTTTCACAGCCTTTGAGCAGTTCGAAATAATTAAATCACATAAGTACTTGACTATTATTATTGATCTACAACCCATTGTTTCTTCGAGAAACATTCGCTCTCTGATCAGTAACTTGCACACTGACCACTACAAAAATACAAAAGGGCACAGTACAAATTCCGTAAATGTCGCCGCCCTATTTCTTGTTGTCTAAAGGGCCCATAAAAAAGGACAGAACAGCGGACCCGGAAACCTGTAAAAATCGCACCGAGAAACAAGCGGAACGATACTGGGACAACATCAAGAGGTCACCGTCGAGTCGATGGACTGTTTATAGGCAAGTCAAGACTTGGGTATGTTGTGAATGTGAGAGTACAGTACAATCAAAATTCACTCAATGGGAAAAAGCTATAATCAATACTTGCTTTATAAATGTTATCCCCTAGCATGCTCTCTCTCTCTCTCTCTCTCTCTCTCTCTCTCTCTCTCTCTCTCTCTCTCTCTCTCTCTCTCTCTCTCTGTCATACTGTGTGTGTCGGTGTTTAGGGAGGGGAGGGAGGGGGAAGAGAGAGAGAAAAAAAAAGAGAGAGAGAGAGGGTAATCAAGATGTGTTGTTTTGCATTGTATTGTTACTGTTGCTGCATTATACATACAAACATGTGAATACTTGAGTAACAGTCGATCTATGCTTAGTCTTCACGATCAATCAAAGATTTACAATATAATACTCATGTTAGGCAAGCACAAACACGCAAGCTACCATACTGTCCAACAAAGAAAGATGGATTTACTGCCAAACTGACCAATTATTCACCGTAAAAGTCACCGTGGTCGTGCTAAGGCTAGGTATTGTACTTTTGCACATGTACTGTACAATCCATTCAGCTAACAGGGCAAGCTTAGCAGATCGAGCCTGTATAGATTGGAGTCAGCTGACTTGATGCAGTGTTCCTGAATAATAGCGGCGCGGAGCTGGCCAACTTTCATGGCAAGCTTTGCAGATCGACCGTATTGTATGGAATCGATTGATACGATAGATGAGTGTTCCAAAAGGTTGGCGATGATGACCACGACGACAATGAAAGTAAACGACGACAAAGTTCATGATAATGACGATGATGACGATGACGACGGCATCCACCCGCATTGTAACCTCAATTAATTGACACAATTTCTTAACATTGATGGTGATGATGATGATGATAACGGTGATAATGATGATGATGATGATGATGATGATGATGATGATGATGATGATGATGATGATGACGACGACGACGATGGTGACGACAACTGCGACCATTAGGACGATGACGATACCATCCTTCCATTCTCGTTTCTTAACTATATAAATCTGGAGAAACAAAAAACCTTAAATCGACATGAGCTCACCCGTACAGTACTGGTATCGGGCCTGATAGTGACACAAAGAAAGATTTCGACGCATAAAGATCGGTTTCATTCCTTTAAAGAGGTCCCTGACGGATTTAAGCACCGACGGGATAGTTTGTTTGTTTCGCCCTCAAACATAAATCACACTGGAATGCGACCACGATAACATATGAGGTATAGATGTGATTTACTAGTCTAGAGATCTAAGAATGGCTTTTTGATTGTACTCTCGTATGTTGATCCTATTGGTCATTCATTCCACACAAACTCGCTAAACCCTCGGACACATTTGTTTATCTCTATGTCTTTCCTTCTTTCTTTAAACTTATTTTCTCTCTTGTTTTGTATCAGCGTTTGTCGACATCAGAGCATCAATTGCACACTGTTACCTTCTGAAGAGGGTTTTGTTGTTTGTTTGCTGTTATCTCTCCATGGTGCAGAATCAAAAACAATCGAAAAAATTGTGTCTTACATGTACTTGTTATTCAGTAGGCCTTTTTTTTGGGGGGGGGTGGAGGGGGGGCACAGTGCAAGGAGGTAGAAGAAAAGGGATCCGGGAGACCGAAAAAGAGGTGGGAGGACAACATTCGAGAATGCACTGGTTTGACACTGAGCGAGACCATCAAGGTTGCTGAGGACAGAGAAAGATGGAGTACGCTGGTTAAACGATCATCTGTGGTGCCCCTACGACCTCCGAGTTACGAGATAGTATAGGATAGGATAGGGTAGGATAGGTACAAATCAAATGTTTCTTGAACAGCGTGTTAAACAGGGAGGAGATTGGGGTAAAATATTGGGTTGAATTGTCAGGGAAAAAAGTGAAAGAAGAAAATAAAACAAACTTTTAAAAAAAATGTTTTTAAAAATGTTGCCAAATGCATTTTTACAAGAAAATATAATTATTCAGTTAGTGGGCTGGGATAGAGGTGGGCATTCAAAGTGTTTTCAGAAGTTGTTGTTGCAGCACAGAATACTCAAAAGCTGCTGTTAAAGACAGCTGTTTGTTTCAAAGGATCTAGAATGCCGACTGGGGCAAGGTTGGAAAATAAAACTGTCGTCAGAAAGTGTGTTGTTGCATCACCGAATACTCAAGTGTGTTACAGATACTTCAAAGCGCCTCGAAATGCAGAATAGAGGGGTGGCATGGAGAATTAAACGGTTGGTCAGATGTTGTTAGAGTACAGAATAATCAAAAGCGCCTGTTGACGTTGGCACGGATTGCTAATAGGTATGAATAGCTACAGCGCATACAGCGTGTTTCCAGAGCGTCAGCATGGACTAAGTTTACAAACAAAAACGCGTCAGACATGTTAGAACGAGTCGGCTCCATTCTTCCTCATTCTTTACCAGCTGTTCATCAATCCCCTCCATTGTGCTGTCTTTTGAACAGTCCTGCATAAAACAGCCAGTGAGGAATGCCAAGAATTTCATTCTTTACTGCGTCCCTAGTGGGTTGACAAACATACAGGTTAATTTAAAAAAAAAAAGAAAAAAAAAGGAAATTAAAAATTAAATGAAAACGAGAAGAAACAAGAGGTAAAAGAAGAAGAAGAGAAGGGGGATGTAGAGAATGGAGAAAAGAAGACAGAAGAGGAAAGGAAAGATACAGAAACACAACAACAAATTGAAAGAATGTGAAGTGAATGTCAATTTGTAGTCATCAGATTAACGTACGTTGTGCTGATGATTCGAAGAAGTAGAATTTGAAGAAGAATTTGAAGAGGAATTTGAAGAAGAATTTGAAGAAGAAGAACAAGAATGTTAAGAATAAAAAGAAGAAGAAGATGATGATGATGATGACGATGACGATGACGATGATGATGATGATGATGATGATGATGATGAATTTATTGGTATGCTTAACCCACCGCCGTAGCTCAAGCGGTAGAGCGTTCGCCTGGCACATCGATGACCCAGGTTCGAATCCAGTGGTAAGCACAATAAAAAGTCTCCATTTTCACTGTCTATTTTAGCAATATGATTGCTCTAGTGGTTCAGTGTTGTTTTATGTCCCTACCCCTTGTTCACTGGGGAAGGTTATTCTCGTCTGCCACATCGCCAATGGTGGGTGAATACGTTAAATGTCAATGTTCATTCATTCATTCGTGTGCTTACTCCATTGGTCCTGATTTGGCTCGGAAGAGTCCGCTGGACCTAAAGCAATAGTCATGTAATGTAATGTTATGCTTACTTCTTATTCCATCTATTTTATTACTTCACTTAATATTTTTTCCCCAATGCAATTCGTTCATTCACTTACAAAACCATGTCTGGCAAAGTAGTCACTCGCGTCAAGGACTGGATAGTGGCCGTGTGGCCGTGTGGCCGTGGATCAAATCTCTTCTCCTCCCCCTCTTTTCCCCTTCCCCTTCAACCACCCTTTCCCCCACCACACACACCTCAACTGTCGCTCCTTCATCATCACCTTCGCTCTTAAGCTCTCTCTCCCTCACTCCAACCCCCGTTGGGGTGCCGGGGGTTTCAGTATAAATAGTATCCTCACTTTCTGGAAATTTAGTTGTCCCCTATACGCACTGTGTCCGGGGACGATAATTTATCCACTGAACTGAACTGAACTGGAAATTTAGTGCTTTAAATTCCCACTGTCGCAGTCTTTCTCATTTGCTCTTTCTCAGTCCTGCTCTGTTCTATCAATCTGCTATACTATCTTCTTCTTTGCTAGACAAGTCACCTATCTTTTTTCTTGAAAACTCTTCCTGGACAAGATTCCTTATTTGTGTATGAGGTCTGTTGGATCAGCTTGGGAATATTGGACGCTTCCTATGATGTTATTATTTAGCAATGTGTGCATTTTATATGTTTTGTTGATAATTTATAATGATGTTTGTATTATATTTTGTTTTTGTAAACGGGGGTTCGATAAATTAGAGTACAGCCTCAGCGTCCCCTGCGTGGGATGTCTTTTTTGTAAAGTGACTGGCTGGTGGAGAGCTTTCAGTTTTACCACTAGGGTTGTTTCAGCAGACCTTTTATGCGGATTAGGAGTTGTCCGGTCCTGATTTGGCTCGGAAGAGTCCGCTGGACCTAAAGCAATAATCATGTAATGTAATGTCCCGCACTCCGTATAGCTACTTAGCAGAGTATTTCTACTTCTACTTCTCTAACTTCTACTTCTCTAACTTCTACTTCTCTAACTTCTACTTCTCTATCTTCTACTTCTCATCACTCTTTCGTCTTCCGACTACTATGTACTCGTTTTCACATCATATATTTAGCACTTTTCCAGCTCCAGAGCTGCTCAAGGCGCTGGTCGATACGGGATCTATCCCAAGCCGCCTGGGGCGCCCACTATCCTATTACAGTGAATGAAAACTAAATATCAAAGTCGCTTATAGTCAAGAACAATTTCTCATAAAAATTGCAATGCATTACCGACCTTTAGGGAGGAAAGAAAACACAATGTAAATTTATCAGGGAGACTCCACGTGTCGGACTACCCTTGTCGCAAAATGGATTAGCGTGGATTTATTGGGAATCTGTCCCGTTTTGTTGTCACTGATAAGTTCTAAGACTCCTCAGAACAACATGCACAGCGCGTGGCCCTCCGCGGTTCCGAGCGTGAAAGAAGAGAGTTCAGCACAACCACAGGCCTTGGAATCACCAAGACTAGTGTGTATATGATTGGAAATTTGAAAGATTTCGAAAATGTGTAACTATAGAGTTATACTAATCAACAATTTTGCATCATTTTTAGTGATCTGAATCATTAAGACTTCAGATTTATATATACTCATGTATGATACCTTACAAACGTCCAAATAATACGTACACGTTTACCTCACGTATATTTTCTCTTTGATATTTCCTACTAAATGCGCTGTATTTGCTAATACTATATAGAGTCCAGCACTGCTAAACGAGTGACTAATGTCTAATATCAAAACTCAGAGGCAACATCGACAAAAACATTTCCGCTTTGTTTTTCAACAAACAACCACCTACATTGCTTATATCAATCAACTAGTAGCCAAAACAAATCCTTCGCTGGCATGCAATCTCTACGGGAAACAGTTAAATAATAAATCGGTTCTTCTGTTGTTAAATACACAACTGTTTCCCAATAATTAATCATACAACCAATATTCTAAGTATTATTGTCAGAAATAGCATGATAGTCTAAAAATACTTTTTTTTCACCAGCGCTGTAATCATGCTTTTTATATGTGTGAATACGTATGCGCTTTTGAAATTAATTTATTCAACCATTCTTAGTTCTTATCACTTTGGCGAACAAAGACGTTAATAAAATAACTAACCAACCAATCATTCATTCCTCTATTTATTCGCAGAACACAAACAGCAGACAAGTGCCATCAACTCACTCCAGCATAATTATAAATCAAAGTGTTATTTGTTTTGCTTTTAAAAACCAAAGTAGACAGCAGACAATTGCCGTCAGCTAAGTATTATCTATAGCGGTGCTAACACGCCCTGGGCACCTGTGGTTCAATTGGAAGCTGCTGTGGAGGTCCTGTGAGACCCCCAGTCAATGTCACATTGGGCCATATTAGTGTGATAAATTGCTAGGATTCTCGCGCGGCCACTATAATAGTGTTCCCTGCCTTCTGTGTGAGTGAGTGAGTGAGAGAGTGAGGTCAGGTCTAGTTCTTAAAGCTATGAGCTTTCATTTTGAATTGGGGCGCCCCATTTGGGGACGGTGATTTTTCTTCTTGTTGAACGCGAATGATTATTTGTAAATCTGTTCGTCTGTTTTCTCTCTCTCCCTCTACTACTACACACACACACCCGCACCCCCCCCACACACACACACACACATATACATAATATACATAATATATATATATATATATATATATATATATATATATATATATATATATATATATATTACACCACTAACACCGGTCTAGCACAAGGTAACTTCTGTGCAGAATGGAGAGTGAAGGAGCTGAGAGCGCTAGTGGCATTGATCAACACGCTAGAGAGCCACCTTAAAGCAACGCAACGAGAAGAGGTAAAAAAAAAAAAAGGTAGTCCCATAGCCTTGTGGCCGTAGGGGAGCGTGATGTTGAAGATCACTCTTATCTTGGGCCAGCGTAATGAGGGTGATGCCCATCTCTCTCCCTCGCTGCTTTACCTTCCCCACCCTTAAGAGAGTAGGTACTCAGTCACAGTTGAGTCAACTGGGGGCGTTGTTATTTGTCGCTTCACGTTTTGCGGTCACCCATCCAAGTGCTAACCGCACTGGACGGTGCTTAACTTGCGACACAGTAGCGAGTGCTCCAACCACTGCGCTATCCGACACCCCAACGAGAAGAGGCCAGGCAAATAATACAAAGGCTACCTCTACCACCAGCTGCAGAGACAGCAGCTAAGCACCAAACAACTAAGCAGCCAACACGGCGCTCCAGCCGTCACCGGCGGCGGCAATATGATGTTGATGAGAGTCACTCACAAACCTCCCTACAACTGACGACTGCGCCATCATCACCTCTCATCCTAACAAGCCCTGCTTGTTGTCGTCAGCGTCAGTCGGAACTAAAGAGGCCGGTTGAGAATTGTACTCGTGCCATTTAATCTCTCTCTGATACTTGTGCGGTGGAAAGCGTTGTTGATGACGACGATGAAATGGAGGCTGCAACATGCGGACCTATCGGTCCATTGCCATCACCATGCCTGTCCTACGTCCATACCGCTTCTGAAGAACCCCTCTCTCAAGTGACTCCTCTAGTCGTTGATGACGAGAGTGATGATCGCACAGGCAGCAAGTCAAATTTAACCCCTCAGTCTGATCTGAATACCGAACATCAAATTACACATATCTCATGCAATGCAGGGGTTCAAACAACAAGTAACCGTCATCGGCGACGAAGGTGTCAGGGCTCTCACCCCCCCCTCCCCCTCCGCTGAACGCTCACACTGATCTGTTTTTAGCCAGCTTTTAAAGACACTGAGATTATTTATGTTTTAGCTGTGCACCTTGCCTTTATATTAGGGCCACTAATTTATAAATCATGCGCTTCCCCCAGTTGCAAAGATAACCGACATTGGTTCCTGCAACTATACGACCAGATCCAGATCCAGATCCAGACTGGGTGACTCTGGAGAAGTTTAATCGCGTAACAAACAACATACGTGATGAAATAGCAGCCTTCGTTCGGCCCTACCGGAAACAAGTACCCGATGAAGATTGAGATGAATGACTTGGAGATGCTGGTGAAGAACGTGGTGCGCCCTGACACTGCTTACCAGTCTGGTTCTACAAGCTACAGGTTCTCACATTGTACAACCAGTCACACTCAACAGTCACAACCTAAACCCTCCCAGTCTGGCCCTGAGGTTACACCCATACCACATCCTCGCAGCAAATCCTCTCAGCATAGCCCAGTGGTTCACAAACCAACACCACATCCTCGCACCAAATCCTCCAATCCCAGCTCTGTGGTTTTTAAACCCACACCACAGCAACCCACCAAACGCTCTTTCCGACACAGCTGCCTGGACCCAGAACCTAAGAGTGTTTTGGACACTGATGACCACTCAAACATGCAAGATGACAGCATGCAGTGTGTGTACGGGAACGTTCAGTGTGAGACTACGTTTTCCGCGACACGCTCTTCACTTGGCAAGCATGCTGTTTCTTATGGCACTAACTCACCTGACTCGCCTGATACTGACTGGCCACAACTCTCAGGTCTGAAATCAAATACGAAATCACTGATTCTGCGCGATTCTGTGGTAGCCTACATGTAATGGCGGAAGAAGAAGAAGAAGAAGAAGAAGAAGAAGAAGAAGAAGAAGAAGAAGAAGAAGAAGAAGAAGAAGAAGAAGCAGAAGAAGAAGAAGAAGAAGAAGAACAACAACAACAACAACAACAAAGCAAACTACTATATTCCACAAGTATAATAATAATAATAATAATAATAATAATAATAATAATAATAATAATAATAATAATAATAATAATAATAATGAATGTTATACGCGCCTTTTTTCTAAATCAGACCCAAAAGCGCGGCGATCTGTAACCAACATACTCGCTCAAATGTTACAGACGCTCCTACACACACAACAAACACACATTCATCGCTTAAACATGTGGTGTAAAGGCAAGTCGCTATTGGAAGACGGAAGGAAACGAATTTTTATTTGTGAAATTTTAGATTGACCGCATCCAATACTATTATTGAAGAGAAGGAGGAAACCGGAGTAACCAAACAAAACCCTCGGTGACCTCCATAGTCTCGTATCTAAGTCACACAAGTTCGCCTCTTGCGGGAATCGAACCCGCGACCTTCGGCATAGGAAACCGGCGACTTACTAACTGCGCCACGAGGTCACCCCACGAGACGCTCGTGCCTAATTATGGTTTAATAATAAATGTAATGAGAATGCTTGTGCAGCCCCACGGTTTTGCTGATTCACGGGCAAAAACGGAAAACACCAAAACAAGCCGACAACAAGAAATCGCGCGCGCGCGTGTTAACACACACAAACACACACACACATGCACACACACACACACTCACGCAAACACACACACACATCAATCACGGGTTTTATTGCCTGTTAAAAAGCTATGCCATGCATGCAATGCGAACTTTGGAATAAAACAGGGAACCACTAACATTCAAAATTTACATATATGAGAAACAGCGCTGTGACCATGCTTTTTGTGTGGACATGTTTACGGGCTTCATAAATATTCATTCGTCCATTCAAATAGAAACATAAAGAGAATAAAAGAAGGCCAATTTGGGCACAGTTACTATTCATTCTTTTGGTTTAAGTACCCATGTGTTTTCTCACTAGTCTATTACGAACTTTATCGGGGAAACGTTAAAGGTCAACATCATTGAAATATAAAATTGAGCACAAAATATCTACATAATAAAAGAAGTCACATGCCAAACAACTTTTTTCCGAAAAATACTGCCTTTTTTAATATTTAATAAAATCTACTTCGAATAAACTTTTGCACCTTCGAAAAGCCCGCTCACGTGACCACATGGCTCGTGACGTGAACTGCTGTAGACAATATAGAGTCCGATAGTGCCCCTTCTCTACCAGGGGCCGGGTATCTCAGTTGGTAAGAGCGTCTTGCTAGTAACCGAAAGGTCGCTGGTTCGAATCCCGGATTGGTCAACGTGTGATCATATTATTTTCCCCTTTACCAACAACTGGCCCGCTGTCAGTATAAATCGGTCCAGTAGTCACCTATATGCGAAAGTGTCGTGTGACTATAATCTACATACAAACAAAAAACTTCTCTACCAAAACGCAGGAAAACGAAGAGCAGTGGCCTATATTGTGCCGTTGGAGGTTGTACAAACAAACAAGCGGATGGGATAACATTGCATAGGTTTCCAAAAAACGAAGAAGTGCGAAATAAGTGGGTGAGATTTGTGCGTCGTCAGCAATTTGCGCAAAACACTTCGCTGAAGACTGCTACCCCCCAAGTGCCACTTTTATGCGGAGCTTTGGGATGAAAACAATACAGACATTAAAGCCTATCTCTGTTCCAACGATCCAAAGTCCGTGTGCCATTGCAACAAGCGCCTCAACAACAGCAACAGTGATTCAAGTTACTAGTAGTAGGCCTACTAGTACTGCTTCAACTTCAACTACAGTCACAGTGGCTACTACACATCCATCGTCTGCTATCACTTGCCGGGTGTCAGGAAAGTCAGATCAGCTTGCGGGTGTCAGAAAAGGGAACGCAAGAGGTTATGTATTCACGGGTCTAGCTCGTATAATTATTTGTTTATTATTACAATTAGTACTCGGGGGTCGAATTCGTTTCTAACAGAAGAGAGCACTGCTGTAACACGACAGATCGAGTGAAGAAACACTGCTTGTCTCGCTTGTAACTTCTTCGCAGTCGGCCATTGTCTACAGCTGCTGACGTCACTGCGAGGGGAGATCAGCGATAGCTGCGTTTTAGAGTATTACTTCCCTTACCCTTAATTACAGGTAGGAAATCCCACTTTCAGTGATCGATATCTATTAAACGATAGAGCTTTGCTTACCGAATTTTTTGCATCTGGTATTATTTAGTAAAGTTCTTTCAGCAGAAACTTTTTGACCGAGCACTGTGGTTGACCTTTAAAACCCAGGTTTTCGCGGCCCTTGACCCGTCGCAATCACTTTCTTCGCGAGAAGTTTGTTTCCACTATATAAAATAACAAAAAACCAACGAATCCTATTTTCTATTCTCTCTCTCTCTCTCTCTCTCTCTCTCTCTCTCTCGCAAACACACACACTCATACACCCAAAGCAGGACAAACTGCGTAGTTCTTCTTCTTTGGTAAATTAGAGTCCCCGGACACATGGCGTATAGGGGACAGGGGGAGTGGAAAATGGTTGGATTAAGATGACATTGTACATGAAGATATCTTGAGAAGGAGCGCAGATGCGACTTTCGGGTAGGGAAGCATAGTTGAATCTGGGCTGGAATAGGAGGCAGATGAGTCTGAAACTGAGGATCGCAGGGGAGGGTTGAGGGGTGCCGCAGGGGCGCAAGGCCAGGCCTTAAGGAAAACCCATAGAGGGAGGGAGGACAAGGGTCACTATAAACTGTGGCTCGGATCACCTACACCCAAGGGCCAAAGGCCCAGGGTCGATCGCACCGTTAAAATAATAAATTAACTAGTAAAATTGAAAAATGTAAAAATCCTATCAGGACCACGTATAAACATAATTTAAGATTTAGTTAAAATCGAGAGATACATAGTGGCTCGCTGACCACCGAAAAAAAAATCTCTATTACCCTCTGGGGGTTAAAAACGAAATACATCCGCGGAGCAAGCGGGAGCTCAGCCGAGTGGAGAGACCAAGTCCCAACCACGTGGTAGCAAAAAGCGACTCCGCAATGCGTTGTTGGGACTTGCCAAGGCTTGTTGTTGTTGTTGTTTGTAGATTATAGTCACACGACACTTTCGCATATAGGTGACTACTGGACCGATTTATACTGACACCAGCGGACCAGTTGTTGGTAAAGGGGAAAATAATATGATCACACGTTGACCAATCCGGGATTCGAACCAGTGCCAAGGCTTATGTTTGCCTCTCCCATGTGATGACTTTAGGCTTTAGCTACGCAGTGCAAGCCCTACCTACACCCAATGTTCGTTCGCTGTAATCCCTTACCCCTCACTTTCGACGTTTTTCCTTCCACCACTACTCCCCCCTCCCCCTTCCTCCTTACTCCTCCTCAACACACACACGCACACTTGCTTATCACCTATTTTTATTTCACCCGCACCGTCTCCCTCCTCTCAACATCTCATTTCTTTCACCTGCGTTTCTTATCTCCCTTTAAAACGCCTTTCCTTCTTTTAAAGGTAACTGATATGTTAGAGAGACGAAAAGAAGGAGGAACACGCATTGCACTGAAGAAGAAAAAAAAGTAGTTAAAGGCGAACTGGTCGCATTCCTCTTGCTCACAGTTCTACCTAATATTCCTGCTAGTCAAGGGGCCAGATCTTTAACTAATTGTGACTCCCAGCCTGCGCCTGTATCCCGAGGTTGCATTTTGAAACTGCACCGAGAAATAGGATTTCGATAATTTTGACAAACATTTCCCACCCGCACACCCTGTGTGCGTGTGTGTGTGTGTGTGTGTGTGTGTGTGTGTGTGTGTGTGTGTGTGTGCGCGTGTATTTCTGCCCCTGTCTCTCTTTTTCCATTCTCTGAATCTCTTACGAACTTAGGTGATTCAGAAAAGTTTTACAAAATAAAAATTGGTTTCTCATTCCAACGTCTCCGTAATAGCGATCTCTTCAGATCGCCTCGCTTTGAGTTCGAATGAAGAAAATGCGCGTGATAGCATCCTGTATCATTATTAGAAGAGATTACTCTTATATAGCGCACTTACAAGCTCAGAGAGCTTCTCAAAGCGCTGGCCACTACTATCCAGCAATCAGAAAATAGTTTGCTGAAGTCAGGATTCGAACCCACGTCGCCCGAGACGCACGTACACAAGTCGTGCGCTCTGACGACTGAGCTATCCCTGAGCTATTATTATTCACTCACCACCCACCCCATTCCTGTCCTTCACCTTTACATCTGGCGTTTTTCCATCCGAACTCCCGCCTCCCACCCCTCCTTCCCCATCTCCTATCCAAAACCAGTCACCCCCAATTCTGTCTGTCTGTCTCTCATTCCCCATCCTCGTCGTAAATGTTATAAGTGAATGTCAACAAGCGAGATCTTCGGACTAATTATGAGCCCACACAAGAGTGGGCCTCTTCAGGGTTAAACATAATATAGTGTGAAAACCTTCTCTCCTCTCTCTCTCTCTCTCTCTCTCTCTCTCTCTCTCTCTCTCTCTCTCTCTCTCTCTCTCTCTCTCTCTCTCTCTCTCTCTCTCTCTCTCTCTCTTCCTCTCTCTCTCTCTCTCTCTCTCTCTCTCTCTCTCTCTCCTTCTCTTGACATAATATAGTGTGAAAACCTTCTCTCCTCTCTCTCTCTCTCTCTCTCTCTCTCTCTCTCTCTCTCTCTCTCCTTCTCTCTCTCCCGTCAAGATAGGTTCTAAAATCTTCTCTCATCCCTTTCACGTACCTCAGGACATCTAAAATACGATTTAAATTGGAGCCAAAAAAGGTTAAAGTTACTTTGAGAAGAAAGAAGAGGGGAAGGGCTTAAACATTGTTTCATTTTTTTATTTTATTTTATTCATAATTTACAAGTCACTTCATGATGATGACAATATTTGTTACAGTTTTTATATACTAATACTAATAACAATAACAACAACAACAATAAGACAAGAATTTATTACGCGGACGCATCTCACTAGATATTCTGATTCGAAATATGTATTATTTTAAAAGTCTTATTTAGAAAATAACATTCGAAGCAGTTCTCTTGAAATTCCATTAAAAAAACAAAGACTCAGCAGGCTACACCTTTAAAACCAAAGTGTCTCCATATCAATGTGTCAGTGCATAAGCTTAATCGAGGCACGTTTGAAAGTGGACGCGTTTCACGTGCGATTTGCAGCGTGCGTGCGGCGGAATGAAAGGGCGGCAAGGGTCAGCCTTGTCATTAACCTGGTCAATCCGCCTGGACCTGTCATGATCCGTGACACGCTCTCTCTCTCTCTCTCTCTCTCTCTCTCTCTCTCTCTCTCTCTCTCTCTCTCTCTCTCTCTCTCTCTCTCTCTCTGTGAACCTCCTCCCAACACAAATCCAACAACAGACAACAGTTGGCGGTTACAAAACAAAATTACGCTACCATTTATTCAATCAGATAAAATAAAACCAGTATTATTAATGCTAAGTTGGTAATTATGTCACAGCCTTAATTTTCATAACGTATATATTAAGTGTTAATTTTTTAACATTTTCATTTTGTAATATAAACTGTGTCATAATTGCAAATGTAAAATTCACGTTATAATGTATATTATAAATGTGCATGTAAAAATCAAATGTATTGCTTCATATTGATTAATTTGTTTTCTAAATATTTAAAATTTTTGTTGTTGTGTACTTTGCTTTAAACTAATTGAACCTCTTAAGATTGTTTCTTTGTTATTGTCTCCTAATAAGATTTGTTTTTAATGTTTCTAGCCGTTTATTATAGTAGTAGTGGTGGTATATATAGTTGTAGCAGTAATGGTGGTTGTGCTTTTGTTCTTTTGTATTTGTTGTAATAAACGTGTTGTTGTTTCTTTTTGTGTTTTTTTATGGTATAGTACATTTTGATGTTATCTTATTACAAAAGGTCTGATTGTAAGAATAGGCTTATGACTAAAATCTTAACCTTTTAAAATAAAGTTCTGAAGTCTGAAGTCTCTCCCTCTCTCTCCACTCCACCCACTACCCCCACCCCACACATACAGATAAAATCGGCCATGTTGAATTTTATAGGGAGGAAAACAATAACAGCTGAAGGAAGCCCTTAGGAAAGGAAAAAAAAGTCATAATACGTACATAATATTAATACTGTATACAGCTTCCAACAGCTTCCTTCAGCTGCTCTTTGTCCCTGTAAAATTTCAACAATCGTCGATCAGGTGCTGCAGCGTTCATCCGAAGTGACAGAGTTAGAGCAGATTATACGGATAATTCTAGGAAGCATCTGTCAACTAGTTGCCTTAACGTTGCGGTTTTGGGTACCTACTCGTCAATCCGGCTTAAATGCTTCGGGCAAACATTTAATTAGTTATGATCAGGAAAACAATACCTGCCGGTTACTAGGAGGAAAACAAGGAAAACAAACATATCAAAGAGAAACCAAAACGAAATACGACGATAAAACAAGTAACGAAACCTCAGTTCCATTTTGTGTATAGCTCACGAAGAAAGTCTTGTGATACAGTATTAACACACAGCGTATTTGAGACTAGATGAGGTTTATTAGTGGGGCTGTGAACTTAATCCTCGGCCAGTTCCAGTTACGCAGTGTGGAATTATATAATAGTAACCCTCCGCTGAATGTTATTGTAAGAAAACTGGATGAACAAAGACGAAAAATGATTTTTTTGGACAGTACCACAGACTGAAAAAAACAAACAAAATTTAATCAATTACAACAACAACAACATCAACAACAACAACAACAAAAGCACAACGACCGCTAATGCCATCTTTAGTTGTTTTTTCTTAATTTAGGGTAATTTACAATAACTTAAGCAATAAGTAAGCCTCCCGGCACTCGAACGTCAAGCATATGGAGGAGAGGCGAGACTCAATAGTGAAATAATAATAATAATAATAATAATAATAATAATAATAATAATAATAATAATAATAATAATAATAATAATAATAATGTTATTTTTATAGATAGCACTTTTTCCTAATGGTAAATCAGTTCAAAGCGCAGTAATGATGTATTTGGTGTTTCGTTTTGTTCATGCGTCGACAGTTCATCGTGGTGTTATCTCAGTATTTTCTGCTTTGATCTCTAAAGATCAAAATGAAGGGGTGAAGCTCGAGGAGGGGTGAAGTTACTGGTGGTGATGTTGCCCTTTACTAAAATGGGATAGGGAAGAGAAATAGTTGCTATATTCTATACTAAATCAACTATAACAACAGTTCATAAATGTGGGCTTGAACTTGAAATCAATTGGTCATTTAAGGTAGCGGCTCGCCTAAAGACGCTGGAATCCTAGAACTACAATCTCCGTCACAAACATGCCGATCTTGGTGTGTCTGACTGATTATTCAGCTGATGTCCTGCCTTAAATAAGAAACGTCTAAGACCCTAAAAGGCATAACATGCATCAGTTAGCGCGTCGGTCTGCATCGTGACAATCATGTATTAAGGCATTTTTTAACAATAGTCGGTGAAGTCTTTCATTTTCATGGACTATATTCTTCGAAACCTTTGTCACGTTGAGAGCTTGTTAAATGGTTGAAGGCACTGTCATGAAAGAAGGAAACCCCACCTGCTTTTAGGTATAAAAGGTGTTTCAATTTTTCACTATATAAAATGTCTGTATTAAAATATAATTCTAGAGCAAGGAAGCATTTAGAATTTCGTGTAACGATAGTGGCTTCTGAGTCCTAACAAAAAAATCCGATAGACTGGTCATTAGATTTTATTTTCTTTGAAGAAATTTGCACAGTTGAAACCAAATCAAAGAAAATCCTCTACCCCAACCCCTGAAGAGTACAGTTATTGAAATACTGAAGGTTCTATCAAACACTGTTGCTAACGTAACAATATTATACGATTCGATTCACTACATCTTGTCAGATGAGTGCGCATGATAAAATTACTACTATTACTGCTACTACTATTACTACTACTAATACTACTACTACTACTACTATAGTCGACCAACTGCCTAGGTACACCCCCGCCTTCTCGTTTTTCCACCTTTTATAAATAAATCTTACGACAGAATACAAACATTATGGAATAAAGACAATAGGACCCCGAAAGTGCCATGTACAGCAAAGCAGCACCTGGAGTTCAATTATTGACTCAAGCACCGATGACACGTTTGACCTACAATTTTGTCTGGTTAGCTTCAGTGGCTTTCATTACCACGGATTGGGTGTATGGCTGGGGGGTGGGGTGAGTACGAGAACGAGTGGGCAAGGTGAGAAGACAGAGGAAGAGGGAAAGGAAGGTACATGGGTGGGAGGGTAACTATCATGTTACATAACGAATATGTTCTGTGTCTGTTGTCTGAAAGGTCGACAGAGACCAAAGCGGTACGTACAATTAAAATAATGTTACATAACGAATATGTTCTGTGCCTGTTGTCTCAAAGGGTCGACAAGAGACGGAGGCGGAAAATCGAACGGTTCAATGGAGCGTATCAATATGTGTGACGACAAAGGCACGCCTGGGTGACTCTTCGCGGATCTGCTAAGGTATTAGAGAGGGGCGCTAAATTACAGCTTCGTGGCCGATCACTCGACAAAACTCAACAAGGCAAACCGACAACACAACACATAAATCATACATAAATACATGGTAGGCAAAAATAACTACTGTAAAATTAACGTTCACCGCTTCAAATATTTAGGAGCAATTATATCAGACAATTGGTCCCGACAGGAAGTCCTTTCCAGGATAACACAAACTGCTGTCCTGAATAGGTTGAAGCCCATTTGGAAAGAGAGGACCACGAGGGGCCGGGTAGCTCAGTTGGTAAGAGCGTCTTGCTAGTAACCGAAAGATCGCTGGTTCGAATCCCGGATTGGTCAACGTGTGATCATATTATTTTCCCCTTTACCAACAACTGGGCCGCTGGTGTCAGTATAAATCGGTCCAGTAGTCACCTATATGCGAAAGTGTCGTGTGACTATAATCTACAAACAACAAGAGAGGACCATTAGTCTACATTTCAAGGTAAGATTGCTGCGTTCCCTTGTCATCTCCATCTTCCTATACTCTTGCGAAACATAGATCCTCACATCAGACCTACAACGAAGAATACAAAGCATGGAGATGAGGTGCTACGGAAGACTTCTTGGCATGGCATTTCCTATTCCCAACACATCACCAACGACGAAGTCCGACAAACCATCACACAAGCCATTTGACAATACAATTACATGCTCACAGTGGTGAAGAAATGGAAACTTCCATGGTATCGCCACGTCATCAGAGCATCAGGCCTTGCAAAGACTATCCTGCAAAGCACGGTGCGAGAAGGCAGAAGAAGAGGGAGACAGCAAAAGAGATGGGAGGACAACAATCCAGAATAGACTGGCTTGACACTGAGCGAAGCAATGAGGGTTGCTGGGGATAGAGAAAGATGGAGTACGCTGGTTAAACGATCATCTGTGGTGCCCCAACGACTTTCCAGTTACGGGATAGATAGGATGGTATTAAGGAAGTATTTATCCAGAGGATAAATCGGCGAAGCGGTTGGTAATTTCGTACCGTACTGTACTGCTGCTCGGATTTATCTACTGGGTAAACTTTTAGAATACCACCCCAGAACATGAAATGTATGCCACAGAACAAAACTGTTTATACTTTGCACACACACACACACGCACACGCACACACACCCACTCACACACACACAATTACTGGACACTTATTGAAAATATAGAATACATGCTAGGGAACTATAACACTTGCTAAACAACTGTAACATTGGTGATCAGGGCATTTGAAATGTATGCTACAGAACCAAACAAGACTAAGAAAATTTTTTTATATAATTTGTGTACATAGTTGTAAATAGTTGTACCCTTTGTCACGAACTGGCTAGTTTTAACTCTGCCTATTACTATTCAGCCTTGTGTAGTAATTGTAACATTAAGAGAGTTAGTATAGTACACAGCAGCAATTAAATTACACAGCAGGCCACACACAGCGAGCCAGCCACACACAGCGTAGTGAGTCAGCACTTGAGCTTTGAATCGGACCGTTTAACCAATGACCAGCAGGCTAAGCGGGTAGAGCCGGTTCTGATGGGTCAAATCCTAACACAGTTTTAATCAGTCGTGTGTGAGACGAGGAAGAGTGAACATCTACATAGATAGCTAGAGAAATCTCTTCACTCATAGACCAGGAAGCAGGACTTTAGAATCTTAGAATTCTCTCAAGTCATCACGGGCCTGAACTTGTCAAACAGGTAAATGAACACCCTTCTGTTTCATCGTGATATATTTATATTATTGTGGAAATTATGTTTGTGGAATTTGCTATGCATAAATGTGAATTGTTAATCCGAATTTGCGTGACCATGTGGAAAAGCCGAACACGTGGCGAAACACGACCGGTTGCGCCGCCATGTTGCATACCATACGGAACCACTGTTGTTTAACTTATAT
Organism: Oncomelania hupensis; assembly: GCA_036898135.1. Classification (NCBI taxonomy): domain Eukaryota; kingdom Metazoa; phylum Mollusca; class Gastropoda; order Littorinimorpha; family Pomatiopsidae; genus Oncomelania; species Oncomelania hupensis. The sequence continues at coordinate 65,346,493 of CM072513.1, read as the reverse complement.
GTATGTTTGCAGACCAGTGGCTGTACCACTGAATGTTTATAATATTATTAATTCTGTATGTGTATAGTTAGACACGATTGATATTTATGTATGTATAGGAACTTAGAGTGAGATTCCAGTGGACCCCGGAAGTAGCAGAATGTTCGTCGCTTATGTATAGAGATGTGGAGCTATCACTGAGGGCTACTTTGGCTTTCAGTGAGACGCTCTGCACAAACCGATTATTCAGGGTTGTGCAGAATTTCGTCTCTTATATTACAGACGAGCAGGCGAGCTACCCTGGGCACCCCACTCCACAGAAACGACTAGTTGGTTGAGGAGCCTCTACCGCACAAGTCGGACAGAGCTACCCGGAAAAACACCCTGTCAGACCCCACAGCGTGGCAAGGGAACCCAACTACACAACGACACAGGTGGACCAGAAGCTACCTCACAGAAGGACTTCGCACGCACCATCTAGCAGTTAAGTGTAAACCTAAAGGTGCACTTAAACTGATCGAAACAGGACCACAGTAGTCCAACTCTTCAGAAACTGTAAAACGGACCACAGTAGTCCAAATCTACATGCAATCTAGTTGCAAGTGCCCGATGAAGATATAACAGCTGCCTAGACTATCAGCGATCGAACTATTAGCAGTAACTGAGACTTTTTAAGTTAGATTAGTACTTAGAGAATCTTGTATAGAGTAGAAGAAATAAATGTGTGATTTTAACTGTTATCAAGTGGCTGGACTACATATGATTCATAGCCGTGTGAAAGCTAGTGTGACAGTAATCTTTTACCATTTTTCTATCTATTTCTGTACCCCAACCTTAACACAGAACGAGCTAAACAAATAAATTTATTAAAGTAATTCATAGGGTGACTTACTAGCAGTTCCCACCGAATAAACGTGAGGGTCCATAATTCCATTGTGCAGAGCCCATAAACCCCACGTGACACTTTAATTGGCGAGCCTAGCCAGGATCTGTGTGTAATAGGACTTGGGTGTAATTGGATCTAAGTACAATAAAATTAGATAACAGTAGAAGTAGAATAACTTAGAATAGTGTAAGGGTATAACACTGATCAGTTTTGGTGCACTATTCTTTAGTTAAAAACTTTTTTGCTTCAAATATTTTTGTGCCGGTATGTTGCATTGTTCTTTTGCAGGTTTTGCTTAAATAACTGTTGTATGCCATTTGACTCTTGTTTTATTCTATTATTGATTGAGAAGTTTATGGTCTTTGCATTGTTGTTATTGACTTGCAATATTGCTAGTGTTTTGGTATTCCACGTGATTCAGAGGTTGTTCATAGACACTTTTGACAATGTCGGACCCAGTGGCCTTGAGATTGCGCTTCAAGGAATTAGGGGAAGCTTTACACTTAGCAGGGGGAGACCTAATTGCGTATATCAATGCAGAGGTAGAGAAACAGGAGGCTAAGGCAGAGAGAGCAGCAGAGAGAGAGGCGAAGAAACTCGAAGCGGCAGAGAGAGCCGCAGAGAGAGAACAGAAAAAAGCAGAACTAGAAGCAGAGCAAAAGAAACTAGAATTAGAAGCAGCAAGAGAACAGAAGAAACTAGAATTAGAAGGAGAACAGAAGAAGGCAGCATTAGCAGCAGAGAGAGAAGCAGAAAGTAGGAGATGGGAGTATGAAAGGGCAGAAAAGGAAAAAGACAGACAGCATGAGTTAGAGCTAAGAAGATTGGGATCAGGAGCTTCAAGTTCTTCCTCAACCCCTCCCCACTCAGATCAGCTAGAGGTAGCCCCCAACCCCGTACAAGGAATGTCATTTCCACTGGGAACATTCAATGAGAGAGAAGAAGGTCTAGATCTCTATCTGACTAGGTTTGAGCGTCTAGCAACAGAGTATAAACTAGATCCCACTCATTGGTCTTTTAAGCTTAGTCAAGGGCTTAGAGGAAAGGCTTATGACATCTACAGTAAGCTACCGACTGACAGAGTGACTGACTATCACAAAGTAAAAGAGGCACTCCTAACGGGATTCGAACTGACAGGAGAATGCTATCGGCAAAAGTTCCGCACCAATCGGAGAGTGAAAGGAGAGAGCTATGCGCAGTTCGCGGATCGGTTGTCCACAATGCTGGATAAGTGGATTAGCCAGTCAGCCACGGCTAAGACGTATGATGGACTGACAGAACTGTTAGTATGGGAACAGCTACGGGAAACCATGACCCCCGAGCTGAGAACCTTCTCAGTAGAGCAGGGCGCGGAAAGACTGGAAGATCTGGTCAAGGTCGCAGATAGGTACGTGGCCGCACACGGAGAAGCCAAGAGCTTCAGGCGAGACCTAAAGCCTAACGGGAAAGAGGCACAGAAACGAAGCCCTAACCGGGAAGAGCGCACCGCGAATAAGCCGAATAACCCCAGACCTGGGCAAAATAAAGGACCCAACACGGAATTCGGGAAAAGAGGTCCCGCAGAACAGAGACGGTATTGTTCGTTCTGCAACAGAAACAATCACTCCACCGCAGAATGTTTCAAGTTGGCCGCACAACGTAGGGAAGAGCGCGAAAGCCGGCCAGCGCACAGAGTTCTAACTCAAAGTAGCGGTAACAAGCCACACACGATCGGAGATCACCCATCGGTGACAAACACGGTCAAGGTCAACGGTAAAGAAGCGAACTGTCTGTATGACACAGGTCTATCATACGACGCGATAGTTAGCGAATCTCTTGTATCGCGCGCGGACTTGACGGACAAGACAGTCGACTTACAAGGAGCAGACTTGACGAAACCGACGACTACTTGCCCAATAGCTTGGATCGAAGTAGAGAGTAGGTACGTCACAGGACGAATCCAAGCAGCTGTTTTACAGAAACCCCTGTATGATCTAGTGCTAGGTTCTAGGTATGTGTTCTTAGGCACGCCCCCTAAAACTGTAGAGATAGCTGCAGTGCAAACCAGGGCCCAAGCTAAAACCCAACCACCCCAGCCCGAGTTCGCTCCGAATCCAGGACTCGAAGAGATCAAAACAGCACAGAAAGAAGACACCTCGATAGCGAAGTGCTTCCAGAAGCTACCCAAGGCGCACACACCCCCCGCACAAGGGAGACTTCTACATGGAAGAGGGAGTTCTACATCGACAAGGAGATGGAGATCACACCCAACTAGTACTGCCAGCCACCCTTCGAGCCCAAGTACTAGAACTAGGCCACAGCATGCCACTCAGCGGACACATGGGAATTGGAGCCACAGTGCAGAGAATCAGCGCACACTACTATTGGCCAGGAATCACGGAGGATGTCAAGCGCTACGTGAAATCTTGCCACCAATGTCAACGATATTCCCAGCGACATCACACCGTACCAGTTACCTTAGGACCATCAGTAGTAGTCGGCGTGCCATTCCAGCAAGTCTCAGTAGACATAGTAGGACCACTGCCCATGACCAAGAAGCGGAACAGATTTCTACTCACACTCGTCGACGCATGTACGATGTGGTGCGAAGCAGTCCCGTTGCCAGCGATCGACACCAAGAAGATCGCAGATGCACTCATCGCCATCTTTACCAGAGTCGGATTCCCGGACAGCATTAGAACGGACAACGGATCTCAGTTCACCGGCCGCCTGATGCAAGACGTGTTCGAGTTGATACAAGTTCATCACATTCGCACACCACCATATCACCCCGCCAGCAACGGACAAGTAGAAAGACTGAATGGAACCCTTCTCACCATACTCAGGAAAGTCGCCGACGACAATCCAGAAGCGTGGGACACCTACGTGAATGCGGCACTGTTCGCATACCGAGAAACGCCCCATGCAGCCACAGGCTACACCCCGTCAACATTGCTATTCGGCAGACCTCTAGCAGGACCGCTAGAAGCCCTACGCAGAAGTTGGACGGAGGCCAAGATAGACGACACACCAAGAGGTGCCACCAAGTACGTCGCAGACCTGCAGGAAACCCTCAAAGCAACGTGGAAGAAAGCTGGTGAAGCACTGAAGAAGGCAAGAGCCCGTCAGGCGAAGTACTACAACCGCCACGCGAAGGACCGAGAACTGCAAGTCGGCGATCAAGTGCTACTCTTACTTCCAAGTGGAACCAACAAGCTGGACATCGCTTGGAGAGGACCGTACCGGGTGACTGCCAAGAAATCCAAGACAGTCTACCAAGTAGAGGTGAACGGGAGAGCCCGATACCACCACATCAATCTCCTCAAGAAATACACGGACCGACCAGCAACCCCCAGCACACACATATGGATGGCCATCGCCATCGCGGAAGAAGCTCATCCACAACTACAACAGCATCGCCGTAACACGGACAAATGGAACCCGGAAAATCGCCCCGGACAAAGTCGTATGGACAGCCGAATGCGAGACAGCATTCCAAACACTCAAGGACAGAATGACATCGGCGCCAGTACTCCACCTACCCGATTTGACTCAGCCATTCGTTCTTCGCACCGACGCAAGCGACTTAGGCCTCGGAGCAGTACTGCTACAGCGCGACCCCAAGAATGCAGAGACGCTATTCCCGGTCGCCTACGCCAGCAGAAAATTGAGACCCGCCGAGACCCACTACGCCACGTCGGAGAAAGAATGCCTTGGACTAGTCTGGGCCATACAGAAGTTTCAACTCTACATGTATGGGACACACTTCACAGTTCAGGTGGACCATCAACCACTATCGTTCCTGGCAGCCTCCAAGTCTTTGAACTCTCGCCTGATGCGATGGGCACTCACCCTTCAGGCATACTCATTCCAAATCGAGTACATCCCCGGCAAGGAAAACCACGGAGCCGACTACCTCAGTCGCCATCTCGGGGAGGACACAGCAGCTGTCGCCCACCCAACACAACTAAGGGCCACAGCACCAGAATTCGTCCCCGCCCAATAAAAACCCTGTCACTAGTGTCCATAGCTACCTGGCACAGCATTACAGCTCAGGTAGAGGAACTTACTTAGTTTGTAAATAGGACCCTAGGATAGTGCAGTGTTAAACTAGGCTCTGTAGTAGAAAAAGGTCGAATCCAGTAGTCATCGCCTTTTTTCAGTTGAGGGAGCCTGTCACGAACTGGCTAGTTTTAACTCTGCCTATTACTATTCAGCCTTGTGTAGTAATTGTAACATTAAGAGAGTTAGTATAGTACACAGCAGCAATTAAATTACACAGCAGGCCACACACAGCGAGCCAGCCACACACAGCGTAGTGAGTCAGCACTTGAGCTTTGAATCGGACCGTTTAACCAATGACCAGCAGGCTAAGCGGGTAGAGCCGGTTCTGATGGGTCAAATCCTAACACAGTTTTAATCAGTCGTGTGTAAGACGAGGAAGAGTGAACATCTACATAGATAGCTAGAGAAATCTCTTCACTCATAGACCAGGAAGCAGGACTTTAGAATCTTAGAATTCTCTCAAGTCATCACGGGCCTGAACTTGTCAAACAGGTAAATGAACACCCTTCTGTTTCATCGTGATATATTTATATTATTGTGGAAATTATGTTTGTGGAATTTGCTATGCATAAATGTGAATTGTTAATCCGAATTTGCGTGACCATGTGGAAAAGCCGAACACGTGGCGAAACACGACCGGTTGCGCCGCCATGTTGCATACCATACGGAACCACTGTTGTTTAACTTATATGTATGTTTGCAGACCAGTGGCTGTACCACTGAATGTTTATAATATTATTAATTCTGTATGTGTATAGTTAGACACGATTGATATTTATGTATGTATAGGAACTTAGAGTGAGATTCCAGTGGACCCCGGAAGTAGCAGAATGTTCGTCGCTTATGTATAGAGATGTGGAGCTATCACTGAGGGCTACTTTGGCTTTCAGTGAGACGCTCTGCACAAACCGATTATTCAGGGTTGTGCAGAATTTCGTCTCTTATATTACAGACGAGCAGGCGAGCTACCCTGGGCACCCCACTCCACAGAAACGACGAGTTGGTTGAGGAGCCTCTACCGCACAAGTCGGACAGAGCTACCCGGAAAAACACCCTGTCAGACCCCACAGCGTGGCAAGGGAACCCAACTACACAACGACACAGGTGGACCAGAAGCTACCTCACAGAAGGACTTCGCACGCACCATCTAGCAGTTAAGTGTAAACCTAAAGGTGCACTTAAACTGATCGAAACAGGACCACAGTAGTCCAACTCTTCAGAAACTGTAAAACGGACCACAGTAGTCCAAATCTACATGCAATCTAGTAGCAAGTGCCCGATGAAGATATAACAGCTGCCTAGACTATCAGCGATCGAACTATTAGCAGTAACTGAGACTTTTTAAGTTAGATTAGTACTTAGAGAATCTTGTATAGAGTAGAAGAAATACATGTGTGATTTTAACTGTTATCAAGTGGCTGGACTACATATGATTCATAGCCGTGTGAAAGCTAGTGTGACAGTAATCTTTTACCATTTTTCTATCTATTTCTGTACCCCAACCTTAACACAGAACGAGCTAAACAAATAAATTTATTAAAGTAATTCATAGGGTGACTTACTAGCAGTTCCCACCGAATAAACGTGAGGGTCCATAATTCCATTGTGCAGAGCCCATAAACCCCACGTGACACCCTTACTGTTCTGTCTTTTGGTGTATTGTAGCAAAAGCAATGTTTTATCGAGTGCATGTATTTATATGTAATGATTATGTAAAGCGTGGTGAGTCTGGTCATAGGCTGGAGTACCCGCTATATAAAAATTCCGTTATTATTATTATTAAATCTCTTATACATAAATATATACCACGCGAAATTGACAACTACATACTTCACTGAGAAACGTGATTCATAATACTATTGAACACATAGCAAAGGTAACACGAATTAAAACTATTATAATGAACACGCTATATTATAATAACTGAACGTCGACCGCAAAATACATCAACGAGTTCATGTTGCAGAACGAAACGGTGTGAAAATATGACAATCAGCACACAAAAATTTATGCTACTGAACAGTGACGCGAAAAGATAACAGATCAACAATTTAGACTGAAATAGGGTACATGTGAATATGTTTGTACGCGTAAGTGCGTCTTGCTCCCCGAGAGGGAATTCTGAAGATGACCTGCTACCATTTCAACAAAGAAAATAATTTTTATTCAAGTTTTTCTATGTCCCGGTTTTAGATGGTTAAAGTGCTTTCTAAATCATTCGTGCAACAATTTTTTTAATCTACATTCAGCTCTTGTTCATGTATGTTTTATTTTTGCACAGACGGGGCTGAATCTGTGGTGCAATGAACTGTTACGACTGGTTTGTGGGGTTTGGGAATGGTATGGGTGTGGATGGTTTCATTCCTTTGAGAGGGCCTTTAACTTCTGGTTCTTTGTTGTTGTTGTTGTGATAGACATTTAACACAAATGAATATGACTGAGTTGCAACAACAAAAACAAAACAACAATAACACAACAACAACAAAACAAAGAAGACTGAAGGCGTAAACAAATGAGCATGCGTTCAGATGAAGATGAAAAAAGAAGAAGAAGAAGAAGAAAACAGAAGAAGATCGAAACAGAAACAGAAACAAAAACAGAAGAAGAAGAAGAAGAAGCAGAAGAAGAAGAAAAAGAAGAAGAAGAAACAGAAGGAGAAACGTGAGCATACGGAACGGATCAGTAGAAGGACGACAATGGAAATATGATTGATAAGCCCCCACCAACCCACAATCCCCCCCCCCTCCCCCCGCCAAAAAAAAAAAGTATGTTTCCGGTAACATAGGGACAAAATTAGGCTCGATCGGTAGGCTTACATTAAAAAAAAATGTCCTAACCTTTTTCACCTTGGGAGCGATTTTTTCTTCTGACGATCACCAAGAAAAGTTTAGGGTCGGGCCAAAACATTAGGGTCGGTCGGGATACCTTAAACAGACATAGTTTTGTTTTTGGCCTAAGCAAGAAGAACAAGGAGAAGAACATTGGAATGAAGAAAGAAAGGACGAAGGAAGAAGATGACGAAGACAAACACACACACACACACACACACACACACACACACACACACACAAATAAAATAAACACCAACAAACCCACCACCAACAATATTAACAGCAGCAACAACACCCCCCACCATCACACCACCGCCATCACCACCACCAACAACAACATGATCAAATGAAATCCAATATGCTGCACAACATGCGGCAGTCATGCAAGGGAAGGTATAAATACTTCGCAACACGTGCAAAGAAAAAGTCCCGCACCTATCCATCCATGCATAAAGACAAGCTTTGTCCGCCTTTTACAAAGCCTCCTAATTCTTCTGTTGTCTTTTATGGTCGCGACAAGTTGGCGGACTTTAGAACAGAACGCTTGCTCAAAGTCTTCAGAAACTGAGGACTGGCCTTGCCTTGGCAATGAATGGGAAAAGAACACTTCGTTCACGCTTTGGTATCGATTCACAAGTGTGAAAGCCATGTTCTCTCGGAGTCGTTGAAGAGTGGAACTGAGGACTATAAGCAGACCAAGATGTGAGAAAGTTAGCGTATACAGTCCATAGTTTCGAATGAACCATGGATATGTGTCTATGTGTGTGTATGTCGACGCCAGCAGAACTGTGCAATTGACACTAATCTCCTTCAGTACTGCCGTTTTAGACCATCTTATCCATCGCCTGGAGCCTACCAGACTAGCTACCTAGATCCCTGAACTCGCTTACTAGCAAGAGAGTGAGGGGTTGAAAAAAGATTGAATGACATCCTTTTTTAATTTACGAGGTTCACCGGCGAACAGGCATTTCATCATTGACGCGTGAGCTGCCGCAAATAGATAAACTTCCTACGTCAATCCCGTCGGTTCAATCATTGTTCATTGCTGATACGATTATCACAACTCACACACATTGAAAGGTTTTCAACAGCCGATAGTTGGCTTTAGTATTCCGAAGCATCATGTTTCGTGTTTCGCTCACAGTTGCACATAATTATGTAAAATACGATTATTGAAATATGGACAATGTCAATGTCCAATTCGGTTACATTTAAAGGAGGTGAAGAACAAAGCGGGAAAGAAAGACTGGGATGGAGGTGGGAGGGGGAGGAAGGGGGGAGAAAGAAGATTAGAAAGAAGATGAAGATGATGAAGAAGATGATGATGAGGGAAGAAAAAGAGGAGAATGAGAAGAATGGAGAAAATGGAAGAAGAGCAGAATGTAGCAACAGCGTCGCCAACGAAACATGTGTAGGCAAAATGTAAAACAATATTCTGCACAGCGTTACACAGACTGAGAAAACACAATGTCGGCTTGGATTAAACCTAAAACAATCTGCAATTAACGCGTTTGAAACTGGATACACAATTACTCTCTATGGCAATGGTCCAAGCAACTGGTTTTATTCTTAATTCCCATTTTTCTTCTTCAAAAGCTAGTCTCGACTTGGTTAAATAATATTTTAAATCTTCACATCTTTATTTTGTACAAATCGATGCTGGATTCTGATTCTGATACTTACCGAGTTACTCTGAATTTGAAAGACATAAAAAAAGACATAGGATATAGTAGGAATCATGTTGAAGATTTATTTATTAGTACAAAATTATACATATCGATTTTTTTTCTTTACTCCGGCTATGCAAAACCAAGACTGCTGCGCTCCCTTGTCATCTCCATCTTCCTATGTGCTTGCGAAGCATGGACCCTCACAGCAGATCTACAACGAAGAATACAAAGCATAGAGATGAGGTGCTACAAAGGACTTCTGGGCCCAACACATCACCAACGACGAAGTCCGACAGACCATCACACAAGCCATTGGACAACACGATGACCTGCTCACAGTGGTGACGAAACGGAAACTCCGGTGGTATGGCCACGTCACCAGATCATCAGGCCTTGCAAAGACCATTCTGCAAGGCACAGTGCAAGGAGGTGGAGGAAGAGGGAGACCGAAAAAGAGGTGGGGGGACAACATTGGAGGGTGGACTGGTTTGACACTGGGCGAGGCCATCGGGGCTGCTGGGGACGGAGAAAGATGGAGTATGCTGGTTAAACGATCATCTGTGGTGCCCCTACGACCTCCGGGTTACGGGACAGAATAGAATAGAAAATAGAATGCAAAACCAACAGCAAGTAGTTTTATTTAATCAACAGTTAGGCAAATTGTCCTTAATCCAACACATTGGCACAACTAGATTTGATATGCATATTCCAAAACCACAAACAAAGTGCAGCCAAGAAGTGTGTTGAAGCGATTTCCTGTAACTCAACACTTGGTGAAAGTGACTGATTGTTCTGTCAAACATTAATTCGTGTATAAAAAAGGGATCTTCTTGACAGCTAGTAATCGAACTGGATTTTTGACTGTTGCCTGGCAGGTGAAAACAGAATAGGTAGTAAAACTTTTAAAACTAGTTTTTAATATTAGGGATCGCTGATCGGGAAATATAAACTTTCCTTGTTCAGTTTTCTCTCTCTGTCTTTCTCTGTCAAAGACAAGCCGAGAGAGAGAGAGAGAGAGAGAGAGAGAGAGAGAGGGGAGGGAGGGAGGGAAGGAGAGAGAGACAAAAAAAGAAAAAAAAGAAAGGAAGGTAAGAAATCTAAAGAAAGCTAGACCATAAGAAAGATAGATCGAAAGGCCAGGGGGAAGGGAGCGAGAGAGAAGAGATAAGAAAGAGAAAGAAAGAAAGAAGAAAGAAAGAAGAAGAACAACAAGAAAAATAACAACAACAACTACAACACAAGAGAGAAAGATAAAGAAAGAAAAAAAATAAAGGAGAAATGAAGGAAGAAGAAGAAGATAAGGGTCAGCCACACACTGATCCTTTCAGGAAAATATTAACCCATTTATGACGACTACAATTACAAACCGCATCATGTGCTAGAGGGCCTGCCTGCTTACAGGAATTAGAGAGTTAAGTCGATTGCACGCAGCTTGGCGATAGCTATGAGTCTTAAGGGGGGCGTGAACCTCACACACACACACACACACAAACACGCGCGCGCGCACACATATCGCAAGCTAGATCGGATTTCCACTTTTTTCTTATTTGTTACCAGCTGGCTACAGTCAATCTGAGTATAAGAGAAAAACACAACTGGTTACTTTCAAAGGCAAGTTAGAAGATCTGCCTCTGTCGATCGGTTGATACTTTGTGCTTAGTAAACGTTTGTTTTATTTTGTTTCTTTTAATGTCTTGTTGACCGAAATGATAAGACACAGGCACACACAAACACACACAGACACAATAAATTAAAAAAACAAAACTAAGTAGAAAAACTTTTAAAAAAAAATTTATTATAAATACTGACCGATTGAATAACCAGGAAACACTCTCGCTAAACTAATGCAAATATCAAACCTAATATGACCCAGAGTTGTAACATTGTGAGGCAGACAATTACGCCATTGACTGCATTCAAATAAAATTTGGTCAACGTCTGACTGCCCAGTTATGCAGAGGATCATCTGCACCTGTACCACCCCAAGAAAGCGAAGAATGCACACACATATATATACAAACACACACACACACCCACCCACACACACACACACACACACACACCATACACTAACTGCATACCTATGCGCGCACGCACGCACGCATCCACACCCACACACACACTCACACAGTACCCCCATAAACACACCGCGGAAGCAAGCACGCAAGCGAAAATCTGTGAGCGAAATCCATCATTTTAAGACTTCGAGGTATTAGGTTTGAGAAAGACATTCATGGTGTGACGACTTATTACTTATACAGGTAGACTATCCAATTATTTCTGCTACAGCAGCACGAAGAAGAAGGAGAAGAAGAAGAAGATGATGATGGTGATAATGATGACGATGACGATGATGATGATGATGATGATTATGATGATGATGATGATGATGATGATGGTGGTGGTGGTGATGATGGTGATGATGACCATAATGACAATACTGCTGCTTCTGTTGCTTACTATAATGAAGACATAGAAGGCCTAGTCCTTGTGCAAAGCAATCTGCGGTGCGCAACGCTTGTGCAAACGGCACACAGCTTAAACTGTCGCGTGACAGACTGGAGAGCTCCTACGAGAGTCTTGAGGGAGACTCCGGGGACTCTTGAAGGTGTTTCTTCCCGCTAGTCTCTTAAACGCCTCTTCAACGCCTGTGCACATTTAGACCTACTCAGTCGCTGCAGCTAACGCTGAGCATGACTCCAATCCATCCCAACTCGAACACTTATACACTACCCTTCCCTACCCAACACAACCCAGTCCAAGCCAATGTCTGTTTTGTATAAGCTAAAGGTGCAGTCTGACGGGAAACGAATCAGACGCAAAGCGGTAAACATAGCAAAGCGTCTGCTGCTATAAGCAATTGCTTTGCTTTGTGAAGCGGTCACACGATGAGAAGTTTTGCATAACAATCTGCGTGGAAGCAATGCGCAATTAGTAGTTGTAAATCAGTTACCTCCCTTTCCGTCAGATTGACCCTCACAGAAGAAGTCCATGAGGCCTTTTTCGGGGTTTGGTTTCTGTAATTTTGACTTCTAACATTCCATAATGCCTCGTGGCTTTGAATTGGATCGAGGAGAATAAACGTATCGTCTTGTTTCAGATTTGCTAATGACCCAGTAGCTTTTGATGCCGTCATGATCGCTGACATGATAACCTAGTTTTCGTACGTCGGCTCATCTGATTGGCTGGCATTCAAATGCTTCACTCGAAGCAAAGCAAAATTTTAGAGCAGGTTCTAAACTGAAAGCATCCGCTTTGCTTTGCTTCGCGCTTTGCTGCTGTTATGCTTTAGGCCTAGTCACACGATAAACATAGTCAAAACTACGATGTTTCGTGTTTTACTGGCTGTTTTGCTTCTTGTTTCACTTCCCGTCAGACCGCACCTTTAGTGTATTGTAATACACGTTCTTTCACGAAACAACCACTTCAGTTTCCCTTCAACACTATTGTCTGTATTGTTCACATTGTTTGTTTTGAGATTTCGCGCTAAACTTTAACAGCCGATGCAATGCTTCAACATTATGGTTTTATTTCACATATCCCAATTCCTTGTATTGACAGATTTCCATGTTCAACACCCGACCTTCCCCCCCCACCCCCCCCACCCCACACCCCACACCTCACCCCCAGGCTTTAGAATCTTTATTTCTATGTTTAGATCCCTTTATTACTTTAACTAAAAATAGTATGTCTGTTTACGGTAACATAGGGAAAAAAAATTAGGGTCGGTAAATCGGCTTCTTTATTTAAAAAACAAACAAACAAACAAACAAAAAAGCCTTTTCCACCTAGGGTGCGAATTTTTTGGTCTTTTTTCACATTTTTTTTCCAGACTAACCCCAAAAAAGTTTAGGGCCGGGGAAAAAAATTAGGGTCGGTCGGGATACCGTAAACATACAAATATTTATTTTGTGTCTAATCGTATTGGATGCAGTCAATAATGACAATATACACATTTTGAAATAAACATTCGATTTCTTTCTGTCTTCTAATAGCGATCTCCCTGCCTTTACACAGCATGTTTGAGTGATAAATGCGTGTTTGTTGTGTGTGTGAGAGTGTGTGATACAGAAGTGTGTATGTTGGTACAGATCACCGCGCTTTGAGCCTGATTGGCGATTTTTGAACAAGCGCGTATATAGCATCTATTATTATTATTATTATTATTATTATTATTATTATTATTATTATTATTATTATTATTATTATTATTATTATTATTATAAACCAGGGGCACAACGTGTACACACTCGGCGGCCTCAGCTACGCAGCATGTACCTAATTCAGCAGAACCAGGCAATTGACCACTAGCAGCCGAACGAGTGCTTGCGTTCTATCAAAGGCTCTTGACGTTGCATTGAGCTTGAGTCCATCAGAGAGTCCTCCACAGATACACGCAAAGACCCCTCCACGGCGTCTTAGTTACCGCAAACCCCTCTTGTATTGCAGAGAAGGCATAAGAAGCAAACGGACTGTCACAGAGCAACGAGGCCTGCGCTTCGTTTCAGGTACTAGATGATGGGACACTCGGCAACCTCTGATATTTAGAATGGTCTGGCCGAATAAGCTGTAGAAAAAAGGGAATCGAAGGTGTCAATCTTTAGTATCCCAGTGTACACGAGACTGCAACACTCAAAACAAAACTGTTTTAGATCCGGCCACACTTCTCTTGAAAGCAAGCCAGCCCCCTCTGCCGGTTCTGAGTCTCTGAAGTGAGAAGGTGTTGTTTTGCTGACTACAAGGCAAGCAAGTGTCTGCCAAGTCTGTGTCAAGACTGGCAACAAAATGCCTGCTACGACTCGTTTGTTGAATTGTTTTCCCCCGCAAGGTAAGAACAGAAGTGTATGAAGTGAACCAAAATGCTTTTCAACTGTTACACATTAATAACTTGTATTGCGTTGACAGCTAGTTGTAGCAACAGGCTGCAATGACACATCAATCTACACATTGAATTTCAAATATGACTTCGGTGTGGTACTGCATAGAGCATAATGCTAGATGCTATCCGTGACACAAGCACAATAGAAGCCATTCGAAAGTGAGCGTGTGCGTTATTTCAGGATATAAACAAAAACGAATACTGATGCCGCTCAGGCTAAACATATAAAACACACAAATGCCAATTAATAAGGATTTGTAACTAATGGAATACGATCAGGTATGTGTCTATGTAGCTAAATGTCACATTTCTTTTCTCCTCCTATTCTTTCTCATCGCGTAAATAGTTTCTACCATACTGAAAGTACACATGCAGTAACACGAATGTCTGCAATGAGACATAATGCAAATCTGCGCTTTTGCGGTAGAAATATATCTTGGTGACATTACAGCTTCTGCACTATAGGAGTGTATCCGATGTGTCTTCCATTCCATTAACAAGTGAACATAACTTACTAACCTAATTAACATACCTTAGCAAAGCGTCATACAGAAATGCCCTGTCGCCATATCTAACAAAAATCACAAACAACCTTCATTCCTTCACTAATTACAACACACACAAAAAATTGTTGTTTTTTAAATCTTTCTGTGAAAACGCTAAGCGAACGCAGAGTGCAAAAGACTGTCGCACGTCGCCCCCGAAAATGACATTGTAACAATAACTTATTGTAATGAGAACACAAAACAGTTATTAATACCCCTTTTACGTCCGCTGGATGTTCAGCCTTACATAAATAATACCTTTAATAATTAACCCCTTTATCCCCCCCTCCCCTTGTTTTTGCTCCCTGTCATGCGCTACCTCTCTATCCCCCTTCCCCAACGCCCTTGCCATTCTCACCCCACCCACCATCGCCCAAAAGGTAAATCATTTAGGTATCTTTTTTTTTTCTTCAGTGCAGAAATTGCTGCCATTTTCCAAGCTCCGATATCACGTTCTAATTTTGCCAGATCTTTAAAAAGGACACTGGACTACGGAGATTAACCGATTATACTCTCTTCCCCACCCCTTCCTCCTACATCACCTCCACCTCCACCGCCTTAATCACCCGTACACATCTATGAGCTCTCCTCGCTTACACGCGCGCGCACACACACACAAACACACACACACACACACACATACGCAACATATTTTCCAATTTATCTATTGCACAACAGCACAAAACCGTAGCGTCCCCTCTTTATACTTGTTAACTAGGCGCAGACCATATAATAATTATGAGTGAATAGTAAGGGTGAACTTCATTTCCAACAGTACAGCGTTATGCACTAAATAGAATTAGTGTTTGTGAGGGCTACCAGTTAGAACGAAGAAATCATGCTGATCTTTTGAAGTTTAGCGCCCGTGTCAGTTCCAGAGGGATGCTCTTCGAATCCAGCCATGCACCACATTCGTTTGCTGAAACCAGGATTGAATCCATGATGATGATTATGATGATGATGATGATGATGATGATGATGATGATGATGATGATGATGATGATGATGATGATGATGATGATGATGATGATGGTGATGATGAAACTCAGCGTGGATGTTGCACATCGATGTGGACATGACACTAATACCGCTGCTACCGAAATGAATACTTTCCCAAACAAAAGCCCAATGCTATGTGATCTCCGCTGACATTAATCGTGCACAGAACGCCTTGCTGAACATATTATAATATAGATGTAGGCTATCTCGCCTAGACAGGAGATTCCACTTAGCTAACGAATCTACTTTTTTTTTCTCCAAATGAATAATCCAGGCAAAACAATAACTGCACTAAGCAAACCGCTAGACTACAGGTAAATTTAGTAGTCTGAAGGGAGTTATTATTTCGGAGGGTATGGAAGGAGAAAATATGACGATTACGGTTAATATGATGACCATGCAATCTCAGCACTCCTACTTCTGTCGTAAGGCAAAGGGTGATGAACTCATAACCTGACGAAATACTGAGGAAGATTATATTTTAATCACCCCTTTCGTCTCACTTTTTAAAAACCAGGTTCGTCCAAAGACATTGAAGGGTAAAGGGAAAGAAAAGGGAACAAAAAGAGTAAAAATGCTCTTGCTGCTTCTGCCGATGATGATGATGATGATGATGATGATGATGATGATGATGATGATGATGATGATGATGATGATGATGATGATGATGATGATGATGATGATGACGACGACAACGATGATGAGGAGGAACAGGAGGAACAGGAACAGGAAGAGGAGGACGATTCTCTCAAATTTTCTGTTTCGTTTTCCTATCATTTGCAAACGTTTCTGCTGATTCCATTTTTTTCCCCGAGAGCGCAGCAAGATGAGGAAGATGAGGAGTATGAGGAGGAAGAAGAAAAGGAGAATGAGAAAAGGAAGAACAAATAAAATATTAAAAAATAATTAGTTGCTTGTATGGATGAAACAATGTGGTTACAAATACACCGCAGAAAATGTTACCAAGTTGAAACAACAAACAAATGACAAGAATGATAAAACAGCTCAAGATAATATTCAACAGTATTATAACACACTGCTCTTACCTCTCTGGCTGAACTGAGATCCCCGTCCTCGCTGGACTGGTACTCGGAGAGATTGTCTCCATCCACAGCGTGCTTCTGCTCGTTTGAGTTCAGCTGTTCCTCCATCTCTTGCAAGGAGTCCACCAATATCTCCAAGCGGACCAGCTCCAAATCCAACTCATTTCCAAGGGTTCCTTTTCCAGGTAATCCTGGTTGAGGTGAACCTAAAGCGAGTGCTTCCCCACCCAATCCATTTGCGCTGGGGTCGAGAAGGTCTGTTTTAGTCGTTTGTCCTTCTTCGCGTTTCCCCTCTGAAGCTGCTGTGTCTTTCTCGGGTTTAAACCTCTTGGTGTCTTCTGTTTGCGGTAAGGGAGGTTTGAATGGAGAGGCTGCGGTTGCGTCTCGAACGAAAGTCGCTTGTTGAGCAATAATCATTCTTTTACCTTGAGCACTCGCGGTTAATTTTCCACTTTCTCCCGTTTTTGTCGGAACTATTCCAAACTCAAGGGCGACTTTCTTCTCTTCACTGGTCACGAAAGATGTACATGTTGTCTCGCCATTAGCGGCTGTTGGGGTAGTTCTCTTACTGGAACCAGTCGCGTAGCCAGACGAACAGTTTCTGGAAGTCATGACGATGTTTCCAGTGGCACTCGCCTTTGCCGTGAGCACTCCTTGTACACTATTTTCTTTCAGGTGATTTCCTCTGTTGGCAGGATGTTTGGTACTGTTAGGTCCTTGAAAAGAAACTCTTCCCCAAAACGAAAACGGAAGCTGGTTCTTTTGAAGAAGGGGTATTTCTGAGCCGCCGTTGCCTTGTAAAAAAGATGTCTTAGACATGCCCAGATGACCCACAACACAGTATCCAGGAGTATCAAACTGATGCTTAAGGCCAGGGTAGCCCTCCACCCTATAGTCAGCAAGAGAAAATGGTTTGGGAGCAACTGCAGTTTCAGAAGGAATACTTCTAGAAACGCCAGAACCATGATCACAAACAGAATCACTGTTTAGAGCAGCAACGGTGTACCTGTCATCAAGAGTGCTAGGTGCAACATTCGACCATTGTGCATTTGCACTACTGTTGTTTGCTCGGCAAGTTGATCGTGCTGCATCTGCAACATCAGGTGACACAGACAAATACTGTCCGTCGTGTTCACCAGTACTCACACGGATACGTATAAGGGACTGGGCGGAAACATTCTTTGTAAAGGCATCCGACACCGCTTCTATTCCAGAGGAAGGGTTCAGAACTGTATAACAATCCTCAACAGTTTTGCTCTCGCTCACGTCTCGGACCACTCTACTGCCTAACCCAGTCACAGGACGTCGTATTACACTCCTCGCATCACCAAGATTTGGTATACATGTAGTACAATTTCTTTCACTGCCAATAAGATGCGATATTCCTTTCGCGTTATCGTACGTGGTGAATACAGAGGAAGGAATAAATGTATTGGTTCCAGGGTGAACAGTTTTACGTCCAGCATCACCACGCTTATTACTGCTTAAAGACACTTGCTCCTTGGCAGCAATCTTGCTGCTAAAGGTGGGGTCTACAGCAAAAGTGTTCGGAGGTTCGACACTCTCAAACACATCATCCTCTCCTATAGAATCCAAGCGCGAATCTGTTTTAGGTGATGCTGACACAGTCACTGTTGGCGATGGAGGCGTGGTTTCAATTGATGAGACTTTTAACGCAGTTCCAGTGCCAGAGGCGAAACGTCGAACATCGGCGTTTTTAGCATCGTTAGATCCGAAGCTGAAATACCCCTTATGTCCAGTGGATAGCCCTGTTCGTCGAGGGGCGTCGCTAGCGGTAAGATCACTACCACGAGAACGATCAATTGTACGAAGCAAGTTCCTCGGTGATAAGTTGGAACGAACAGTCTCTTCAACCCTGCGAATCTTCTCTTGTCTTGGACTGTTAATTGAAAGATTCCAACTTCTGGAAGAAGTAATAGAAGGGCTGTTAGCTGGACCTCTTATAGCGGACACTTGTGCTAAGGTCTGTGGCTGAAGATGAGAGTTGCTGTCTCTGGCTATAGGGCTGCAGACAGGGTTGGAGAGGTTCTGGCTCAATGTTCTGTTCCAAGTCCCTGAGCTGGCAGAGAGGTTGCTGTGACAGCTGTCTGCTGTTGATAACAGCGGTGCGCCTCTATGGTCTTCTTTCTTCGTCTCTTTCATGGCTTATGTTTATCACATTTCATGGTTGGCAATCACAAACCATGGCTGACACCCTGCGGTACTCAGAAGTACGTCAATACTGTCCAACAGAGAATGTTCAGCCAACTGCAAAGTGTCCTTCCGTGTGAGAAAAGATACTTCACGTCACGCCAAGTTTTCCTTGTCACAGGTCCAAGTGGAATATACACATTAGCCTATTGTTCAATAAAAGTATTCGAATCCCTCTATACATAGTCATATTATTTTCCAAATATGTGTTTCTATGTATGTATGTATGTATTGTATGTATGTATGTATGTATGTATATATGTATGTATGTATGTATGTATGTATGTATGTATGTATGTATGTATGTATGTGTGTGTAGTTTAAAAAAACCTGTGATACTAAAAATAATGTTCTAATGTTTCAACTAGCCTTGTCAGCGATCTTTAAATGAATCTTAAAAACGACCTAGAGGTAGGTTCACTTTACGTAGGTGGATTACGATTAATGTCACTACCGCAAAGCAGTTATATACTCCCCTGAAGGGAAATGGAGGAACGAGATGAGAGGAAGAAGGATTATTAGCCAAGACGTTTACCAGTAGCGGATAGGCTTTAGAAGGACTTTATTGGTATGACCTCAACAAGACATTGAGATGAGGATCGCCGATTCGGACGCTTCTGTCGTGTAGCTCTCCTTTTGTCACAGAGGTTTAGCAGTCGACGGCAATGTTACAACGATCGGACGATAATATCATTCATCTGACAGTTGATTTTGTGATTATACTGAATTTTCAAAGAGGTCATGCCTAATATCGTTTTGGGGTAATCAAGACATGAGTTTGGGGGAAAAACGATAGTTTAAAAAAACCTTTTTAATACATTAAAAATATATTCTCTTTTGCAAATAATAAACTTTTTTTAACATGAAATGGATAATGGTAAATCAACATGCGATAATCCACCTTTTTGTCTCTCTAGCTCTGTGAAATCTTGTCTACCCGTACCCGTCGTTATGCTGCAATAATGAAACTATGATTAAGACAGAACATAAGGGTGCCTTTGCCCCTTAATGCAATTTTAAAACCGCATTGGTGACTTAGTTATCAAACGCAAAATTCAACCAGAGATTCAGAAGCTTACAAGGGATCGCTGTAGGGAAAAATAGCAACAACAAAAATAACACTTGTTTTTTTTCTAGTTGCTTCCGAGTTATAAGCTCTAACCGCTTTGTGTACCCCGGATCAACTGCAGCATCGACACGCAAGTGCAGAACCTTTCAGGACATGAGGAAACAAGACCTAAGCTAACTATTTAAGATGACCATTGAATCAACCAGTTTTCCACTCCATGTTCATACGATTTGGGTAAAAACATACCTTGGAGTTTGACAGTGCATTTCACGCTGCAAGTTGGCCTCTTGGGCGGCTTGAGTAACTAGATCCTGATGTCTGCCAGCGCCTTGAGCATCTCTCTAAGCTGATAAGCGTGCTCTGTCAGAACAATTCATTTCATTTCACTCACTACTCGAAAACCTGCAAGAAGTCGAAACACTAATCCACTTCGCCCTGAGGTAAATTCGTATCATTTTCAGATTTGATTGATCTGAACTGACCAGTCCAACAGATTAAATCTAGTGACCAGAGCCTGGTATATAACTAAACCACACTACCTTACATCACCTGCCTTCATCACGGTCAGAGCAAATATCTTAATTTAATTTTCACGGGTCATATTAAATTTGATGACGTGAATAAACACTTTCAACTATATGGTGATGTCTGCTGTGCTGACAATAAAGTGTAGTTTTCTTCCCCGTTGTTTTGTTGCCGAAATCAGATAGAACAATTTGTAAATAATAATAGCAACGAGCCGACGACGACGATGATTACGATGAGGACGATTGAAGAGTCAATTCAAAGAGAATTCCAAATAAATACCATTAAAAAATACTTCTCTTTGAAATTCTTCAAACATTTAAGGCGGAAAACCCCCAAAACAGCATCAACACACAACATCTCACAGCTACACTGGATGAGAGTGAAGGAGAGATAGAGCGACAGTGCGGTGTCGCAGTGTAGCGACCGTGGTACGCAACTCACGGAATGAGCGGGCAAGCTTTAAGTAAATAGTCCCTAGCGATTACAGACTTGCCATTTCTTACCTCACCCAGCTGTCTTAGCCATTCTTTTCTTGCACGGTATGCACTCAAGCCCCTGTTTTCTATTCTTTCCGCTGCTCAGCTAGTAGCCTATCTATTCCTTGATTTAATTTGCTTGTGTTTTAGTTTCAGTCACGAGTGTTTTAAAGCTGCGTTAGGAGGGGAGAGAGAGAAAGAAAGAAAGAGAGAGAGAGAGAGAGAGAGAGAGTGAAAGGGGAGAGAGAGGGGTTAACGTTGATGTTGAATTCTTATATATTGTGATATATTTCAGTTACATTCAAAAGATTTTTCTTTCCTCATCTTTCCCCAGCCCATCTCTCACCCTTGATGAATCTGTTATTTTACGTCCACTATTTAAAACATTTAAAAAAAACATAATCTCAACGTTATTTAACATTTAAAAAAAAAAAGGGCGAGTGGAGGTTGGTGATTGAGTTTTGATCAACCTGGCAAAACTCAAAATCAGATATTCGTCAATAAATGTAAAGTTAAATACGTTGACAAGACTACTTCAAACCACAGTCGTAATAAAGTCACGTTAAATTCTATATCAGTCGCCAGCTAGCCCTGGGCGCAAAACCATAGTTTATCATCTTTAAACCAATCACATCATGGTTATACTTCCCGAACACGACAAACTGGACTGACCACTAACAGGCATATACATGTAGATAGATAGATAGATAGATAGATAGATAGATAGATAGATAGATAGATAGATAGATAGATAGATAGATAGATAGATAGATAGATAGATAGATAGATAGATAGATAGATAGATAGATAGATAGATAGATAGATAGATAGATAGATAGATAGATAGATAGATAGATAGATAGATAGATAGATAGATAGATAGATAGATAGATAGATAGATAGATAGATAGATAGATAGATAGATAGATAGATAGATAGATAGATAGATAGATAGATAGATAGATAGATAGATAGATAGATAGATAGATAGATAGATAGATAGATAGATAGATAGATAGATAGATAGATAGATAGATAGATAGATAGATAGATAGATAGATAGATAGATAGATAGATAGATAGATAGATAGATAGATAGATAGATAGATAGATAGATAGATAGATAGATAGATAGATAGATAGATAGATATCAGTTTTACGGTCTAAAGCACCACTTCCAAAGTTGGCTCCTTTGTATTCAAAATAGTCTAATGTACTAGACAAAATGACTGCCTGATTGAATACATTAGCGTAAAATGATAACTAGCCTACGGTTCTAAGCATCATCATGCTCCTATGTTCTGTTCAAAACTAATAGCAAGTGTCGCACGCACGTTTCCATATTCACACAGTCAAGACAAAAATAATGAGGTTTAAAGTGTTGTTTTTTTATTTTTACATTTATGTTTGATTGATTGAGTTATTATTGCTTTAGGTCCAGCGGACTCTTCCGAGCCAAATCAGGACCGGACAACCCCCGATCCGCATAAAAGATCTGCTGAAACAACCCAGTGGGAAAATTGAATGCCCTCCACCGGCCAGTCACTTTACAATAAAGACATCCCACGCGGGGGACGGCTGAGGGTTGACCTCAACTACGCGAACACCCCGGTTACAAAAACAAAATAGAATACAAACATCATTATAAATCATCAATGAAACACATACATATAAAATGCCTATAGTGCTAAATAGTACAATCATAGGAAGCCCTAGTGACCACCCGGCAGAAAGCGTCCAACACTCCCAAGCTGATCCAACAGACCCCATACACAAACAAGGAGTCTTGTCCAGGAAGAGTTTTCAAGAAAAAAAGGTAGGTCATTGATCTAGCGAAGAAGAAGATAGTATAGCAGAGTGAAGGACAGAGCAGGAATAGGAAAGAATAAATGAGGAAGACAGCAACAGTGGGATTTAAAGCACTAAATTTCCATAAAGTGGGGATACTATTTATACTGAAAACCCCCGGCACTCCAACGGGGGTACTGTTGCCGCAGTGAATCTGTCTTGCCTATAAAGGAAAGACAGGTTTTCAACTGTGGCTTTCACTGTTCCCTTTATAGGTTTGAACAATCTACAGTGGCAAGATTGCTCATGACCCCAAGGGGTATACATTTATGTTAATTATGTTTATTATGCTTACTCAGCCGATGTTGTGTAGCAAAAGGACATAAGCCGCAGAGCAGCGACACCCACGGCAAAAGGTTTGGAATAGTAAAACACCCATCAACCCCTTCCTATGCGAAAAAAAAAAAATCATAGTTTCGATCTACAAACAAGTCGTTCGCACTACCTTTCCAACGTAAAACTTGTCATTTAGAAGTCGTTCGAAGTCTGAAAATACCGTAAGCAAAAAATAGCATTTGAAAAAGGATGATAAAACAGTCAGACAACATGCCTGATTGGTCACTTAACCATAGCCATTGACTTTTGTCCAGCAAACGGTCATTCATCATCTGTTTTTTTAAGCTGGCATGGGATTCGATTACTTTGCTCCAGGCTATATCTACATGGGCTCTCTTAGATACCAGCCATCGCATTACGGAAGTGACGTTACGTATCTAAAAATAATTTGTCACCTCTACGTTTGCTTTGCTTAGTACCATCAACGTGGCCGTTTTTTGTTTCTCGCTTGTAACCCTAACCCTAACCCTAACCCTTGATTTTTGTGTATCCAAGGGGTTTTTCAAGGGGTTTTCCGCGAAAATTTAGTCTTACATACGCAACGTCACTTCCGTAATGGGGTGGCTGGTATCTAGGAGAGCCCATATCTACATTGAGTCTACTAAACTTCGTCTACACTACTAATGCAAACTTCCTTATGCAGGAAAAAAAAATGTTTTGAACTTCTTCCTTCTGAACGAAGAGCACAGGTACAAAACCACTTTTATTCCTACCGCCCTCTCCTTGCTGAATGAAAACTTTGCCAGAATTTCTAGGTGCTTGTGTATTCAACTGTCTTGATGCGCATTTCATTTTATATATCCCATCTGACCATGCTATGTGTGCGTGTGTGTGGGCATGTAGAAACGACGTTCTGATGACACACACATGAAACTCCACATGGTTTCTTCTGACTTTTTGGGAAGGACGTACTATTTTGACGTCAAAATAGTGCTCCGTTGAGTTAGAGCTGTTTTAGCATTAGGGTTAGGTTAAGGGTTATGGTTAGAGTTTGGGTTAGGGGTTAGGGTTAGGGATAGCTTCAAAAATTGGAAAATGTCAAAAATATTGTCAAAGAAATGGAAAGTGTGTCAAAATAATCCCTCTTTTTTCACAAAAGTCATCACAACGTCGTTTCTACAAAAGTGTGGTGTGTGTATGTGTGTGTGTGTGTGTGTGTGTGTGTGTGGGTGTGTGTGTGTGTGTGTGGGTGTGTGGGTGTGTGGGTGTGTGGGTGTGTGGGTGTGTGTGTGTGTGTTTGTTGTAAAGGATTGCAATCACTTTATATCTACGACTTTATTATTGTTGTGGTTATTATTGATATTACTGTCGTTATTTTTATAGTATTAAATGTACTAGTATTGTGTTATGACTACAATTTGTCCCATTGACTATGATAACTGCTTTCCAAGATGAAAACAATTGGCCTATCATGCCAATGCTCGTAGTGGTAGAATTTTATCATGTGCATCATGTGATATGAATAAATCTTTAAAAAAAACAACAACAACAACGTACCTCTGTATACAAACATAAACCGTCCTTCCTTACGTAGTTTCTCCTCTGAGTAATTTAATACTATTATTATATTATAGGTGTCGGATAGCGCAGTGGTTGGAGCACTCGCTACTGTGTCGCAAGTTAAGAACCGTCCAGTGCGGTTAGCACTTGGATGGGTGACCGCAAACCGTGAAGCGACAAATAACAACGCCCCCAGGTGACTCAACTGTGACTGAGTACCTACTCTCTTAAGGGTGGGGAAGGTAAAGCAGCGAGGGAGAGAGATGGGCATCACCCTCATTACGCTGGCCCAAGTGTGATCTCCAACATCACGCTCCCCTACGGCCACAAGGCTATGGGACCACCTTTACCTTTACCTTATATATTATTTAAATACCCTCAAACTATTATAATGAATGGAAAGTTATCTTGTCTGTGTACACACTATGAATGGTTATGTCAACCAAATGAAATTAACTGTAACTTTGGGTGCATGTGCGTTAGTAGTGAGAAAGAACTGGAAAAGATTATGTGTGATAATGATTGTACGTATTATTCTATTTGTTTTTTCCCCCTTCTGTTCTTCTTTCCTTATTCGCTGAGATGCAATGAGCTGTATGAATTCTCCATTGTGGGTAATACACATTTGTTGACTTGACTTGACTTGAAAAATATCGTCGTATCCTTAACACAATGAAGAGCTATATTTTGTGTGTGTGGGAAAGAGACAACCTACATTTATTACAGTTTTACGGGAAATCGCTACAAAAATAAAATGAACACCTGATGAAATGTAATACACCTGCTCTCAAAGTTGGGCCAAAAGTGCGACATACTGGCCTTCAATTCCACGTGCTTCTCAGTGAGCTTAAGGAGTTCAAACATCTCCTATCTTTATAGTCCAACAAGAAGACAATGTATGCCAACGGCTAATCCTGATGCAATAACGTGTGCCGCATCTAGACGCTCTTTAACACAGACCAAACCATGAACCAGATTCATATCTTAATAATCCAACACCAAAGCAAAGGCGCCAACGTTTAAGTCACATACAATAAAAATGCTGCCTGAAAGATGCCAATCCATATCTGAACTGTTCAACAAGGCACTTGTCGACCGACTGCTTTCACACTCAAAGGCTTTTAAAAACAACACTTTCTTAAACGTGTCAACTTTTAAACTTCAATACCATAAACGTGCATCGCTTCTACGATCCTTCTTTAACGAACGCGAGACCCTTATCTCAGTTGTTGAACAACAAGGCAACTTGTTCACGTTCAACACTTTGGACAATAAAGTGTGCCGCTATCATAATCTGCAGAAGCCTCAGTGTACCCATTGTCTTAAGTACCCGACAGATAAACGAACAAATAGGGGCGCAATTTTAAAAGTGAGATAAAGCGTGGACAAACATCTCCATCAAGAAACAGGATACACGTCTTCCCGTCAGAAAAGGTGCAAATTCGCTCTTGACGGCACCTTTCGACAACACAAATGGAATCCTCTTTTCAAGAGAAGCAGCACGCATGTCGGAAGCTTTACGACGTCGCGTCACAATGCTTAGGATTTTGCTTCAGACTGATGCATAAAGGTGAAAAAGAAACTGAAATTGTAAATAAAGCTTCTATATACAGTGGATTACAGCTAAGATAAGCACGCCTGTACTGTCTTTACTATTATACTGTAATCTGTATCGGTCAGGGCCTTGAACTGAAAAAGAGTTTATAACGGCGAGTAAATAAATAAATAAATAAATTAATAAATAAATAAATACACTCGTAAAATTTTACATGGTAGCATTAACCAGACATTCTAGAGGGTAAAAACATGAAAATCTGCGTCAATTATCCGGTCTAACTTAAATGTATGACTTTACATTCTGCAGAATAAATTATATATAACGCAGCACAGACAAGATTTTACCGTACAACTTTAAAATTATGTTTGTTTTGTTTTTGTTGCAGTTTATTATCCCTTTCTATCGGGAAACTCTGGCCCGTCTCCCCTGGGGAAGGCGTAGTCGCAGCCTGTGGCGCGCCCAAACCCAACCAACCTAACAATCGTGATTTTTGAAATTTTGCTGGGGGAGCAAACTGGAGTACCCGGAGAAAACCCCCGAGACGTTGCCCGAGTCGAAAGTAAATAATATTCGGAGAAACATAACGCCCAGATGCTGGATAAAACCCACACCTGTCAGGCGCCATTGGTTTCAGGCCTGTGGACAAGGCAAGATAGTCCCGCCTTAGCCCACTTGGCCACAACACAATGTTTAAGAGTACCAAAAATCAATTAAATTATACAAGTTCGGTTTTAATCAGAATCCTACCTACCCCTTTGACCTACCTTTGATGGTTATTTCCATCTGCCATATTGCCAATGGCGGGTACAGACATTTTAAGTCAATGTTCATTCAGAATCAAAACCCGAAGGAGTTAAACGAAACTATAATCTTCGTCCACATATTGATAAAACATCCGCGCTTCCGTTAAGTCCCGGCTACATTGGCCTGTAGCACCCGGCCATACTTGTGCCACGCTTATGAATTCCTTAGGTATTTCCTTGCGTAGGCCTACTGGCGAAGGTAAACTTTCACAAGGATAGCGCTTGTTTGATTTCTGCTGCAAAAATAAGAGAGAAAAATCTGAAGCAAGAGTGTGACGTCAACCTAAACTCCTCCGTTTTATGATTTCACTGTCGATCTTAGTAAACTTGTTTCATTTTATGATCAAATGGTGAAAGTACGTTACATCGTCATGAGATAGTGCCTTGTTGAAGTGAAATTACACAGCTACACAAGTTTATAAATTCGAACCGGGCCGTAAGAAACATGGCGCCACTGCCACCGACCCAATGCATAAACCGTAAAACGTAAACCAAATGTGACCACTAAACCCATAAGGTGTGGCCACCCGTCAAAATTCAAGTCAGTGAAAAATCTCATAACCCAATGGATACGCCGTAAAACGAAAGCCAAATGTGGCCACTAAACTCATAAGGTGTGGCCACCCGTCAACAGTCCGGTCAGTGAAAAATCTCATAACCCATTGCATAAGCCGTAAAACCTAAACCAGGTGTGGCCACTACTTAAACGATTCTGTCACAGACCTATAGCACAACGGGGCCGGGTAACTCAGTTGGTAAGAGCGTCTTGCTAGTAACCGAAAGGTCGCTGGTTCGAATCCCGGATTGGTCAATGTGTTATCATATTATTTTCCCCTTTACCAACAACTGGCCCGCTGGTGTCAGTATAAATCGGTCCGGTAGTCACCTATAATTATGCGAAAGTGTCGTGTGACTATAATCTACAAACAACAACCTATAGCGGGTAAGCCGACTTATATAGACGACCATCATTTCCTTCAAGCAATAATAATAATAATAATAATAATAATAATAATAATAATAATAATAATAATAACAATAACAATAATAATAATAATAATAATAATAATAACAATAATAATAATAATAATAAATTAATTCATTATTTGATAGGGTAGTAATAATAAAATTAATAAAATAGTTTTGTTCCGTGAATCTACTCAATTAGAGCATAAACCTCCCTCTCCACTTCTCTCTGTCTCTGTCTGTCTGTCTGTCTGTCTGTCTGTCTCTCTCTGTCTCTCTGTCTCTCTGTCTCTCTCTCTCTCTCTCTCTCTCTCTCTCTCTCCCTCTCTCTCTCTCTCTCTCTCGTAGTCTATTTACACTAAAAGACCAGGTTTTCTTTGCAGTCGTAATTCTTGCTTTCTGTCTCGTACAATTAATTGTTTCTATCTAACTATATTGTTTCTATCTCAGTAAGCGCGACGCAATAAAGATCGAACTCAAGCATCGCACGACGACAAATCGTCGAGCGCTGTCCATCGTCCACTGTCACAATGGCACCTCCCTCTTTCGCGAGGAACGAATGCTTGCTTATTGCTTTGAGATCTGTCACCTGTAGACTTCTGAGCAATAATTATTTGAAGAGTCGTTCTCCTTTCACATTTGAAAGAATAATTCTTTCCCGCCAGAGGCACACGGTCAGGGACACACAACATTGAAATCTGCATATTCTAATGACATGAGGAAGGGCCATCAAACAATGGGTTTATGATAACCTCCAAGACGCGATACACCGCCAGGGGTACAAACTTCAAATTTGGTCTCTTCCAATGACATGATCAAGGGCATCAAACAGTGTGTTTGTGATAACCTCAAAGACTTGACGCCACGCACCGCCGATGAAAAACAACCTTCGAAATTGGTGGACTACTCTTAAACGATTGGAGCAACAGCATCAAACAATGGTTTTATCGCAGCAACTTCTTCACTAACCACTAGAACCTTTGACCTTACATGTACCGCAAACAGAGAAACGTGCCCGATTAATGTAACAGTCAACATCAATCCAAGTCCGCGTACACACAACTCCAAGCCTAGTGCCCCTACGACCTCGGAGTTACGGGATAGGATAGGATAGGATAGGCCTAGTGCCATTACAGCAATCACAGCCATTTGTCCATCAGATTGCTTAAATAATTACGTTCCCAAATAATCTAGTCTTATAGCCTACTTTTTTCAGCATAAGTTTCACTTATACAGATCTAGTTTATTGAAATCGTTATTATTTTAAAAACAGATAGAAATATCCATAATTTTTTTTTAGTATTACCTATTAACTTAAGTTGACTTGTAACACCTGATGAAGATTTTGTTTAGCAACATATGTGTAAAAAGAAAAAATAAACAACTTTTTGACTAAAGTGTTGTACCTCCTTTAACATTTTCCACCACAAAATTTCAAGCACGACAGATAACATTCAGATAATAATAATCGCATTTAAAGAACATTGGCGCCCGACTAAAGTGACGTTATCATCTTTCATCACTGGTCAGAAATGCAAGAGAATATCACAATAAACACGGCCTAAATATAGTCCGTCACCCTGCATCATGCAATAATCCGTTTCCCCAGTATGGGAGATGTACACATTTTAATTGTATCTGGGTGAATGGTCTTCTAGACAATGTCCTCAATATTGTAATTGTCTTTAACGTGAGGGAAAAAAAAATATCGATAATCTATCAGTCTACAATTCAGTCAGCCTTTCCTTTAATAGGCGTATACAAGACCGAGCAAGCGGCAACGCCAAACAGTATATTCAATGTTGACCTATGCATGGACTATTCTCCATATATAAATGAACATTCTATTTCTCGTGAAATAAAACCATTCCCCTGCGATGAAAGCACCGTCCAACGTTGGCCACCCCTTGTCATGGCCATTTGAAACATTTTCAATGCCTGATTATGGATGCGTGAATAGACGACATTAAAGTCAACAACAACAACAATAATAATAATGATAATAATAATAATAATAATAATAATAATAATAATAATAATAATAATAATAATAATAATAATAATAATAATAATAATAATAATAATAATAATCTTACAATGATTTATATAGCGTACAAATCTCACGGTACATGGCGACGCATGGCGCCTAGTCAGATCAAATAGCAAAGGATACTAAGGCAGTTAGTTGGTCCTTTAAACACAGGCGTCTGCTGACTTCTTAAAAACCTTTTAGCCTGAATGAACATTGATGTTTAACGTCTATGCCCACCTTTGGCAATATGGCAGATGGAGATAGCCATCCCAATGTACAAGGGGTAGATACCTAAATCAACACTGAACCACCAGAGCAATCACATTGCTAAGATAAACAGTTTTTTAAAAGGCCACTTTTATCTTGCTCACCACGGGATTCGAACCTAAGTCATCGGTGTGCCAGGCGAACGCTCTACCTCTGAGCCACGTCGGAGGGACTCTTTAGCCTTCTAATGCAAGATAGCATAGAAGACATAATGGAGTTCCCAACTATAAAATTATTGTTGGTATTATTCATAGCGAAGGCTAACTAACGAAGCTCCTTTCATAATAGGCATTATAGACGAAGATACTTTATCGGTATCTTTTTAAGCTTAAGATTGTATAGTCTCCACCTTATCAGTTTTCAACCGAAGCTATGACTAACGCTTGACCAGTCTAGTGTTCAAACATAAAGCCTACTCCCACGATGGCGGTACTAGTTGCGAATGTTGTTTAACCTATAATTTATGTTGTTGTCTTTTTTAAAGGAAGGAGGGGAGTTGGTAAGGGAGGGAAAGGTCGTGCATTATTATGATGCTAATAATTATTACTTCGTAACGCGTAGTAGAAAATCTCGCTATTTGCGCATTTTGTGGTGTGCCAACATTAAGTTGCCTGTGAGAAAAAACCAACAAGACTGGATGACTGATTACGCAGGGCGGTTGTTGGTCTTAAAATGTGGCTTAGAAGAACTAGAAGAGGACAAGAGCGAGACAGAAAAAAGCACAGTCGAATAACACGTATAAAAGAGAACACGCACAAGGGGAGTTACTTCTCAGGTGACCTGACTGTATCATCTACAGCGCCCCTGCCGACTACGATCACAACGTGATACAGTGTTGCGCAGCGTGATATCCACCACACACAAGTAGCAGGAACTGGACAGTCGGGAGAGGAGAATTTTATGAAAAACAAATGGAATAAAACAGAGGGGGTTGCTAGCATTCAAAATGTACAATATTCACATTTTGCACTGGGTCGTTTTGTCTTGTTATTTGTTGTTGTCGAGATTAGCATTCCTTTGGCTTTCATGTACACATTTGTAGGTGAAACACAGCCACCAATAGCATAATATTTATCATGGCCGGGGGCGCATGCTGACTGTACAATAAGCATCTTATATCAGTCTGGTACTTGTTTCGATTCAGTGTTTAGTGGGTGGGATTACAGGTAAATATTACAATTGGTTTGGACGTCTTCATCCTGTTCGCTCTTGTTTTAGGTGGAATTGCGCTGCGACTGTCGTGCTTTCGCTGAGAATCCACAATCCAAAATCAAATTCCACATGTACTATGATTATCAAACAGCACATAAATTAGAGGCGGGAGTGGGGTAGGCGGGCGGGCAGGAGCCCTAATCCTACTTACTTAGTTATAATGTTATCTTTTTATTTAATTATTATGTATACATGCTATATTTGATTTTATTCATTTATTGTTAGAAGACACATACTAAAACCTTTCATGTTTTGCACAATACAGGCATGGTACGAGTACATGAACATATTTCACCACCGCACTTATTTCATTCCAGCAGGACATATTTCTTTAAGCAGGCAAAATCTGCACTCAAGGCATTGCTTCACAAGCCACATATTTTTATGCTATCAATCCAATCCAAACATATCCTTTAAGTAAGTGAACTTGAAATAGCTCCGATCTAAAGACCATACGCACAAAAAGTCACTGGCAACTTCATAGTACTCTAAACCGGCACAGCAGCAGGTGTCGATTTGCCACTTCAGTGTGTGCTGTCCGCTTAATCATACTTCGTAACTGATAAGAACTGACAAGAATAGCAGCACCCGAAGAGCAATACCTGTACACACTCTTACCTTGAGCATTACCTCTACAACCTTACATATAGGTAAAGGTACAAAACCGCCTCTTTTTTTTAATAGGTAATGGTACAAAACTTGTTCTATCACCTTAGGCGGTCGATGACGTGTTTGGCAGCCTTGCAGGCAGCAACTATAAAGCAAAATCACCGGGTTTTTAAAAAAAGTATTGTATTATAGTTACCATTACGTCTTCAACGATTAGGTAAAAGCACAGTCTACAACTATTCCCCGACTCAATCTGCGGTTTCACAGCCTTGCGTACAATAAGTAAGAGCGGTATAACCACTGGTTATGGAATATAGGCGATTACCAATCAGTGCCCTGTACTATATACATACACTATATATGTTAGCACTACAAAACCCAATGCTCGCAGCTTTCCTATTAATACCCTTGCCTTACTGGCAAAAAGTGCATGTATCGAATGGAAACCGCGAGTTGAGAAGTACCGGGCGAGTCTCAGCTACGCTGCGCTGTGTGTGCTGAAGGTGCTTTACATACAGGTGCTTTCCACACAGCGTGCCTGAGCTTAGACGACGAGACCTAGGCTCATTCCTCCTCTCTCACAATGAAGTTGCTTATTTGCACCATTGCAAGTGCCGAGCCTTCATAAACGTGACCGACCAACGGCGTTGTTGAAACAATTAATTGCCGTAAATGTGTGTAGTTTTTTATGTTCTTTGTGATAAAGGTGATTAAAGTCTGACTGGCCGACCGACCTGACTCAGCAGCAGCTATTGCTATTGTATACGAAAGCATGGACGCAGTCGCTTGTCATCACTCTTCCCAAAAAAGGTAATCTTTAGGAATGTGAAAATGATCGCACCATCAGCCTCATCAGCCATCCCAGCAAGGTCCTCCTGAAAATAATACTCAAAAAGTTGAAACCCCAAGATGAACAAATCATAGCTGAAGAGCAAGCAGGATTCAAGGCAGGGTGAAGTACCACTGAACAGATTTTCAACCTCAGAATAATCTGCGAGAAATACCTACAGCACCAACAACATCTATATCATGTGTTCGTAGACTTCAAAAAGGCGTTTGACCGAGTGTGACATGCAGCTATGTGGGCAACCATGAGAGTGTACAACATCAGCCCTAAAATTATTGAAGTCATCAAAAGCCTGTATGACAAGGCTACCAGTACAGTCCTCCACAACAGCGCCATCGGAAACTGGTTCAGGACAACAATCGGTGTGCGTCAGGGATGCCTACTCTCTCCAACAATCTTCAACATCTTCCTAGACCGCATCATGTCAGATGCCCTTGCAGACCACGAAGGCACAGCCAAAATAATATTATGGGGAAGAGCAATCTCCAACCTCTGTTTTGCGGATGGCATTGATGGATTGGCTGGAGAAGAACAAGAATTTGAACAGCTGGTACAGAGGCTTGACACCACCTCCAGAACCTAAAAAATGGAAATAAGTGCAGAGAAGACCAAAGTGATGACCAACAACACCAATGGCATCAACACGGACATCAAAGTCCAAGGCCAATCCCTCAACACAGTGCATAGCTTCAAATATTTAGTAGCCATTGTATCAGACAATGGGTCCCAACAGGAAGTCCTCTCCAGGATCGCACAAACAACTGCTGCCCTGGCGAGTTTGAAGCTAATTTGGAAAGACAGGACCACCAGTCTACATTCCAAGGTAAAGCTGCTGCGCCTCTTCCTATATGTTTGCCAAACATGGACCCTCACAGCAGATCTCCAGCGAAGAATACAAAGCATGGAGATGAGGTGCTACAGAAGACTTCTGGGCATTTCCTATACTCAGCACATCACAAACGACGAAGTCCGACAGACCATCACACAAGCCATTGGACAACACGATGACCTGCTCACAGTGGTGAATAAACGTAAACTCCGATGGTATGACCACGTCACCAGATCATCCGGCCTTGCAAAGACCATTCTGCAAGGCACAGTGCAAGGAGGTAGAAGAAGAGGGAGACAGAAAAAGAGGTGGGAGGACAACATTCGAGAATGGACTGGTTTGACACTGAGCGAAATAATCAGGGTTGCTGAGGACATGGAAAGATGGAGTACGCTGGTTAAACGATCATCTGTGGTGCCCCTAAGACCTCCGAGTTATGGGATAGGATAGGATAGGATAAAAAGGTAAAGGTAAAAGTAGTCTCATAGCTCTGTGGCCGTAGGGCAGCGTGGTGTTGGAGATCACACATATCTTGGGCCAGTGTAATGAGGGTGATGCCCATCTCTCTCCCTCGCTGCCTTACCTTCCCCACCCATAAGAGAGTAGGTACTCAGTCACAGTTGAGTCAACTGGGGGCGTTGTTATTTGTCGCTTCACGTTTTGCGGTCACCCATCCAAGTGCTAACCGCACTGGACGGTGCTTAACTTGCGACACAGTAGCAAGTGCTCCAACCACCGACACACCAGGATAGGATACGAAAGCAATCTCTCTCTCTCTCTCTCTCTCTCTCTCTCTCTCTCTCTCTCTCTCTCTCTCTCTCTCTCTCTCTCTCTCTCTCTCTCTCTCTCTCTCTCTCTCCCACTCCCTCTCTTTCTCGGCAGTCTGTGTGGCGTGCAGCTTGATTAAACTCTGCAGGCCTAATACATCTATTGGCCACTTAATTGCTGGCTCTCAAAGGAGAAAGCGCTGCCCCATTAAAACACTGTTTTGTATTGAAGCTATATGCGCTATTGATAATCCGTCGAGCTGATTTTCAGTATATACCATTTTCCCCTAAAAACACGACTTCGAAAAGGGTTGAATGCATCTAATGCTTTTTTAGGCGATTGGAATACATAGATTTGCGGAACCGCTTTAGTAGTAGTAGTAGTAGTAGTAGTAGTAGTAGTAGTAGTAGTAGTAGTAGTAGAAGTAGTAGTGATGTTGCTGCCGTTGTTAAAATGATCTAGCTAGACCCTTCATTCATCTATACCCTTTAAAAACTTTTAAAGAGAGACAGAAAAATCACTAATGGTAAAATATTTTCTAGGACTCCATCTATGGCTTCCATGCTTATTATATCCAAAGACTTAGCTGCTTCGTCACGTGAATCTGGTGGGCGTTTGACAAAATGTATAATTTTAAGTCACTTGGTGATTTTTGAAGATCACTATTGATACAGTGCATCGAGGCATTTTGAAGGGAAACGTTCATTGTCGAGCCTGAGTCATCAGATCCTTTTCTACAAATACAATACAGTGGAATACAATATAATACAATACAATATGACGCATCTTTATTACTTCGAAGAAAGAAATGATACAGGCTTAGATCACAAAAAAGTAAAAACAACCAACACCTTTTTGAAGGAATTGTTATTCAGCCAATGTTCGATACTAAACCTGTTTTCCCTTACATTCTGGATACTCTTTTTTTTCTTCCATGCTTACGTCCATAAATTTCCGGGGACAATAAAGATTCTGATTCGGAAAAATATTACCTTTTTCCATTCCATAAAGTTGGTAGTCATTTTACAAGATTTATGCGGGTGGCTAAATGGAAGACATGGCTAAACAGCGACATGGGGCCCAATCAGTGGTCTGCTGCGTAAGCGCAACCAGACAAGAGGCCTTGCTTCATGGCTTGCTGTCACGCAACCGATATCATACTACATCTACATGTTGTAAGCTTTCATACCTATGGTTTTTTGTTTGTTACTCCCTGCGCCATCGGGATCGCTGTGCGTATACATTTAATTTTACACGGCAGAGTCTATGACTATATACATACACAGTGATGATGACGATTATTGCTAGACTTTTAAGAGCGCAAGACTCCCCGTGAAACCGTCATGCTCGATGCGAACGAAGAACAATCATAGGAGCCCAGCCATCAGCAGCAAAATGTATATGAATTTTGTCTCTCTCTCTCTCACACACACACACACACACACACACACACACGCACATTCGAGCTCCAGCACTGACCACTTGCTGAGGTATTGGGCACACTTGTCCATGCCGACCTGCATCACACTTTCACACTTTTTTGTTTGTAAAGTAAAGAAGAAGCAAGACCAAGCACGCCATTATTATATTTGTTTAGAAATCGGATTCCATTACAATAGCAGGTGCGTGTACCTTAATTGTGTGCGTCTCAATTTCAAAACACTTTACAGACTCTTTGATCTGCCAGCTTTTGATCCTAGTCCTGTTTTTTTGGCTATGCCCTTGCCACTACCTGGTTTGACACGTCGGCCCGACTGCTTCTTGTGTGTGTTTATATCTGTTCCTTGATAGAATACATGCATATGAGGGGCCGGGTAGCTCAGTTGGTAAGAGCGTCTTGCTAGTAACCGAAAGGTCGCTGGTTCGAATCCCGGATTGGTCAACGTGTGATCATATTATTTTCCCCTTTACCAACAACTGGCCCGCTGGTGTCAGTATAAATCGGTCCAGTAGTCACCTATATGCGAAAGTGTCGTGTGACTATAATCTACATACAAACAAACATGCATATTTCTGTCAATCAACTTACACAATGCAGTACAATGAACAAAATAGAAGGCTTTGTACGTGATACAGGAGGGATGCTGTCATAAATTGCAAATAAGGCATTTTGCACTTAATTTAACCTCACGCAGACATTTAGATGCTTTTCGAATCTGTTTAAAAAATGACAGACGTTGTAGGGCCTTCGAAGTAAATTACCTTTGCATATCAAAGTCCAAATCTCTCTCTCTCTCTCTCTCTCTCTCTCTCTCTCTCTCTCTCTCTCTCTCTCTCTCTCTCAGTTGCTTTCTTTATTGTCTTTCTTTATGTATGCACATTTGCCCCGTCCCACTCTCTCGCTCTCTTTCTACTCTCCTCCCTCAACCCTCCCCAGAACTCCCTCACTCTTTCTCCCTCTCCTCTCTCACATCCCTCTCCCCCTCTGAACAAAAGTGGGTGTGGATGTAGCGTGCCCACACGTCGTAAAGCAAAGACTGTGTTTCAGTAAGCACGTCCCAGACCTTACTGGACGGCTGGAAAAAGGACCCAGTATAGACCCCTAACCTACCACACACCTCCCTGAAATTTTTTTTAGAAGGATTAAAAAATCATTCACTTTGACCGTGAGGATCAAAGGAACGCACGATTCTAAGAACTCGCCGCTGTTTTGGCGAACCTGCACGATCAGTTATTACTTATAAAGGGGACAAAGTTTGGAACAGAGCTGGCGTTTTGGATAGGGTTAGCGTTTGCGCTACGACTAAATCCCAGATACAGTTAAATTCGGCTGGAATAGACTCTTCTCCACATTTTACTTGTTTTTGTTTTAATTCGCCTTCTGGTTAGGGTAATAGTTAGTAATCGCAAATCCTAATATAAGTTTAACCAAATTATTTACCGTTATTCTCAAGCACACTCTTTCTAGCGGATGAATAATTATGTGCTGTGATATTGGGAGTTACACTAGACCGGTTCCAACAGTTTCGCTGACAATTTGCCGACCAGACAATTGTGTAGCCACCATGACAAAAGGTCAATGTGCTTAAAACGTCTGCAAATGATAAGAATTCGAAAGAATGACAAAGAAGCAAAGAGTGTACCTGCATGTTGAACTGTATTAAAAAAACCACAATAAACCCAGCAATGATCATTCACCATGCAACGGGTATCTACATTGCAAAATAACATAAAAGTTTACATGCCTACTTAAAGATCTGTAAATTGATAAGGATGCGAAAAAATAGAAAATGAAAGAAAGAGTGTACCTCGTGAGCCTGTGTTTGAATGCCTGACACACCCATCTCAATAGGACAAATAGTCAAAATGCTCAAAACGTTTGCAGATGAAAAGATGAAAATGATGGAAAGAGAGCACCTTGTGCACATACACCACGTGAGGGAACTTTTAAAAAAATTAAAATGCTAAATCTTCTGCAGCTGATAAGAATTCGAGGGAAAAAAAGATAATGAAACAAAGAGCCTGGTTTAACGGACATTTCCAACAATAGACAACTAACACGTATCCACCTTTAAAACGCACACAAAAGTCAAAAATGATAACATGACTTCAGATATTACGAATGCAAAAAACAAACACAACCCCGATGAACTTGAAGACGAATACGCGTGTGGGGCCTACCCTGGTTTCGCTAGGCAATTTGTACAAAACTGAACCAAAAGAAAATTAAACACACATCAATGAAATGCAGCTGTATGGAGTCTATAAACATGAAATGATTGACTCTTGCACAACGCACCTACAAAGCTCAAAAAGCTGCTCAAAGCATCGGTCTAAAAGTCAAAATCTTATTTTTAAAACAAATACTACAAGATTCATTCAGAAAACCCCAATTAATCGGCTCATGCGTAAATGCACGAAGAGGAGCGCACGTACATCGAATAGTATGCAGTGAGGTGCGAGCACACCGTCGCCAATTAAGCAAGGATGCGTCACTAATAGATGCACAATGCTCTCTCAGGTGCTCCCTGCCAACATTGCGGCTCCTCACTGACCCGTTTATTATACAAGCAAGATGCTATACTCCCAAATGGTCGTTTGTGCTGTTTTCTTTTCCACATAGAAAACACAAACAAGTAGCTAAACTTTCTTCTTTCCACCCAATACCACCCACAAGACAAGCTAACTCCATTCTTTGTCTAACAAAAACGTTTAATTTACAACAACAACAAAAATAAAATAAAAAAATAAAACTTTAATATTATTTTATTTAGCAACGAAAACAATGTTATAGTCGAATTTTGCAAATTTTCTTTGGGCAAAACCTATACCGGTGAAAAATAACATTACGTAACGTCAATAACAATCTACAAAAAGGAACTATCGAGTATTATTAGGCTAATTTCCTTAAAAATCGAAGCTACGATAGCGAAAAGGAAAAAAGGAAATCTCTGCCCTACGTTTCCTTGATTTACGTGTAAAAATAAAACAGAAATGAAATGTTCAGAAAGAACAAAAATCTTCTTCTTCTTCTTCTTCTTCTTCTTCTTCTTCTTCTTCTTCTTCTTCTTCTTCTTCTCCTCCTTTACTCTTTCTGTGGTTACTCCGTCTACACGAAGAAAATCTCTACAACTTAGATATCGCAATTGTCGGCTCAAATAGCAGCTAAAATAAAATATACT
Organism: Oncomelania hupensis; assembly: GCA_036898135.1. NCBI lineage: Eukaryota > Metazoa > Mollusca > Gastropoda > Littorinimorpha > Pomatiopsidae > Oncomelania > Oncomelania hupensis. The sequence goes on along the minus strand of CM072513.1, from coordinate 65,307,136 downwards.
GAAAACACCAAACGCGGTGCAATCCATTGCATAAATAAACACACATGAAATTAAGTTCACACAAATACAGCTGTATAATCATAATCCATTACAAAGAAAAGCCTCCATATAATTAATCTCAAAATGTATTGGTCAGTCATTCACAAAGGGCAAACCAAGACCAACATTACCACATAATAAATCTGAGAAAAAAAATCCGTAATCCTATTTCTCACGATAATATAAACGGTAAAGTAAAATCCAGCCGCACACAAGAAATGCACACGGATAAGTCAAAATCCATTAATCTGATTTGTTCGCTGTACTAATGTAAGTATTAAGGTAAGATATAACTCGACAGATGGTAAGTAAACAAGTCCAGTATCTACATATTATATAAATAAATAAATAAATAGGTCAAGTATTCACAAGTCAAGTAGCCGGAAAAGATTAACATCAAATCCGTCATAAAAGATTTGATGGTATTTCCCCACTACATCACAAATACTAAGGTAGAAAGAAGGACCTCCCACACACATACAAATACGCACAGAAGAAACACAATCTTATTTACCACACCATAAACGCCAAAAGCCCCAAACCGGCCAACAGAAAGAAAAAGCGAAAACGGCTACATCTACAAACTACAAGCAGTAAATAATGCCGTCATTCACTCCCGTCACGATCTATACAAAGCTGACAGCTCTGAACAAGCAAACAGTGCTCTCAGTAGCCCCAAGTGTCAATTCAGTCTGGCCCCCCAATGAACGGAGGGACAGGAGGAGACACCGATCTAAAGGTCTCCCCGGAGAAGGGCGGAGATTGGTGGTGAGGTCAGTGAAGGGGGTGGGTGGGTGAGGTGTGATGGAGTTGGGGACGGGTAGGGGGTTACACGGAGGGACGAAGACTTGGGGTAAAAGGTTGTGCAGGTACCGTGAAAGTAGGAGGTGTCTGGTGGTCGCTGGTATCGTGGTACCGTGAACATTTTAAGGCCACAGACGAGGAAAGGAAGAGTATACATAAGGGTATAGCAATACACCGCTATGTAAGGGGCAGTAGGTTTAAATTATAGTAGTCATTCAGGGACAACCATTGTGCACAAAACTTAGCTTCACTGAATTCACCCCCCCCCCCTCCAACTCCACACACACAAAACAGTTCTGCGTAAATGATTATTTTCTAGACCGCCGTCCGTTCTCGAACATAGAGGATTGTGATCACTGCACTGAAAGGTAGTGTATCAAGAAACGAAGCTAACGTGGAACATGCTGCTTGACCAATTCTGGAGGGCATTCTATAATGGCTGGAGTATGTTGAATGTAGTAATCTGAGCTAAGATTGAACCACAAGAGAGGAATAATTATAGCCGGGAGATCAAGACCAAACTAGAAAAAGCTGAAGTTCACTTGCCCTACTAGAGATTGAAGAGAATCATGACTTTCCTTAACGTTCAAGTGACAGAAGATTGTAGCGCAGAGGTAGAGCACTATTCGTCTACAATGCCGAAAGGGCGTAGGTTTGATTCTACATGCACCATAAAGATTGAAAGGCATCAAGACCTCTAGAGCTCTGACCGTAAGCCTGTCTCTATTAATGACATGATTGATAATGACCGGCGGTTATAAATTGCTGGTCAGCCCATACATCTTGAAGAAGAGTAGGGTGGGCGGGAGTGGGTGACGGAGGAGGGGGTGGGTGGGTTGAAGGTTGAAAAAGATCACAAACCCAACTCATCATAATCGGGACAAACACTCCCTCCTTCTGGTGGCCTAAAGGAATTATCAATTAAGAGTCGTCGGAATACACAGAATTCAAAAAGGTCAGATGGAATATATACACGAGATACCCAGCTTGATTCTAAACCGCACGTTTGACACACAACCAGAGGATCTAGGGATAGTGGGCGATAACGCAACCGTTTGTTAAAAGGATCAATCTGATCGCACTAAAGCTGAGGGTGGATCAGGATGGAGTGACACTAGGCAAACTGTGAGACACAACAAAAGCCACTTGGTCAGTCAAAAGCAATTGAGAACTGAATGGAAGCAATATGGCCAGTCCCCCTAATGCCACTATTTCTCTTTGTCTCTTTCCCGCACCACAATGACCACCGATGGTGAATGGTGCTTGCAGGGCAAAGGGATAGTGCTCTTACGCGCTTAAATAGAAAACACCATCAACGGCAACGAAAAGCCCACACCGACAGCGTAGCTGACACTCGCCGCATACTTCTCATTACTAATAGAGGCACAAAGTAAAAAACCTCGGCGACTTCCGGCTACGCTGTGTACGTAAAGCCCTGTACTAAAAAGCAAAGAGAGCGAAAACACAGAAAAGGAAACAATGACGGGAAGTCGATATGATTTTATTTTAATTTAATATAGTCTATTATTTAATTTAATTTCATTTTTATTTATTATATTATATGGGAGTGAAAGGAAAACAACAGCAGCAGCAACAACAATATGATTAACAACAACGGCAGCAATAACAACAACAACAACAACAACAAGCTGGTCACTAACCTAGGTTATGTTCGGATGAAGAGTGAACAAAATCCGTTCAGTGGGTCTTGAGATACGGCGTGCCACGGAACAACCGACAGACAGATCGACTTTTCACTTTTAACTATATCAAAGTATTTTCAAATGAGTGAAACGCGTTGTGCTGTCATTCAGAAATAGGGTAGTGATGTAGTTGTCAAAGGTAAAAAAAAAAAAAACTTTCCAAACAAACAAGCCTTTCTTCTTTGATGTAAACGTTTTTCAATTTCGTCAGTATTAAGTGTTTCGTTGGTGTGTTAAGTGTTTTGCTTTCTCTAAAGAAGCCACAGATGAGATTTTACTTCTGGAATTTATCAGTCTACCGTAAAAGAGGTGACGTATTGCAACACGGGTTAGAGCAAGTGAAAAAGGGCTTTAAAGCCCCTCCGCACCTACAAACAAAACAAACAAACAAGCAAACAACAACAGCATTGCTCTACCTCAAAGGCTAAGATTACTGCGGTCAAGGTTTTGCTAAACATGCGAGATTCATAGCTCTGAAAGTACACTCTGCTACAGTGACTTTTCTTCGTACATGCTGGGGTAACGTAGGGGTGCATAGAAACTTCAGACTGCCAACTACGAGACCCTGGAGTCGCCTCACAGCAATGGAAATTCTTTCTTAAGTTATTATTAGTATTTTTAATAAAATATCTGTGTGTATACGTAATTGTATTAATTAGTTTATAATTTGTTTTATTTTTTGGAGGGGAGGTGACGGGAATATGAGGAAAAGTGAGGTAAGGAGGGGAAGATCGTTGGCGTTTGTGGATGTCTGGAAATACTTGTCATTTAAGGTATCGAAAGGCATTATTGCTCTCTTCGATAATCAAAGACAGTCTCTTAAACAGTAAACCAAGCCTCATTCACAATACAAGAACTAGGAAGTGCCTACAGTGATATGGAGCTAGATATCACTCAATAAATTATAATATAAATCTTACTTTGTCGTGAGCTACCTTTAAATCTAGTCATCTTCCACAAAAAAACTATTAATCGGGTAATCATAAACATAGCAAAATATACTCTCGTTCTCTCTTTACAACCTTAATCCATTCATGCACACGATGGCTTCATTTTAAGAAAGGATTTATATCGAAACCTTAAGAATAAAATATATTAATATCTATAAAGGCTTACACTGTGAAAGAACCATAATTCAGAGCAAAATATATTAGTTTTAAAGGTTCGGACTGTGAACCCGATTGTCTCCGGGTAGATCTAATCCATCTTGCTTTATTTAAGAGGATCAAAGGGATTTTGACACCTTGCACCGCGCAAACATGCCCATCTATTCAGATTAGAGCGACAGCAAAGACATAAAACAAGAATGTCAGAAACAAAGAAACGAACGGAAGAGGTTATTCGGACGGCTAGCTAGAGCTGACAAATGAAGAAAAGAAGAAAAACAGGTTATGCGAACGAAGCTGATAAAGGCTGCAAATTAGGGCAATTTTATTATTGCAGGAAATATGTTTGTGTGATGTGTGAGTTGTGTGTGGTGTGTGGGTGAGGACGGCGTGTGTGAGAGATTGGAAGTGGCGGGGAAAATGGTGGGGTAAATTTTTGGAGGGTGTTGGTTCTTACTTAAACAATGATAGGTATTTAATCGAACAGACTGTCACATCTTTTCTGCTATGTTACATTTTAATCGTGGTACATACTCAAAGACGTAGAATTTAAACATAACAATATTTTAAAAAAAATAATAAGAAGAATTTTAAAGAAAAAGCAGAAAAAAAAGAACAACAAGAAGAAGAATTTTAAGGAGGAGGAGAAAGAGGGGGAGGAGGAGGAGAAGAATGAAAATGAGGAGGGGCGGAAGAGGAAAAGGGAAAGAAGAAGAAGTTCATTTCAAGAAGAAGAAGATAAGATGAAAAAGAAGATAAGATAAATAAGATAAGATAAGGTAAGATAAGATAAGAATATTATTTAACAAGGGCAAAATAGTAAGCAATGGGTGTGCTTTTTTACATCTAGCCCTTGGGGCTTGCAACAATACCAGTTAGTATAACAAAATAACTGTAAAAGAAGAAGAAGAAGAAGAAGCGAACTGGAATGAGAAATTTGCTGTATCTATCAGGCTTAATCTGTTTACACAATACCTAAGCATAACACAGAAAAAAACATTACACGGCACAATTTTCACACTGAGATCAAGTTGGAATCGAAGATTATGGGTAAAGGCACGTAAAAGTCACAATTAAAACGGCTACTTGTATTACATCACTTTCCTAAACCCTACAGGTCTAAAATCAGGTACACTATTCTGCGTTCATAGAACAGGTAAAAAGTCCCGACATAAAACACAACCATCATACTGGGCAGCAGCTCACTTGAAACCCTCTTTGCCGAATCCCTCATACAAATTGGGTATACTTTCCCAATACATCAAAGATCTCCTAAGCAAGAAAACAAGATGACAAGCCATACAAATGTATTTCCAGAAAGGCACCAAAACGCATTTGTAAGTCTTTTCTTTTAAAGCATTTTCTAAAAGTTTATCTAAAATATGGAATGATGGCTCGAGTATTTAAAATGCCAAGATAATTTTGAGATAAATGGCTAATGCGTATTTAGAATAGGACTGACCTTTTGAGATATAGAGCAAAAGCTATAGCACTAGACGCTAGGGTAGTAATAGATAATGTTCTTAAGAAGTTTTGGACAAAAATCCGTTCAGTAGTTTTTGGGATATGGCGTGCAACAACAGAACGACAGATCGCTCGACTAAACCGATATTTGATTCGTTTCTGGTTCCCCCACTAAATCAATGTATTCCCAGACTAGGAATTCATTCAATAGATTATGAGATACGGCTTGTAGTAGCAAAGGAACGACAGATCGACCGACTAGACCGATATTTCATCCGTTTCTAGTTCTCCGATTAAATCAAGGTATTCTCAGATAAGTAGTAGTCTGATAATAATAATGTTAACAAGTATATAGAAGCAAGTACCGGTAAAGACGGTGAGTAAACACTGCAAGGTTTGACCACAGACTATAGCGGAGACATAGGGTTAAAGTAACCGGCACTTAGCATAATAATGGGAAACTAAGTTGTCTTCGTGATGGTTCTCAGCCCAAAACAACATGGTAAGTGCTACTGGAAGGATTTTTCTTCTTAACACACCGTCCATGGATGCACTTTTATTAAGTTTTAACGTATTTGCAGTCGACAGAAAACAGATGTGACGAATCTATTCAATCTTTTTCGTAGCCTTGATGCTGACCATGGCATCGATTATATCGTGTATGTACTGAAATTGAACAGTTCATTTAACTATAAAATGAAACTGTGCTGGCTACAAGAATTTCTGACCATACGACACGTAGGCCTTACTCTGTTTTCTGTTAGGTTTAAACTAGCTGTGTGCAATAACTTGAGATATACTTTTCAGATTCCTTAAAGTGTAGCTATCGGGTGCTGACCTACATTTCGTAAAATCACGAAATAGGACTATTTAGTGACTTATAATGTACTATACTAACTAAAAAAACTACGAGGAGTTCTAAAATGTGCTTGGATTATCTTGCCGTTGCATAGATTGTTTGATATATACTCCCAAAAAATCGACTTCCAAAAAAAAAAATTCTTCGGCAAGTTTCGGAAAGTGACGTCACAAAAGTGACCGGTTTGGTTGGTAGTGTCTAGTGTGTTATGTTGGTTTGAGATTTGGCGCAGTGCAATTTAGCGTATTTACTGATTAAATGTAGATTTTATTTATTATTATAGTTAATTTGTAGAGGATAGCATATGCACTATTAAAAAAATGACAGCTCAAATGTGTGTTGTTGGTGGATGCATAAATAGATCATGCCAAGAAACATCGCTGCATCGTTACCCGAAAGATCCCAGCAAACACTCCCATGAGGTGCCCAAATGGGCACCACGTGGGACAACGTGTGGTGCCCGAATGGGAAAACCCACAGGGCAAAGCCTGGGATTTGATCACTAGTGCAAATCGTATCCCAGTGGGAAAGGAATGGGAAAGAAACGGGTTACCTCAGGGAACCTAGTGGGCTGCCACTGGGCTGTCCCACACTGCTTTGGGAAAATGCTTGGGCTTCCAGTGGTGTACCATTGGGATAGTAATGGGTAAGGTGAGGGATACCTCAGGGAACCTAGTGGGCTGCCACTGGGCTGTCCCACATTGCTTTGGGGAAATGCTAGGGCTTCCAGAGGTGTACCATTGGGATAGTAATGGGTAAGGTGAGGGATCCCAATGGGAGAGTTGTGCTATGTCATCATAAAAACTAGTGGGCCTCCAGTGGGATGGCCCTTAATTATTTCTGGGTTAAAGTAGGGTTTTTAGTAGGCTTGTAGTGGGCGAAACAATAGCGCAAGGATAATGAAACATACAAGAACACATTTTTTTAATCAGGCAAAAATCAAACACATTATCATGGATGGAAACATTTTATTTTGAATTACCAAGAAAAGGTCAAGCAACATTTTTAATAACAACATATTATATTTTAGTATATGTAGCAGGGATTCGATTAGGATAGATAGTTAGATAATTAGTTATTCATTGCTTACAGGGTCCAGAGGACTGCAAAGAGCAGAATCAAAAAGTCAAGCAACGTGTATAATTACAACATATATTTTAATATATGTAGTAGAGATTCGATTAGATTAGTTAAACAATGCTTAAAGGATCCAACGGACTGCTAAGACATGAATCATGACCACAGAAAACAATTTAAAACTGGCCCATTTACAGGTAATCCCAGAACAAAATAGGGTTATGTCATAGCCTGAACATAGCAATTTGCAAATCAATACAAAAAGAAACATTTCATGGTAGCATGAATATCACACATTCATTCTATTTCATGAGTGAAATACATATACACACAACTAAAATTGATCTGGGGAGATGTTTGCATCAATAGTATTTCCAATAGCCAATTATTCTTTAAAAAAAATAATGAGTTATTTATACAGCCTTTTCCCTATTATTTAGATCAAAGTAGTTAGGAATGGGGTGTATACAGATGCAGTTAAAAAGATAGGTAAAAAAAAAATTACAATGAGCGCATAGAGAGTTACACTCACTCACTGTAAAATAATATTATTAATTCATTTCTTGTAAAGTCCTCTTCCCCAAACAAGCCCAAACCGCATATGCTTAATAATTTTGTTAAACACAAATACAAATAAACAGCAGACAATTTTTTTTTTTAAATATTATCAGTAAGTTTGTAAGAAGAGGTGGGTTTCAAGAGTAAAACACACACACAAAATAAAAATTGTTATTTGGAGGTTTGCATCAATACTATTTCCTATAGCCATTTATGATATGTAGCAAACCAGTTTAGATTAGTTAAACAATGCTTAAAGGGCCCAGCGAACCGATAAGACCTGAAACAGGACGACAGGAAACAATTCAAAACTGGTCCAGTTACAGGTAATCTCAGGACAAAACAACTACATCATAGTCTGAACATAGCAATTTGCACATCAATATAGAAAGAAACATTTTATGGTAGCATGAATACGCGACATACTGCTGCAAATTCATTTCAAGAGTAAAACACACAACTAAAAGTGTTATAGGGAGATGTTTGCATCAATACTATTTGCAATAGCCATTTATGATTTTAAAAAATAATGAGGAGTTATTTAAACAGCGCTTACCCTGTTGTTTGGATCAAAGTGCTTAGAGATGGGGTGTATAATAGGACACAGATACAGTTATAAAGATAGGTCAAACAATTGCAATTAACAGTTCACACTCACTGTAAAATAATAATATTATTAATTCATTTCTTATAAGGTCCTTTTCTTCAAACAAGCCCAAACACATTCAAACTCTAACACTAAAACGCTTAATACAAAAACATATATAAATACAAATAACAAACAGCAGACAAAAAGAAACCTTTAATTATCAGTAGGTTTGTAAGAAAAGGTGGGTTTTAAGTTGTGATCAGCACCCAATATCCAAAATCAAACAAGAACTAAGCCAAGAAACAAACTTCATAATATTTGCCAAAAAATAAGGACCACTTGCTCCATAATACTTAGTTAACATATTTTTTATAGATAAAATTGATCTTCCTCCAGGGTAACTTGCTCGTCATCTTGTTCCTCAGTGTCTTGCATAAATTGTCTTAATTGTTCCTCTTCATGCCGCTCTCTGACAGCAGCTGCAACCAAAAGAAAACAAAACAAAACCTTAGAAAACAAAAAGAATTTCAGGTTTAAAAAAAAACAGTGCAAAGCAGAATGAGGCATTCTCTCTTGAAATATACTCAAATATATTGAAATGTTACAATAAAATAATGAAACAGACTAGACTTGGTAACAAAATGTCACTGAAATCTATACATTCATTTCTGCTTAAAGTTTCTAACCAACCAACTGAAATTCAAATGCGAGTTCCTTGGTGGAAACAATAAATAAATAATTAAATGTAAATTTTTGATTCTCATCTGTACAGTCAAAATGTAGATCATTGATAGTCATTGTTTATAGGGTCCAGCGGAGGTCAAAATGTTAATGGAAGAATAATTAATATTGAGCTATTTTTCTATATGCTTTAGGTACTAAAGCAAAAAATGTATTAGAGCTAATCCACTCTGGTTCACTTACATGAGTTAGCTTTTGGTATAAAATCAAAAACATTTTGCTGGAGTTTTAAAATGCAGGGCTCGAAATTAGCGGGGGCCCGGGGCCAAAAACCCGCAAAGTTGATTTCGGGCTCAGAAAGTTGAAAAACGAAGGGCCCGCTTGGCCCGCAAAATAATTCGTCTGCTACAGCTAGCTCTACTCGGCAGTTTCGTATTTGGGCCAAGGGAAGCAACCCACACCGGTGCCCTAAATTTGGACAGAAAAAAAAGCAGAGAAAAGAAGCGAAAACCCTTTAATTTTGCACTCAAAAGTTTAATATACACTTCACTATCTTTTAAATATAATAAACAAAAGGCTATGGCACAACATAAGCGCCAAATGTCCATCTTTGCAAGTATGAAAGTATGGCTACATATCGTCGCCATACAGTTGCTAAAACAATCGGCGATTGTGTTTTTCCAATTTTTGGGAAGCGAAAGACGCCAGAAGAAAACGTCGGCGAAAGGAAAGAACAAGAAAAAGAGAGAAAAAAGAAGTATGAAGAGTAAAAAAGATCAAGGAACTACAATGAAGGCTGGAAAAAAAGATTTCCATGGCATGGCCTTGAAGTGAACGAGGAAGAGTACTGTTAAGTTTAGTTCCCTTTCATGGTTTTGTTTTGAACTTTTGTGCATTGAGGTCAGATTTTTTGTTAGGTTACTCATATTAAAAATTTAATGATGTATATTGTGCAATACTCAGTCACAAACCTAAAAAGTATTATACAATTACAAGAGACTCACTTGATTTTTTTCTATTTTGTTTAATGGCCATTTCAGGCTCACTAGTCACTGGAATATGTGTGTCACTGAATGTGTGTGGGTTTTTTTCCCTTTTTTTGTTAGTAATGTTTGAAAGTGAAAGAAAAGGCAAATAAAAATGACATCACTCAGCACAATTGGAAATTCCATTGTTTTTATTTTAGATTATCAGACAAATTGTACTTTCTACTTATATTGTCAATAATTCTTTTGGTTTTTTTGTTTGCATTATTTTTCAAGTTGGGCCCCGAAAGTTGCTTGTGGGCCCTCAAATTTTTCAATCAAGGGGCCCGGTGGCCCCCAAAGAAAAAAGTTAATTTCTAGCCCTGAAATGCATACTAAAAAGTTAAATTAACTTACCATAAACCACCTCTTTAAACTTCAGTGCCTTGAAAGATGATTTTGCCTTTTTCCCACCACCTGTCAGGTTGTAGCATATTGCCAGGCTGCCTTTCATCACACGTCTCAAAACATGCCGAACCAGTCTTCTTTACTTTTGCCTCCAACAGAAACAAGATAACTGACCTGAAAACAGAAAAATTTGACAAAATGTCAATCCAAACTATGTATCAAATTGAAGTGTTCATTCCACACCTGTCATTAAGCCTGGTTGAATAACAAATTATTGGTACATGTCATCTACCTATTTTGCACAAGATAATGCTGAAGAAAATACACCCAAACACAAAATACACTACTCCTGTCCCAACACACACACACACACACACACACACACACACACACACATCTTTTTAGAACAAAGACAAATCCAGTGACATTCAAAAGAATACATGAAAACTGAAAACAACAGGAATTCATGAAATCTGGAAGTTAAAATTAAGTGGGCCTAGTTTGTGTCACTTATTTACATCAATTCTTACCATGTGGCTCCTCACTTCCAAGTCATCCAGAACATCATCCAATGCAGTCATGTCTTCCATAGTTGCTAGTGGAAAGTAAGTCCACTAGGAATAGATGCTTTGGAGTTGGATCAGGATGCTGAACTTGCTGCAACCATCTGGTAGACTTCATCTACTTTCTCCTTTATATCTTCCAGCACGATGAAAATCACCCTGAAGACTTCTGAAATAACAAAAGCAAACAATTTTTATGTAATGCTTGGTTATTTAAAATCAAAATGCACACAAAAACTGTATCTTGCTGTAGCACCTCTTTTAATTATAAAAGCCTCTTTATTATAATACTTATATAGCGCACTTAACCTATCAAAAAAGCTAAAGGCATTGTTAGTACAGAGGTTGCATTTAACTTTTAAGTTTTCCCCTGCCCGGATTTGAACCCTGGGATCAGAAGTCCAACGATCAACAAAGTTATCCCAGCTGCCCATCGACGGAAGGTTAGCTGGGCTACATAAATTTTCTACTACTAGTATTAGTTCAATTTCAACTAAATAAAAATCCAAACAAACAAAAAATTGTTGCTTCATATGCACACACACAAATTGGTTTGATTTTTTTTAAATCAACCCCAAGCACTTTATGGCCGAGATCATCAAAAAATGCATTCGAATTGTCATCTTGCACCGATTCAGATTCATTTTCATCGAGTCTATGAATCAGTATGATTAATACTGTGACTTTGTCAGTCAGTGTCAGAAGAAGCCAACAAACGTTTTTCAACCTGTGCCCTAAGACTAAGTTTTCTACGTTTACTTGAATAAAAAGCCATGGGTAAGAAGGAAATAATTTAAAAATAACAATTTGCCTGAATAAAAAGCCAATAGATAAGCAGAAATAAACTTTTAAATCGGAATTGAATAATACTTGCCGTTAATAGTTGAACACAGCGTGTCAATTTGAAGTTGTCCAAACGTGAGCAGGAAGTGATGAAACTATAGGTCCGCATACAATGAGGAAATTGAGATTTTATTTTTAACTTATCTTATCTAAAAGATAAGTTATACTGTGTGATAATAAATATTTTAGGAATTTAACAAGCTTACTTGTACATTTTATTTTAATGAAATATAAAAATATTTATTGAGTGTGAGCTCAGCACAACATTAAAATAGGCCTATCCATGACTTGACGCCAGTGAATTAGATCACTGGCTCAGTCACTCTGGGCTTGTAGTGGGGCGTTCAACGCCTGCCCCACGTGTGTGGCAGGCCCAGTGGGCATGATATCTCTCTTTAAATTCCCATTCTTACACCTTGCCTTTCCCACAGCTATGAGCCAGGGATAGGAGTGGTATGCTGCAGGGCCCTCATTCCCACATCTTTCCCACTCCAAATCCACTGGGCAACGAGAGGGTATTTGAAATCTGTGTTACCTGGGATACTTCGTTATGGCCACCTTGGAACCGTTTTGTTGTTAGTACGCGGAAAGATTTCTCCAAGGGAAATGCACACACTTTTGTGTGCTCCTCACACTTCAAAGAAGACGATTATTTTTACCAATCTTCTTGAATTTCGAATGAAATTCGCGAAAATGCTCCTTCTCAAACCTGGAGCGATACCGACTATCAAGCCGGCAGTAGGCCTGCTATCGGTACAGAGTAGGCCCAAAAAGTCTATATACTATAGTATACAACCTCTTTGGTAGGCCTACACTAGCAGTCGACCCTCACCCTAGCAGTGATGCCACAACAACAAGAAAGAGAAAGAGAAGCTCCATTCTTCTTATGAAGCTAAACCTTGCGAGAGAGGTTAATGATAGCATCACACTCTAAATAGTTTAGATACGCAACAGTGAAAATTGTGTGCGGGAGGTTTGGGTTGGTGGAGATAGGGTAAATCAGAGATCACTCATCAGATAGCATTAGCAGTGCCAGCAGTTTCCACAATTACTTCAATTAGGCCTACGGCAGTACTAAGCTTACTAATAGTAGCACTATTTAGTAAATTACTGTAACTTAAAAAAAATACTTTTTACGTAGGACTATATTGTAGACCTAAACCAAATTGTAAGTGCAGAGAATTGGTATTCACATTTCAGTCTTAGTTTTCTGTTTGTAATGTATGAGTGCATAATAATAATATCGAAACATTATTCTGCATTTAGTGGAAATACAGTTTTTCCTCTGCTTATCTTTGTTCAATCCATTAGGCATATCGTGTCCTATTGTACTGACAAATGTTAAATTTAACAGATCTATCGAAAAATATTAAACTTGAAATGTACATCACCAAAACAATAACATTATTATTATTATAATTATTATTATTATTATAATTATTATTATTATTATAATTATTATAATTATTATTATTATTATTATTATTATTATTATTATTATTATTATTATTATTTATAATAATTTATGCAAACGAAACATGATTAGCATCATACAAATAATAGTAATAAAATTTGAAGACATTTATTATGACTAAATAAATGTTGAAGAAAAATACAAGTTACAATTACTGAATTAGGCTTGAGCTCAACACAAACTGAGAGATTGGTCCTTTTTGTGACGTCACTTACGTCGAGCGGGGAAAAGCGAAAAGTTTCCGGTAATCTCCGGAATTACCCGTGAGTCATGACTACCCAACAGTTACACTTTAAAGCACATAACCGTTAGACGTAGCATTAAGAAGTCGCTGCGGATGCTGTTGGATTCAGTCCACGGCTCCAGTTGTATGGACGACATCTTGTAGCCAGCACGGCTACAACCATATACTAATTTAAAAAAAATGAATTTTTAAAAATGCCTGTGGGAGGTAGGGGAGAAGGGGGTGTTGAGCGTGCGTGTGCGCGCGTGTGTGTGTTTCTAAAATCACTTGACTTGTGAAAAGGTAATCAATAAATTGCATTGCACTGAATTGAACTTAATTAAATAAGCCTTGCAAAGACAATATTTGTGTACAAGTTTGGAAATTGTGTTGCTGTTATACACATCAGTAAGGGTGAAAACCAAAAATACCGCAATATGTTTTGTTTTAACTGGTCACAACATCCTTCACAAGGAAAAATTGTGTTATTAAAAATGTCGTCCCGATCGTGCAGTGTTTTTAATGTTTTCCAACTAATTCAACACGCAGTTCCCTCTAAAATTCACTGATAGAACATTGTGTTAAATACGAACATATATAGGTCTATAATAGTAAAAATGCTAAGAACAATTTCGAGATAAAGCGCAAAAAGTATTTTAGAATTGTATTGAAATGAGCGCCCAGTGACTTTTGAGAAAAATAGAGCAAATGCAATAGCATGGGGGCAGACAACTAACCTAGGTAATGTTTCTATGAAGTTTGGTAAAAATCCGTTCAGTGGTTCTTGAGGTATGGCCTACAAAGGACCGATTGACAGGTTGGCCGACCGAAAGACAGACATTTGCTTCATTCTGATTTCCACAATTTCAAAGTATTTACTGCAGAAAAAATATAAGGAAATACAAAACAAACAAAAACTAATAATAATAATAATAATAACTATAATAATAATAATAATAATAAAATAATAATAATAATAATAATAATAATAATAATAATAATAATAATAATAATAATAATAATAATAATAAATATATAAATAAAAGACATAAAAATAAAGAATAACAGCTTACTCTCACTACTTTTATTTGACTATAAATAAGCAGCTCGCCCATCAAAAATATTGTCTTCCTTGTCGCCCAAAAGAAAAGCAAATAGTAACCTAACACGCAAAACAGAAGCACTCTCAAGTGGAGGGTTAGAAAATTAATTTCCTTCTCAGCAATAAATCTGCTAGTATCAATTTTCCGAGGGCTCCGACCATCATAAAACATCCACATACGAGTCTCCAAGTACCTACAAACCTAGCTCACTTCCCCACCCCTCACCTCCACGAACCCCACACGCCATTCTTACCGACCCCTACCACAGACCCTTAGTTCTCTCGCTACTAATCTTTCAGTACTTAATAAATCTAAAATCCAACCACTCCACCCCCGCTTTCATCCACTCCAATTGAAGACAGTCCACAGATATGTATGCACACGTATATGGAGGTCTGTTATTTGCGTACTTTTCCGGATGTCACGTGATACGCAGGAACGGTCGCTGAGGGCAAAATGGCCGCGTGCGATGATGTGACAAAGAAGTACAAGTAGCCAACAGTTTCAGAGTTCATATTTTTTTTACAATAATAATGGCTAGTTCTTCTGGTCAGACAAGTAGTCGGTACACTGACACTTTTGATAGCGTTGCGAGATCTCGCTATGAGATGAAGCTACAGTCTTTGAATGGCGTAGATCCTTATGAAAACACAGACTTGTCAATTGTTTTCCTATCTAGGCCTAGAGCAGATTTTATTTTATTAACTTTTTATCAAGCACTGCAGCAGTTTAGGTTATTATTTACGAGCTGATATTATTCATAACCAATGTTTTGCTTTAGTTTAGTAACTTTATTTAATCAACTGTAACTGAACGTCACTGAAGTCAGTGGTTTGAGTGAATGAGTGATCTGTGTAAACACATTTTGATTTAATTAATCGATAGGTCTAAAGATTTACAGAAGGTAAAAGAAGTGTAATCACTCTAAATGATTTATTGTTAGACTTAAATAGAATATTTACCGGTGATGAAATGTCTTGAACATACTCTTGTCCACGATTTTACCGTGGTTGCTGTGATTCCATTTCTGTTGATCTGACGAAGCCATGCTTGTCGTCGCTTTTCACTCAGTTCTCTCAATTTACTTCCTTTAGAGCTAATAATCATAGGAATAACATGAGATGTGGCTTCATCTTTCACACTCCTTCTGCTGGTACAATCCTTTAAACAACAAGTACTAACCCTTTTAGATGAAATCGCAGAGCTAATGTGACTCTATACAAGCACGCTGCCAGACGAAGTTTTTTTTGCCCTCAGCGACCGGGAACCCACAAAGTCGTGACGTCATACGACATACCTCCATACTGCCTAGCCTTGCATGAGCAGCTTTTGGGGTGGTAAAGCGCTATATACAAAAATTATAAATTATATATTTTTAAATTGTATTTATTAAATCGTTGTTATAGAGCGATTTTCCAGCTCAAGAGCAGCTCGAGGCGCTACCGTGATCTCGTTTTCAAAATGGCAATTGCTAAAGGACGAATAAAAAAGAACAGATGAAACCACAAATACACCTCTTTGAAGTCCTCTTTAATGTTGGTCTTTTATAGCACGTCAAAGTACTGTTGAAATATATAGCAGCTATCTAGTGCTTAACAGCTTTCCATTTATACCTTATTATAAGCGTGGTGTACATGTACACCTACTATTATTCTTGCAAAAAGCTTATAATAAAATATTATGGTATTTTTTTATCAGAAAAACCTGTGCGTTGGTGCTAAAAATTACAAAAGTTTAGCAACAACGGATAAATTAAATAGAAGTTAGGGCACATAATCTTAAAAATCGCGTTCTATTACTGTACGTTTACGTCTTATTGCATCGTGAAAATTTAAACAGAACTGCATTCAGCGGTTGCCGTGGTCAATCAATCTATAACCTTATAATTAAATAGTACAAATAAAGGTGTTCTGGATTTACCTAGTCTTTGCCTAAGGAAACTGGTTGTCATGGTTGTCATGCTCCGCTCAAAACATAAATTAAGAGATCATGTGTGTGTGAGAGAGTGTGTGTGTGTATGAGGGAGTGAGTGAATGTGTGTAAGAGTTGAGGGTGGGGGAGTGTGTGTGTGTGTATATATATATATATATATATATATATATATATATATATGTCACGTGGGGTTTATGGTCTCTGCACAATGGAATTATGGACCCTCACGTTTATTCGGTGGGAACTGCTAGTAAGTCACCCTATGAATTACTTTAATAAATTTATTTGTTTAGCTCGTTCTGTGTTAAGGTTGGGGTACAGAGATAGATAGAAAAATGGTAAAAGATTACTGTCACACTAGCTTTCACACGGCTATGAATCATATGTAGTCCAGCCACTTGATAACAGTTAAAATCACACATTTATTTCTTCTACTCTATACAAGATTCTCTAAGTACTAATCTAACTTAAAAAGTCTCTTTCAATGCTAATAGTTCGATCGCTGATAGTCTAGGCAGCTGTTTTTCTTCCTCGGGCACTTGCTATTATATCTCATGTAAATTTGGACTACTGTGGTCCGTTTTACAGTTTCTGAAGAGTTGGACTACTGTGGTCCTGTTTTGATCAGGTTAAGTGCACTTTCGGAGAATACACTTAACTTTCTGATGGTGCGGTCGAAGTCCTTCTGTGAGGTAGCTTCTGGTACACCTTTGTCGTTGTGTAGTTGGGTTCCCTTGCCACGCTGTGGGGTCTGACAGGGTGTTTTTTCGGGTAGCTCTTTCCGTCTTGTGCGGTAGAGGATACTCCGCCAACTTGTTTCTGTGGAGTGGGGTTCACAGGATAGCTCGGGATAGCTCGCCTGCTCGTCTGTAATACAAGCGACGAAATTCTGCACAACCCTGAATAATCGGTTTGTGCAGAGCGTCTCACTGAAAGCCAAAGTAGCCCTCAGTGATAGCTCCACATCTCTATACATAAGCGACGAACATTCTGCTACTTCCGGGGTCCACTGGAATCTCACTCTAAATTCCTATACATACATAAATATCAATCGTGTCTAACTATACACATACAGGATTAATAATATTATAAACATTCAGTGGTACAGCCACTGGCCTGCAAACATACATATAAGTTAAACAACAGTGGTTCCGTACGGCATGCAACATGGCGGCGCAACCGGTCGTGTTTCGCCTCGTGGTCGGCTCTTTCACGTGGTACGGCAAATTCGGATTAACAATTCACATTTATGCATAGCAAATTCCACAAACATAATTTCCACAATAATATAAATATATCACGATGAAACAGAAGGGTGTTCATTTACCTGTTTGACAAGTTCAGGCCCGTGATGGCTTGATAGAATTCTAAGATTCTAAGTCCTGCTTCCTGGTCTAAGTGTGGAGAGATTTCTCTGCCAGCTTTCTAGCTGTTAACACTTCGGTGTATTCCTCCCAACTGACCAAAGCTGTGTTAGGCCCGGACCCAGTCAAACTGGCTCGAACCGCTTTGCCTAAGCTCTCATTGGGTAAAATATTTACGACTCTCGCACACAGTGCTGATTAACTACGCAGCGTGGGTCGGGCTCGCGGTGTGTACTTTTATTGCTGCTGTGTTATATACTGACTCTCTACTGTTACAAAAACTACACAAGGCTGAATAGTCAATGAGCAGAGTTAAAACTAGCCAGTTCATGACAGGCTCCCTCAACTGAAAAAAGGCGATGACTACTGGATTCGACCTTTTTCTACTACAGAGCCTAGTTTAACACTGCACTATCCTAGGGTCCTATTTACAAACTAATTAAGTTGCTCTACCTGAGCTGCAATGCTGTGCCAGGTAGCTATGGACACTAGTGACAGAATATTACTGGGCGGGGACGAATTCTGGTGCTGTGGCCCTTAGGTGTGTTGGGTGGGCGACAGCTGCTGTGTCCTCCACGAGATGGCGACTGAGGTAGTCGGCTCCGTGGTTCTCTTTGCCGGGTATGTACTCGATTTGGAATGAGTACGCTTGCAGGGTGAGTGCCCATCTCATCAGGCGAGAGTTCAAAGACTTGGAGGCTGCCAGGAACGATAGTGGTTGATGGTCCACCTGAACTGTGAAGTGGGTCCCATACAGGTAGAGTTGGAATTTCTGTATGGCCCAGACTAGTCCAAGACATTCTTTCTCCGACGTGGCGTAGTGGGTCTCGGCGGGTCTCAATTTTCTGCTGGCGTAGGCGACAGGGAATAGCGTCTCCGCATTCTTGGGGTCGCGCTGTAGCAGTACTGCTCCGAGGCCTAAGTCGCTTGCGTCGGTGCGTAGAACGAATGGCTGAGTCAAATCGGGTAGGTGGAGTACTGGCGCCGATGTCATTCTGTCCTTGAGTGTTTGGAATGCTGTCTCACATTCCGCTGTCCAAACTACTTTGTCCGGGGCGATTTTCCGGGTTCCATTTGTCAGTGGCACGGCGATGCTGTTGTAGTGGGGGATGAACTTCTGGTAGAAGCCGCAGAGTCCTAGAAATGACTGCACTTCCTTCTTTGTCTTGGGCCTAGGAGCGTCGAGTAGGCGTTTCACTGTCTTTTCTACCGGTCGCAGGCTTCCTTGACTGATGGTGTGTCCCAGAAATTCTAGTTCCGTGAATCCAATCTGACATTTGGTGGGTCTTGCCGTCAATCCCGTGTCTCTGAGGCGGGCGAGTAGTTGCTGTAGGAGCGTGACATGTTCCTCCCACGTAGGTGTTGCGATGAGGATGTCGTCCATAAACGAGTGTAGGTGCTCGCTGCTCAGGGGTGCCAGGAGTTTTCGCATCATGGCGCTGAAGATGCTGGGTGCGTTGTGGAGTCCGAATGGAAGCACGTTGAATTCGAAGTGTCCTTCCATAGTGCTGAAAGCTAGGTACTTTCGGACTTGTGGTTGTACTGGTATCTGATAGTATCCTTTGCTGAGGTCGATGCGTGAGAAGTACTTTGCTCGCTGTAGCTTGGCAAATAGGTCTGTCTGGTCCGGGAGTGGCTCTGGCTGGAACTGCGTTACCGCATTCAGGAGTCTGAAGTCGATGCACAGTCGATGCTCTCCGTTGGGTTTTCGCAACAATACCGTGCCTGCGCTGTAAGGTGAAGTAGACTCTGAGATGATTCCGGCTGCCAGTAAGGTGTCTATCTCTTCCTTGATGGCTCGCTGCTGCGACAGTGGCATCGGGTAGAGCTTCTGGCGGACGGGTGTTGGGTCGGTCACCGTTAAGGTTACTTCGACGAGGTCTGTCCTCCCTGGTCGGTCTGTGAGCACAGTCTGATGTTGTCGAATGACCTGTCGTACTTGCTGTTGCTGTTTAGCGGCTAGGTCTCCGTTGAGTATCACGTCTTTGTAGGTTTCTTTGGAGTGCAGGGGATACTCTACTGCATTGGTCTCCATGCTTTCTCCTTCTTCCGCGATGGCGATGGCTAACAAGTTGTGAGTGCTGGGAGTCGCTGGTCGGTCCGTGTATTTCTTGAGGAGATTGATGTGGTGGTATCGGGCTCTCCCGTTCACCTCTACTTGGTAGACTGTCTTGGATTTCTTGGCAGTCACCCGGTACGGTCCTCTCCAAGCGATGTCCAGCTTGTTGGTTCCACTTGGAAGTAAGAGTAGCACTTGATCGCCGACTTGCAGTTCTCTGTCCTTCGCGTGGCGGTTGTAGTACTTCGCCTGACGGGCTCTTGCCTTCTTCAGTGCTTCACCAGCTTTCTTCCACGTTGCTTTGAGGGTTTCCTGCAGGTCTGCGACGTACTTGGTGGCACCTCTTGGTGTGTCGTCTATCTTGGCTTCCGTCCAACTTCTGCGTAGGGCTTCTAGCGGTCCTGCTAGAGGTCGGCCGAATAGCAATGTTGACGGGGTGTAGCCTGTGGCTGCATGGGGCGTTTCTCTATATGCGAACAGTGCCGCATTCACGTAGGTGTCCCACGCTTCTGGATTGTCGTCGGCGACTTTCCTGAGTATGGTGAGAAGGGTTCCATTCAGTCTTTCTACTTGTCCGTTGCTGGCTGGGTGGTATGGTGGTGTGCGAATGTGATGAACTTGTATCAACTCGAACACGTCTTGCATCAGGCGGCCGGTGAACTGAGATCCGTTGTCCGTTCTAATGCTGTCCGGAAATCCGACTCTGGTAAAGATGGCGATGAGTGCATCTGCGATCTTCTTGGTGTCGATCGCTGGCAACGGGACTGCTTCGCACCACATCGTACATGCGTCGACGAGTGTGAGTAGAAATCTGTTCCGCTTCTTTGTCATGGGCAGTGGTCCCACTATGTCTACTGAGACTTGCTGGAATGGCACGCCGACTACTACCGATGGTCCTAAGGTAACTGGTACGGTGTGATGTCGCGGGGAATATCGTTGACATTGGTGGCAAGATTTCACGTAGCGCTTGACATCCTCCGTGATTCCTGGCCAATAGTAGTGTGCGCTGATTCTCTGCACTGTGGCTCCAATTCCCATGTGTCCGCTGAGTGGCATGCTGTGGCCTAGTTCTAGTACTTGGGCTCGAAGGGTGGCTGGCAGTACTAGTTGGGTGTGATCTCCATCTCCTTGTCGATGTAGAACTCCCTCTTCCATGTAGAAGTCTCCCTTGTGCGGGGGTGTGTGCGCCTTGGGTAGCTTCTGGAAGCACTTCGCTATCGAGGTGTCTTCTTTCTGTGCTGTTTTGATCTCTTCGAGTCCTGGATTCGGAGCGAACTCGGGCTGGGGTGGTTGGGTTTTAGCTTGGGCCCTGGTTTGCACTGCAGCTATCTCTACAGTTTTAGGGGGCGTGCCTAAGAACACATACCTACAACCTAGCACTAGATCATACAGGGGTTTCTGTAAAACAGCTGCTTGGATTCGTCCTGTGACGTACCTACTCTCTACTTCTATCCAAGCTATTGGGCAAGTAGTCGTCGGTTTCGTCAAGTCTGCTCCTTGTAAGTCGACTGTCTTGTCCGTCAAGTCCGCGCGCGATACAAGAGATTCGCTAACTATCGCGTCGTATGATAGACCTGTGTCATACAGACAGTTCGCTTCTTTTCCGTTGACCTTGACCGTGTCTGTCACCGATGGGTGATCTCCGATCGTGTGTGGCTTGTTACCGCTACTTTGAGTTAGAACTCTGTGCGCTGGCCGGCTTTCGCGCTCTTCCCTACGTTGTGCGGCCAACTTGAAACATTCTGCGGTGGAGTGATTGTTTCTGTTGCAGAACGAACAATACCGTCTCTGTTCTGCGGGACCTCTTTTCCCGAATTCCGCGTTGGGTCCTTTATTTTGCCCAGGTCTGGGGTTATTCGGCTTATTCGCGGTGCGCTCTTCCCGGTTAGGGCTTCGTTTCTGTGCCTCTTTCCCGTTAGGCTTTAGGTCTCGCCTGAAGCTCTTGGCTTCTCCGTGTGCGGCCACGTACCTATCTGCGACCTTGACCAGATCCTCCAGTCTTTCCGCGCCCTGCTCTACTGAGAATGTCCTCAGCTCGGGGGTCATGGTTTCCCGTAGCTGTTCCCATACTAACAGTTCTGTCAGTCCATCATACGTCTTAGCCGTGGCTGACTGGCTAATCCACTTATCCAGCATTGTGGACAACCGATCCGCGAACTGCGCATAGCTCTCTCCTTTCACTCTCCGGTTGGTGCGGAATTTTTGCCGATAGCAATCTCCTGTCAGGTCGAATCCCGTTAGGAGTGCCTCTTTTACTTTGTGATAGTCAGTCACTCGGTCAGTCGGTAGCTTACTGTAGATGTCATAAGCCTTTCCTCTAAGCCCTTGACTAAGCTTGAAAGACCAATGAGTGGGATCTAGTTTGTACTCTGTTGCTAGACGCTCAAACCTAGTCAAATAGAGATCTAGACCTTCTTCTCTCTCATTGAATGTTCCCAGTGGAAATGACATTCCTTGTACAGGGTTGGATGCTACCTCTAGCTGATCTGAGTGGGGAGGGGTTGAGGAAGAACTTGAAGCTCCTGATCCCAATCTTCTTAGCTCTAACTCATGCTGTCTTTCTTTTTCTTTTTCTGCCCTCTCATACTCCCATCTCCTAACTTCTGCTTCTCTCTCTGCTGCTAATGCTGCCTTCTTCTGTTCTCCTTCTAATTCTAATTTCTTCTGCTCTGCTTCTAATTTCTTCTGCTCTGCTTCTAGTTCCAGTTTCTTTTGCTCTCTTGCTGCTTCTAACTCTAGTTTCTTCTGCTCTGCTTCTAATTTCTTTGCCTCTCTCTCTGCTGCTCTCTCTGCCTTAGCCTCCTGTTTCTCTACCTCTGCATTTATATACGCAATTAGGTCTCCCCCTGCTAAGTGTAAAGCTTCTCCCAATTCCTTGAAACGCAATCTCAAGGCCACTGGGTCCGACATTGCCAAACGTGTCTATGAACACCCTCTGAATCAAGTGGAATACCAAAACACTAGCAATATTGCAAGTCAATAAAAACAATGCAAAGACCATACAATTCGTAATCAATAATAGAATAAAACAAGAGTCAAATGGCATACAACAGTTACTTAAGCAAAACCTGCAAAAGAACAATGCAACATACAGACACAAAAATAATTGAAGCAAAAAAGTTTTTAACTAAAGAATAGTGCACCACAACTGATCAGTGTTATACCCTTACACTATTCTAAGTTATTCTACCTCTACTACTACTGTTATCTAATTTTATTGTACTTAGGTCCGGTTATACCCAATTCCTATTATACACAGATCCTGGCAGGCTCGCCAATTAAAGTGTCACGTGGGGTTTATGGGCTCTGCACAATGGAATTATGGACCCTCACGTTTATTCGGTGGGAACTGCTAGTAAGTCACCCTATGAATTACTTTAATAAATTTATTTGTTTAGCTCGTTCTGTGTTAAGGTTGGGGTACAGAGATAGATAGAAAAATGGTAAAAGATTACTGTCACACTAGCTTTCACACGGCTATGAATCATATGTAGTCCAGCCACTTGATAACAGTTAAAATCACACATTTATTTCTTCTACTCTATACAAGATTCTCTAAGTACTAATCTAACTTAAAAAGTCTCTTTCAATGCTAATAGTTCGATTGCTGATAGTCTAGGCAGCTGTTTTTCTTCCTCGGGCACTTGCTATTATATCTCATGTAGATTTGGACTACTGTGGTCCGTTTTACAGTTTCTGAAGAGTTGGACTACTGTGGTCCTGTTTTGATCAGGTTAAGTGCACTTTCGGAGAATACACTTAACTTTCTGATGGTGCGGTCGAAGTCCTTCCGTGAGGTATCTTCTGGTACACCTTTGTCGTTGTGTAGTTGGGTTCCCTTGCCACGCTGTGGGGTCTGACAGGGTGTTTTTTCGGGTAGCTCTTTCCGTCTTGTGCGGTAGAGGATACTCCGCCAACTTGTTTCTGTGGAGTGGGGTTCACAGGATAGCTCGGGATAGCTCGCCTGCTCGTCTGTAATACAAGAGACGAAATTCTGCATAACCCTGAATAATCGGTTTGTGCAGAGCGTCTCACTGAAAGCCAAAGTAGCCCTCAGTGATAGCTCCACATCTCTATACATAAGCGACGAACATTCTGCTACTTCCGGGGTCCACTGGAATCTCACTCTAAATTCCTATACATACATAAATATCAATCGTGTCTAACTATACACATACAGGATTAATAATATTATAAACATTCAGTGGTACAGCCACTGGCCTGCAAACATACATATAAGTTAAACAACAGTGGTTCCGTACGGCATGCAACATGGCGGCGCAACCGGTCGTGTTTCGCCTCGTGGTCGGCTCTTTCACGTGGTACGGCAAATTCGGATTAACAATTCACATTTATGCATAGCAAATTCCACAAACATAATTTCCACAATAATATAAATATATCACGATGAAACAGAAGGGTGTTCATTTACCTGTTTGACAAGTTCAGGCCCGTGATGGCTTGATAGAATTCTAAGATTCTAAGTCCTGCTTCCTGGTCTAAGTGTGGAGAGATTTCTCTGCCAGCTTTCTAGCTGTTAACACTTCGGTGTATTCCTCCCAACTGACCAAAGCTGTGTTAGGCCCGGACCCAGTCAAACTGGCTCGAACCGCTTTGCCTAAGCTCTCGTTGGGTAAAATATTTACGACTCTCGCACACAGTGCTGATTAACTACGCAGCGTGGGTCGGGCTCGCGGTGTGTACTTTTATTGCTGCTGTGTTATATACTGACTCTCTACTGTTACAAAAACTACACAAGGCTGAATAGTCAATGAGCAGAGTTAAAACTAGCCAGTTCATGACAATATATAGGGGAGGGAGGGGGGAGGAGTGCGGGGAGCGAAACGTCCGTCAAAAAGTAACAGGCGCTTGTTGGTCTGATTGTCCCTCTCCCCCCCCCCCCACCCACACACTCCACACAGACACTCACACACACTACGCACACACACACACACATTACGCACACACAGACACACACACAACGCCCAAAAGCCGTTTTGTCGGTATTTCATTTCATTTTTATTTTGTTGTCTAATAGTATGCAACTAGAATGAAAAGACGTAAAATTAAAATACTGATCTTGAACACAATACACACGCACGCAAACGTACACACACTACACACGCACAGTCACAATACACACGCACGCACACAAATGCTACGCAGACACATACGTCATGCGCGCGCACAAACACACACAAACACGCACGCACATATATTCAAACAATGAGACTGAAACGGATAACATAGAAATAAAAGGAAATAGAATTTGGGTATTGTCAATTTTATATCCCTACGCTCCAGTGGTTTCGGACAAGGTACCCTTTCCTCTGGAAAATAAAAAATCGGCGCCAGGTGTCGCCATTTTGTTGCAGGTTCTTTCGGTATACATTGCCGTGGCCTCGGGAATACACAGTGTGTGCATTCAACAATGTTTGTTAGCCGTGTCTGCGGGCACAAAGAAAAGAGTGAGAGAAACAAAAGGAAACAAACAAGAGAACATGAATATTAGATTTATTTGTTGTTGCTGCTGCATTCACATATACGCACACACGCACGCACACACACACACACTCACTCACTCACTCACTCACTTTCTCTCTCTCTCTCTCTCTCTCTCTGAGTTCATCATCATCATCATCATCATCATCATCATCATCATCATCATCATCATCATCATCATCATCATCTTAATCTTGCTTGTTTGTTGTTGTTGTTGTGGTTGTTGTTGTTTGTTTGTTGTTGTTATTGTTGTTGTTCTTCTTCTTCATTCTTCTTCTTCTTCTTCATCCTGTTGTTTGTTGTTGTTGTTGTTGTTGCTGGCTGATGTTGTTGTTCATGTTCTTCTTCCTGTTCTTGTTCTTCTTCTAACCATACCCAGAATCAATTTGTTGGTCGTTGCCGATATGTACATGTACATACATGTACTGGCAACATCGTTTATGATTTCACAGTGTGGTTACAAAAATTACTACCACTGACAGTTGTTTTGTTGACTACTATTATTGCTCTGTCTCGTTGTTCGTGCTGGCTATTTATGACACAATCTCATCCTAATAATTCTTAGAAACCCCAGACACATTATTTCAGTATCATTATTACAAATTTCATTTTCAATTCATCTCTTAACAATTATAGCACAAGGGTGTGTCTACTCAAGATGCACTTTGCCTGGAAAAGAAAAATCCATCACATTGCGAGATTATTACAAGACATATATAACCTATATATTATACAGTTACAAAGTTAAGTTGCAATGCCACATTTCATATATATTGCAAGCAGATAAACTGCGGAATGATCCGGAACTTGTCATTTTATTGATATACGCAATACAAGACTATATCACCATCATCATCATCATCATCATCATCATCATCATCATCATCATCATCATCATCATCATCATCATCATCATCATTATTTTTGGAATCATCATTATCATCATCGTCACCATTACCATCATCATCATCATCATCATCATCATCATCATCATCATCATCATCATCATCATCATCCCACTGCTAAATAAACTTCCATCTTCAAATACGCCAGACTTCAAGATCTTGATCCATCTCCGTAGTATCTGCCCGCCTCTCTTCAATACAGTGCCCTCTCCTTTTCCATCGTTTAAATACTGTACAATCCTTAAATCAAGATAAAAATCTGATCAAAAGGTAATGTTGCTCTACTAGTCAAGGAGTATATAGTGCTATAAACACTTGGCCATCTATTCAGGGGACTAGAGTGAAAAGCCAGACAGAGAAAAGCAATTTCATACCAGTGTGGTTGTCTGTCGTGGCGTGAATGTCTCTTACTTCGACTAATTCCTCAGCGTCTCCAAACGACAGTTTAAATGCACGGCGCGAAGCTCAATGGCCGACCGAGGAAAATCGCTCCCCACCGTTATTACTCAATACGCGAAATCCACACTGTTGTTCGCAGGAGAGAAACCTCTTTAGCACCTTGCCTAGCTGATATTAGCCGATGCTTAACATCGGACAGACAACGGTTTCTCATATTCTATCCCGTAACCCATGTTCGTTGTGGCACCACAGATGATCGTTTAACCAGCGCACTCCATCCCTCTCTGTCCTCAGCAACCCTCATGCTCAGTGTCAAGCCAGTCCACTCTCGAATGCCGTCCTCCCACCTCCTCAGTCTCACTCCCCATTTGCCCCCCCCCCCTCCGCCCACCTCTCCACGCCCCTGCACCATGCCTCGCTGGATGGTCCCTGCAAGGTCTGACGCTCCGGCGACGCGGCCACACCACCGGAGGCTCCGTTTCCTTACCACTGTGAGCATGTCATCGTGTTGTCCAATGGCCTGCAAGATGGTCTGTGGGACTTCGTTGTTGGTGATGTGCTGAGTATAGGAAATGCCCAGAAGTCTTCTGTGAGTGTCCATGTTTTGCAAGCATATAGGAAGATGGAGATGACAAGGAGCGCAGCAGCCTTACTTTGGAATGTAGAGTAATGGTCCTGTCTTTCCAAATGGGCTTCAACCATGTCAGGGCCGCAGTTGTTTGTGCGATCCTGGAGAGGACTTCCTGTCGGGACTCATTGTCTGATACAATGGCTCCTAAATATTGGAAGGTATGCACTGTGTTGAGGGATTGGCCTTGGACTTTGATGTGCATGTTGATGTCATTGGTGTTGTTTGTCATCATTTTGGTCTTCTCTGCATTTATTTCCATTCCATAGGCTCTGGAGTCGAGTTGGTGTCAAGCCTCTGCACAAGCTGTTCAAGTTCTTGTTTTTCTCCTTTCTACACTCCAAGATAAGGCTGCTGCGCTCCCCTGTCATCTCCATCTTCCTACACTCTTGCGAAACATGGACCCTCACAGCAGACCCACAATGAAGAATACTCAGCACATCACCAAAGACGATGTCCGACAGACTATCACACAATCCATTGGACAACACGATGACATGCTCTCAGTGGTGAAGAAATGGAATCTCCGTAGTATGGTCACGTCACCAGGGCATCAGACTTTGCAAAGACTATCCTGCAAGGCACTGTCCAAGGAGGCCGAAGAAGAGGGGGACTGAAAAAGAGGTGGGAGAACAACATTCGAGAATGGACTGGCTTGACACTGAGCGAAGCCATGAGGGTTGCTGAGGACAGAGAAAAATAGAATACGCTTTTTGAGCGATCATCTGTGGTGTCCCAACGACTTTCGAGTTACTGAATAGGATAGGATAGGTACACAAGTGTGGCCGGGAGCGTGACTCAAGTGTGGCCGGGTCTTAAGATCCTACTGAGGGCCAATTTGAATTTGAAAATCTAGATACACGCGGTTTCACTTTTCCCTTCCCACCCTGTTACGTTGAAACGCGCAGGAGGTCCGCGCACGATAGATCCGATCGTTTTGTTTTGCAAAGCATTCAATAACAGAGCGGATTTACCTTTGATTTGATTTTGCGTTGTGGCTAGAAGAGGCTTGGTATAATGTTGATAATTTTCGTTGGTTGATATTGTGGGAGAATTCTCTGGAGTTGCTTGTTTAGTATCGATCGAAGCTTCGCGATAAATGTAGATAGCTGAGAACATTCTTGGACAGTACGGAAAGTTGTATGACGTAAAACAGTGATGACGAAGTTTATTCCGATTGGTTGTAATGTGTCACACGGGAACCTTCTGACGTTATCTAGAGTCTAGAAAAAAAAATATATAATTGATGCACTGTGTAGAGTGGAAAGTTGTAAAGTGAAAAGTGATTGAGCGATTGTATGCAGTTGTTGATGAATAAAGTTGGGGAACTTCATACGACGACTCCGTGCCTTGTTGCTGAGTGAACAGGTTGCGTGGATAAACGAATCTGAGTTACACGTATCAGGATTCAAACATCGGGGCTGAATCAACTACTGATAGAAAAACACCAAACGAGTGTAACACACCCTTTAGATCAACAGAGACGTCCGCTGGCCTTGCTGACATGCAGATTGACCAAGCATTCTATATGTACATGTATATATGTCACGTGGGGTTTATGGGCTCTGCACAATGGAATTATGGACCCTCACGTATATTCGGTGGGAACTGCTAGTAAGTCACCCTATGAATTACTTTAATAAATTTATTTGTTTAGCTCGTTCCGTGTTAAGGTTGGGGTACAGAAATAGATAGAAAAATGGTAAAAGAACACTGTCACACTAGCTTTCACACGGCTATGAATCATAAGTAGTCCAGCCACTGGATAACAGTTAAAATCACACATTTATTTCTTCTACTCTATACAAGATTCTCTAAGTACTAATCTAACTTAAAATGTCTCAGTCACTGCTAATAGTTCGATCGCTGATAGTCTAGGCAGCTGTTATATCTTCATCGGGCACTTTCTATTCGAATTCATGTAGATTTGGACTACTGTGGTCCGTTTTACAGTTTCTGAAGAGTTGGACTACTGTGGTCCTGTTATAATCAGTTTAAGTGCACCTTCGTGTTATGCACTTAACTCATGAGTGGGGGTTCGAAGTCCTTCTGTGAGGTAGCTTCTGGTCCACCTGTGTCGTTGTGTAGTTGGGTTCCCTTGCCACGCTGTGGGGTCTGACAGGGAGTTTTCCGGGTCGCTCTTTCCGTCTTGTGCGGTAGAGGATACTCCGCCAACTAGTCGTTTCTGTGGAGTGGTGCGCCCAGGATAGCTCGGGATAGCTCGCCTGCTCGTCTGTAATATAAGAGACGAAATTCTGCACAACCCTGAATAATCGGTTTGTGCAGAGCGTCTCACTGAAAGCCAAAGTAGCCCTCAGTGATAGCTCCACATCTCTATACATAAGCGACGAACATTCTGCTACTTCCGGGTTCCACTGGAATCTCACTCTAAATTCCTATTCATACATGAATATCAATCGTGTCTAACTATACACATACAGAATTAATAATAATATAAACATTCAGTGGTACAGCCACTGGTCTGCAAACATACATATAAGTTAAACAACAGTGGTTCCGTACGGGATACAACATGGCGGCGCAACCGGTCGTGTTTCGCCTCGTGGTCGGCTCTTCCACGTGGTACGGCAAATTCGGATTAATAATTCACATTTATGCATAGCAAATTCCACAAACATAATTTCAACAATAATATAAATATATCACGATGAAACAGAAGGGTGTTCATTTACCTGTTTGACAAGTTCAGGCCCGTTGTGACTTGATAGAATTCTATGCTTCTAAGTCCTGCTTCCTGGTCTAAGTGTGTAGAGATTTCTCTAGCTATCTAGCTGTTCACACTTCGGTGTATTCCTCCCAACTGACCAAAGATAAGCTAGGTTTGGACCCAGTCAAACTGGCTCGAACCGCTTTGCGTAAGCTCCCATTGGTTAAAATGTTTACGACTCTCGTAATTACGATGATGTCATGGCCTCAGCCAGCGTCAACTATCACTGTGTGTATGATCGGCAGTATGCTACCGCTACGCTTGATTACTTTCATCGTCTGCTCCTAACTTTGAAATTCTAATATTATATATACTAACCAAGCTAAAATAAGCAGAGTTAATACTAGCCAGTTCGTGACAGGCTCCCTCAACTGAAAAAAGGCGATGACTACTGGATTCGACCTTTTTCTACTACAGAGCCTAGTTTAACACTGCACTATCCTAGGGTCCTATTTACACACTAGTTAAGTTGCTCTACCTGAGCTGCAATGCTGTGCCAGGTAGCTATGGACACTAGTGACAGGGTATTACTGGGCGGGGACGAATTCTGGTGCTGTGGCCCTTAGTTGTGTTGGGTGGGCGACAGCTGCTGTGTCCTCCACGAGATGGCGACTGAGGTAGTCGGCTCCGTGGTTTTCCTTGCCGGGGATGTACTCGATTTGGAATGAGTATGCCTGAAGGGTGAGTGCCCATCTCATCAGGCGAGAGTTCAAAGACTTGGAGGCTGCCAGGAACGATAGTGGTTGGTGGTCCACCTGAACTGTGAAGTGGGTCCCATACAGGTAGAGTTGGAATTTCTGTATGGCCCAGACTAGTCCAAGGCATTCCTTCTCCGACGTGGCGTAGTGGGTCTCGGCGGGTCTCAATTTTCTGCTGGCGTAGGCGACAGGGAATAGCGTCTCCGCATTCTTGGGGTCGCGCTGTAGCAGTACTGCTCCGAGGCCTAAGTCGCTTGCGTCGGTGCGAAGAACGAATGGCTGAGTCAAATCGGGTAGATGGAGTACTGGCGCCGATGTCATTCTGTCCTTGAGTGTTTGGAATGCTGTCTCGCATTCGGCTGTCCATACTACTTTGTCCGGGGCGATTTTCCGGGTTCCATTTGTCAGTGGCACGGCGATGCTGTTGTAGTTGGGGATGAACTTCTTCCGCGATGGCGATGGCTAGCCATGTGTGTGTGCTGGGGGTCGCTGGTCTGTCGATGTATTTCTTGAGGCGATCGATGTGGTGGTATCGGGCTCTCCCGTTTACCTCTACTTGGTAGACTGTCTTGGATTTCTTGGCAGTCACCCGGTACGGTCCTCTCCAAGTGATGTACAGCTTGTTGGTTCCACTTGGAAGTAAGAGTAGCACTTGATCGCCGACTTGCAGTTCTCTGTCCTTCGCGTGGCGGTTGTAGTACTTCGCCTGACGGGCTCTTGCCTTCTTCAGTGCTTCACCCGCTTTCCTCCACGTTGCTTTGAGGGTTTCCTGCAGGTCTGCGACGTACTTGGTGGCACCTCTTGGTGTGTCGTCTATCTTGGCTTCCGTCCAACTTCTGCGTAGGGCTTCTAGCGGTCCTGCTAGAGGTCTGCCGAATAGCAATGTTGACGGGGTGTAGCCGGTGGCTGCATGGGGCGTTTCTCGGTATGCGAACAGTGCCGCATTCACGTAGGTGTCCCACGCTTCTGGATTGTCGTCGGCGACTTTCCTGAGAATGGTGAGAAGGGTTCCATTCAGTCTTTCTACTTGTCCGTTGCTGGCTGGGTGGTATGGTGGTGTGCGAATGTGATGAACTTGTATCAACTCGAACACGTCTTGCATCAGGCGGCCGGTGAACTGAGATCCGTTGTCCGTTCTAATGCTGTCCGGGAATCCGACTCTGGTAAAGATGGCGATGAGTGCATCTGCAATCTTCTTGGTGTCGATCGCTGGCAACGGGACTGCTTCGCACCACATCGTACATGCGTCGACGAGTGTGAGTAGAAATCTGTTCCGCTTCTTGGTCATGGGCAGTGGTCCTACTATGTCTACTGAGACTTGCTGGAATGGCACGCCGACTACTACCGATGGTCCTAAGGTAACTGGTACGGTGTGATGTCGCGGGGAATATCGTTGACATTGGTGGCAAGATTTCACGTAGCGCTTGACATCCTCCGTGATTCCTGGCCAATAGTAGTGTGCGCTGATTCTCTGCACTGTGGCTCCAATTCCCATGTGTCCGCTGAGTGGCATGCTGTGGCCTAACTCTAGTACTTGGGCTCGAAGGGTGGCTGGTAGTACTAGTTGGGTGTGATCTCCATCTCCTTGTCGATGTAGAACTCCCTCTTCCATGTAGAAGTCTCCCTTGTGCGGGGGTGTGTGCGCCTTGGGTAGCTTCTGGAAGCACTTCGCTATCGAGGTGTCTTCTTTCTGTGCTGTTTTGATCTCTTCGAGTCCTGGGTTCGGAGCGAACTCGGGCTGGGGTGGTTGGGTTTTAGCTTGGGCCCTGGTTTGCACTGCAGCTATCTCTACAGTGTTGGGGGGCGTGCCTAAGAACACATACCTACAACCTAGCACTAGATCATACAGGGGTTTCTGTAAAACAGCTGCTTGGATTCGTCCTGTGACGTACCTACTCTCTACTTCGATCCAGGCTATTGGGCAAGTAGTCGTCGGTTTCGTCAAGTCTGCTCCTTGTAAGTCGACTGTCTTGTCTGTCAAGTCCGCGCGCGATACAAGAGATTCGCTAACTATCGCGTCGTATGATAGACCTGTGTCATACAGACAGTTCGCTTCTTTTCCGTTGACCTTGACCGTGTCTGTCACCGATGGGTGATCTCCGATCGTGTGTGGCTTGTTACCGCTGCTTTGAGTTAGAACTCTGTGCGCTGGCCGGCTTTCGCGCTCTTCCCTACGTTGTGCGGCCAACTTGAAACATTCTGCGGTGGAGTGATTGTTTCTGTTGCAGAACGAACAATACCGTCTCTGTTCTGCGGGACCTCTTTTCCCGAATTCCGTGTTGGGTCCTTTATTTTGCCCAGGTCTGGGGTTATTCGGCTTATTCGCGGTGCGCTCTTCCCGGTTAGGGCTTCGTTTCTGTGCCTCTTTCCCGTTAGGCTTTAGGTCTCGCCTGAAGCTCTTGGCTTCTCCGTGTGCGGCCACGTACCTATCTGCGACCTTGACCAGATCTTCCAGTCTTTCCGCGCCCTGCTCTACTGAGAATGTCCTCAGCTCGGGGGTCATGGTTTCCCGTAGCTGTTCCCATACTAACAGTTCTGTCAGTCCATCATACGTCTTAGCCGTGGCTGACTGGCTAATCCACTTATCCAGCGTTGTGGACAACCGATCCGCGAACTGCGCATAGCTCTCTCCTTTCACTCTCCGATTGGTGCGGAATTTTTGCCGGTAGCATTCTCCTGTTAGTTCGAATCCCGTTAGGAGTGCCTCTTTTACTTTGTGATAGTCAGTCACTCTGTCAGTCGGTAGCTTACTGTAGATGTCATAAGCCTTTCCTCTAAGCCCTTGACTAAGCTTAAAAGACCAATGAGTGGGATCTAGTTTATACTCTGTTGCTAGACGCTCAAACCTAGTCAGATAGAGATCTAGACCTTCTTCTCTCTCATTGAATGTTCCCAGTGGAAATGACATTCCTTGTACAGGGTTGGATGCTACCTCTAGCTGATCTGAGTGGGGAGGGGTTGAGGAAGATTTTGAAGCTCCTGCTCCCAATCTTCTTAGCTCTAACATGCTGTCTTTCTTTTTCCTTTTCTTCCCTCTCTTTTTCTTTTTCTGCCCTTTCATACTCCCATTTCCTAACTTCTGCTTCTCTCTCTGCTGCTAATGCTGCCTTCTTCTGTTCTCCTTCTAATTCTAATTTCTTCTGTTCTCTTGCTGCTTCTAACTCTGCTTTTTTCTGTTCTCTTGCTGCTTCTAACTCTGCTTTCTTTTGCTCTGCTTCTAGTTCTGCTTTTTTCTGTTCTCTCTCTGCAGCTCTCTCTGCCGCTTCGAGTTTCTTCGCCTCTCTCTCTGCTGCTCTCTCTGCCTTAGCCTCCTGCTTCTCTACCTCTGCATTGATATACGCAATTAGGTCTCCCCCTGCTAAGTGTAAAGCTTCCCCTAATTCCTTGAAGCGCAATCTCAAGGCCACTGGGTCCGACATTGCCAAACGTGTCTATGAACAACCTCTGAATCACGTGGAATACCAAAACACTAGCAATATTGCAATTCAATAAAAACAATGCAAAGACCATACAATTCGTAATCAATAATAGAATAAAACAAGAGTCAAATGGCATACAACAGTTATTTAAGCAAAACCTGCAAAAGAACAATGCAACATACAGGCACAAAAATATTTGAAGCAAAAAAGTTTTTAACTAAAGAATAGTGCACCCAAACTGATCAGTCCTTGTTACCACTATTCTAAGTTATTCTACTTCTACTGTTATCTAATTTTATTGTACTTAGGTCCGGTTATACCCAATTCCTATTATACACAGATCCTGGCAGGCTCGCCAATTAAAGTGTCACGTGGGGTTTATGGGCTCTGCACAATGGAATTATGGACCCTCACGTATATTCGGTGGGAACTGCTAGTAAGTCACCCTATGAATTACTTTAATAAATTTATTTGTTTAGCTCGTTCCGTGTTAAGGTTGGGGTACAGAAATAGATAGAAAAATGGTAAAAGAACACTGTCACACTAGCTTTCACACGGCTATGAATCATAAGTAGTCCAGCCACTGGATAACAGTTAAAATCACACATTTATTTCTTCTACTCTATACAAGATTCTCTAAGTACTAATCTAACTTAAAATGTCTCAGTCACTGCTAATAGTTCGATCGCTGATAGTCTAGGCAGCTGTTATATCTTCATCGGGCACTTTCTATTCGAATTCATGTAGATTTGGACTACTGTGGTCCGTTTTACAGTTTCTGAAGAGTTGGACTACTGTGGTCCTGTTATAATCAGTTTAAGTGCACCTTCGTGTTATGCACTTAACTCATGAGTGGGGGTTCGAAGTCCTTCTGTGAGGTAGCTTCTGGTCCACCTGTGTCGTTGTGTAGTTGGGTTCCCTTGCCACGCTGTGGGGTCTGACAGGGAGTTTTCCGGGTCGCTCTTTCCGTCTTGTGCGGTAGAGGATACTCCGCCAACTAGTCGTTTCTGTGGAGTGGTGCGCCCAGGATAGCTCGGGATAGCTCGCCTGCTCGTCTGTAATATAAGAGACGAAATTCTGCACAACCCTGAATAATCGGTTTGTGCAGAGCGTCTCACTGAAAGCCAAAGTAGCCCTCAGTGATAGCTCCACATCTCTATACATAAGCGACGAACATTCTGCTACTTCCGGGTTCCACTGGAATCTCACTCTAAATTCCTATTCATACATGAATATCAATCGTGTCTAACTATACACATACAGAATTAATAATAATATAAACATTCAGTGGTACAGCCACTGGTCTGCAAACATACATATAAGTTAAACAACAGTGGTTCCGTACGGGATACAACATGGCGGCGCAACCGGTCGTGTTTCGCCTCGTGGTCGGCTCTTCCACGTGGTACGGCAAATTCGGATTAATAATTCACATTTATGCATAGCAAATTCCACAAACATAATTTCAACAATAATATAAATATATCACGATGAAACAGAAGGGTGTTCATTTACCTGTTTGACAAGTTCAGGCCCGTTGTGACTTGATAGAATTCTATGCTTCTAAGTCCTGCTTCCTGGTCTAAGTGTGTAGAGATTTCTCTAGCTATCTAGCTGTTCACACTTCGGTGTATTCCTCCCAACTGACCAAAGATAAGCTAGGTTTGGACCCAGTCAAACTGGCTCGAACCGCTTTGCGTAAGCTCCCATTGGTTAAAATGTTTACGACTCTCGTAATTACGATGATGTCATGGCCTCAGCCAGCGTCAACTATCACTGTGTGTATGATCGGCAGTATGCTACCGCTACGCTTGATTACTTTCATCGTCTGCTCCTAACTTTGAAATTCTAATATTATATATACTAACCAAGCTAAAATAAGCAGAGTTAATACTAGCCAGTTCGTGACAATATATATACGCAAACATTTCAAGAATTGTATCGCAAGCGGTTTTGAAGAGCTCGCACCGGTAGTACAAAGCAGCATTATGCGATTAATTGCGCCCTTTCCTACATCCAGTTGCAGAGAACAGGAACAAACTAAAATACGAGAATGTTATAGGCGGGTGGAGGGGTGGGGGGGGGTGAGGGTACAATTAACCCTAGTAGTTTAGCGAGAAGTTAGTTAGCAAAACGTCAGCTAACATACTTCATAGTAATATTGTGTGTGTAGTGGAGCGTTCCTACGCATTGTTACTGTAGATAAGCTTCACACTGAAAGAAAACAACAGTTTGAGAGAACGTTAGTAAGGGAAGATTTCCTTCTTAGACCAAATGTCAGAGAACCATGGAGAAGTAGAACTAGCAATAAGTTGAACTAAAACGTAGGGAGAGCCGAATCTCCCTCCTTTCTACGGGCGTGTGAGCCAGACGCCATCCCTACTAGTACAATGATAGTGATACAGTGTAGGGTAAGACTCTAAATGGCCTAGATAGCATCAATTGATCAAATGATGGGATAGGTTCTCCTGGCCAACCACGTCACAATGGGGCTGAACTGACACTCAGCGGACACTAAAGGTGACGGGGCACAATTAAAGCAGAGAAAATCAGTGGCTGGTCCACAAAGTGAAAGGTACCTTACGAACGCAAAGAACAGCGAGATCGCCATGAAATTGGTAACGCTTGAAGGAAATAAATGCCTATAATAACAACAACTTCAGATTAAGGAAATATGTAGCATCGCCTCTTCCGAAGAAATTGCTAGCCAGAAACTGTCCATTTTCAGCCATCTGAAGAAACAGGACAAGAACAGCGTGAAACACCTTGCGGGAAATTAGGACTTACTAACTATAACGCCATACGTTCAAGGAGATAAATGTGGCTCCGTCTTTTCCGACACCATCTTACCAAAAGTCCCACCGCCGTAGCTCAGCGATAAAACGTTCGTCTAGCACACCGGTGACCCAGGTTCGAATCCCGTGGTGGGCAAAATAACTGTGGTTCTTTTTCACTGCCCCTCTTAGCAGTATCATTGCTCTGGTGGTTCAGTGTTGATTTAGGACTTCATCCCTTCTCCCCTGGGATGGCTATCCCCGTCTGCCTTATCGCAAATGGTGGGAGTGGAGGTTACACTTCAATGCTCATTCGTCCTTACTAAACAGATGACATGCAGTACATGACACAGACATAGCAAATAAGGTGCTTCAAGCGAACAGAAGGAAACATCGAAGGCACATAAATCCTATCCTATCCTATCCCGTAATTCGAAGGCCGTGATGGCACCACAGATGATCTTTTAACCAGCGTATTTCATCTTTCTCTGTCCTCAGCAACCCTAGTGGCTTCGTTCCGTGTCAAGCCAGTCCATTCTCGAATGTTGTCTTCCCTCCTTTTATTCTGTCTCCCTCTTCTTCTGCCTCCTTGCATAGTCCTGAAGCTCTGGTGACGTGGCCATACCATCGGAGTTTCCGTTTTTTCACCACTGTGAGCATGTCATCGTGTTGTCCAATGGTTTGTGTGATGGTCTGTCGAACTTCGTTGCTGGTGATGTGCTGGGTATAGGAAATGCCCAGAAGTCTTCTGTAGCACCTCATTTCTATGCTTTATAATATTCGTTGTAGATCTGCTGCGAGGGTCCATGTTTCGCAAGCGTTTAGAAAGATGGAGATGACAACGGAGCGCAGCAGCCTTACCTTGGAATGTAGACTGATGATCCTGTCTTTCCAAATGGGCTTCAACCTTGTCAGGCGAACATAAGGAAACATCGAAGGCACATAAATAAATAAGGAAAACAGCGAGAACTGATTAAAATAAGAAACGTCTGTAAGTAACGGCTTCCGCTAAAAGGAAATATTGTGGCACTGTCCCTTGTTAAGCAATCTTAACCACACAGTCAAAACAAGTACGGGCACTTAAGGGGTGAAGTCTTACGAGTTGAAGTACTGATGAACACATCATTCATCTGAGCAGTATGCAACTGCAAGTTGCCATAAGCGTCTTATAAAAGGCGTATTGATACTTTTGTTTTAAAAAAATGGCACTCATATTTTATATATTAGAAATGTGAAGTTGCTTTAAGTGCACTGCCAGAAACAAGCTCCAAATTAGGCCGCCCGAGGTGCAAATTTGTTGCTCTATGCGCATCGCATCGTCAGACAACTGAGCACCATTCTGGGCGACTGGGGTTGTGGAGTATAATGGGGTGTGGTAGGGTGGGGTGGGGAAACCTAGTGCTTGTTGGGTGTGTTAGTGTAGCTAGCACTCGCCCGTCTAGGACATGAGCTTCAGGATCTTTAAAGTTCATGTATGCGAGGGAACGTATGCGTGCCCAGACTAGACCTTGGTTTCAACTCTCATCCGAAGGAGTAAGATCAATACTTTAATAATATTTTACAAACACTGACTCAAGTAACTTTGTTCGCGAAATCTATCTGCTACATAATAAACTCATCACTACAACTTCGTTTCAAAGATGAATGTACTTTATACCACAAAAATAACAACCCATCAATAAAAATAACCCTACACAGTCTGCAAATCCGTCCATTAGTTTCGGAGAAAATTGCGCAAATGTCACCTCTGGACGTACGGACGGACGCCGGATGGACAACGCCAAAACAATAGTTCCCCACCTTCGCTCGGTAACTACACTACTACTACTACTACTACTACTACTACTACTACTACTACTACTACTACTACTACTACTACTACTACTACTATTACTACTACTACTACTACTATTACTACTACTAGTAAGGGAATTTATATAACGCTTTACCTCTTGTGTAGGAATGTGGACAATAAATCATATTGTATAAAAAGATTCAGCTCAAGGCGCACTTTTCAAGTAAACTAGTAGTCAAATCAACTTATGTGAAACGCTCTCTCTCTCTCTCTCTCTCTCTCTCTCTCTCTCTCTCTCTCTCTCTCTCTCTCTCTCTCTCTCTCTCTCTCTCCCTCTCCCTCCTCCCTCTGAGCCGTATGATGATCTCAAAATACTAGAGACGCCTTTTTTTTCCATGAGGGTATCAGGTTCCACCCCTGCGGTTCAGTCGTTTTGTTCTGGGACTTGGGAGGATCATTAACCCTACTGACCTTGATCTTAACTCCCTGACATCCAAACAACACCGTGTCGTCAGCATACACAAGGTGTCGTCAGCATACACAAAATTTCAGAGCTCACATAGGTAAAAAGATAGTATCTATATAGTTTATTGTAATTACTTTAAGTGTCTCCCTTGGGGCCACAACGTTGGTTTTTTTGTTTGAAGGTGGGGATGGGTTTGAGGGTTGGTGTGGGGGTTGGGTATGGTGTTAACAGTATTTATGTTAAATCGGAAATCTAATATAAATATAATAGATCTATATTCTACCTTTATTTTATGTTATTTTCTGTATATTTGTGTCTCTCAAAGGTAATTTGACAGACTGATTAATTGGTCGATGGATGGATGGTCATTTGTAAAGCGTTGATAATAGATACTGGATCACAGCTTGCTCAGGGCGCAAATAAGGAAGGATAAAAACAGCCAACATTTGTGACGAGTGCGTGTGTGTGTTCGTGCGTGTGTGCGTGAGTGTTTGTGTAATTGTGCGTGCTGAGGAGGGAGTAAGCGCCAGAAAATAAAGTCTATGCTCGAGACAAAGAGTATTACTGGGGTTATTTTACGTAACCCAGAGAAAAAACGTTTGGAAGTGAAGCACTGACATGTAGAGTGCTAATAATAGATATTAACTGATATAAGGAAAAAGTCCCCAGTATCACAACTGTCACAGAAGGTTAGTTTGGACCCTGCACTAAGGCTTCAAGCCTCTAACTTTTCATCCTGCTTTGGCTTGTGTACATCAAAGTCGCTGCCTAGTAGACGACAGAAGTCAGGAGTGTGCTAAGCATATGT
Source organism: Oncomelania hupensis (assembly GCA_036898135.1). Taxonomy (NCBI): domain Eukaryota; kingdom Metazoa; phylum Mollusca; class Gastropoda; order Littorinimorpha; family Pomatiopsidae; genus Oncomelania; species Oncomelania hupensis. The sequence goes on along the minus strand of CM072513.1, from coordinate 65,267,200 downwards.
AAACTAACTCTCGCTAAGGTAGGCAGTGACCTCATCCATCTGACGTATAGCCAGAACTCCACGCTAGGAGGCGCTCAGGTCTCACGAGATTTGGCTGACCACATGGCTAGGTTGTCATACTTTGTCTGAACCTCACACGAGAAGGAGCCACGCTCTGAAAGATCTCTCTAGCAGTAGACTACGCAGGTGACGGGTGAAATTCATTCGTCGCAGTATAGCCAAAGCCTGACATTGTCAGAAAGGTAAATGATCAATCTTTTGTTTCACCGCGAGTCATTGATATTATTGTTGGATGATGTTTATGAAGTCTTGCCATGTTTGATAATTATGAATGTTGGTAAAACTGTGCTTGACCACGTGGCTGACCCGCGACCGGTTTTCGAAACCACGAGGTAGCCTCTACTGTCCAACTGTTTTTTCTCCTATGTGTAATTATTGCAGACCAGTGGCTGTAACGGAGAATGTGTGTATTGTTAATTACTTCTTCCTGTGTTTAGTTTAGCCATGATGTATATGTATAGGAATTATGTTGGAGATTCCAGTGGACCATGGTCATAAAAGTTGATCGTCTCTTGTTTGTATAAGTGGACGCTATCACTGAGGGCTGTTTCTGCCATCAGTGAGACGCTCTGCACACCCTTAGTAAACAAGGCGTTGCAGAAACTCGTCTTATGTTTTGAAGAGGAGCAGGCTTGTTGGTCCGATGCAGGAGATAGACCACTAAGAGTCAACCCTGACATTCGGCCTGCAGTGGAACATCGAGCACTGAGCTCCGATAGCCCAATAGTTAACAAACAAGGAGGAGAAACCATCATCACACTGTTACGTTGAAACGCGCATGATGGTGCGTGTGAAGATATTATGTGTGAAGCGCGCGCGATAGATCTGTCGTTTTATTTTGCAAAGCATGCAATAATAGAGTGTATTTACCTCTGATTTGAGTTTGCATTGTTGTTAGAAGAAGCTTTGTATAACGTTGGTGATTTTTGTTAGTCGATATTGTTGGAGAATTCTCTAGATCCGCTTGTTTACTATCGACCGAAGTTTCGGGATATTTGAGAACCTTCTTTTGACAGAAAGGATGGTTGTATGACGTAAAACAGCGATGACGAAGTTAATTTTGATTGGGTAACGCGTCGTTCTGGAACGATCGGACGTGATCTCGAGTTGAGAGAAAAAATATATAATGGACACACTGTGTTGTGAAAGAGAGTGAAAAGGTGATTGTATGCAGTTGTTGATGTGTGCTGAATAAAAGTGGAAAACTTCATACGAAGACTTTGACTTGTTGCTGAGTGAGCAGGCTGCGTGGGTAAACGAATCTGAGCTACACTCATCAGTACTTCAGCATTGGGGCTGAATCAACTACTGATTGAAAACACCAACATCGAATGAGTGTAACACACACCTCAACGAATCAGCTAAGTGCTCGCGAAGAAATGCAATAACACTGATCTAGAAGGACTGTGCGGTAGTCCACTCTCCTGAAAACGAACATTAGGCCAACCAGAACAAATAGCCCATTGCTGAGACAGTAGCAAATATCAAGAACAGTAGCAGCATAGACCCATCAAGGAGCGAACTACTCGAAGTGAATTTGGACAGTTAAGCTAATCATAAGTATAGGACGTTTTAGACATTTAAGTTAGTATAGTGTTTAGAGAATTATGTATAGAGTAGAGGAAATAAATGTGTGATATTTACTGTTAACAAGTGGCTGGACAAACTATGTTTCATAGCCGTGCGAGAGCCAGTGTGTCAGTGAATCTGTTTACCATTTTCTCCCTTTCTCTATAACCCTATCCACACACAGACCAGGCTAAATATATAAATGTATTAAGATTAGTCCTAGGGTGATTAAACTAGCCGATCTCCGTGGACGAAAGACGAGTGGGTAATAGCATTCTATTGTGCAGAGCCCAGCAACAATAGACCCACCGTCACAACAACTTTAGTCACAATTGGGAAAGAGAGCGGTTTCTTTCTCATTCTTTGGCCTCAGATTGAACCGGAATTGCTGAAATTTAAATAAATAAAGGTGTAATGTGTTGTGTTATGTTGTATCGTGTTGTGTTATGTTGTATCGTATGGTATTGTATATAGGTCTAGATCAGATACGTTGTGTATGTTACATATGACTGTGGTAAAAGATGTCACTCATGTTTAGCTTGTTTAATGGAATAAAAAGCTGCCCCCCCCCCCCCCAAAACTCACTATGTATGTAACTATTTGTTGCCTGTCACATAATTATTATGTTGAATTTTATTTTACAAAGGGTGAGCTTATAAAAGCTCGTTTGTTGCCTACCTCCATCTTGAGGGGCCGGGTAGCTCAGTTGGTAAGAGCGTCTTGCTAGTAACCGAAAGGTCGCTGGTTCGAATCCCGGATTGGTCAACGTGTGATCATATTATTTTCCCCTTTACCAACAACTGGCCCGCTGGTGTCAGTATAAATCGGTCCAGTAGTCACCTATATGCGAAAGTGTCGTGTGACTATAATCTACATACAAACAAACCTCCATCAGTACAACTTATGTTAATCTGATGAATAAAAATTGATGCAACAATAACAACAACAGCCTACCTCCAAATAATTGCCTGTTTGTCGTTATGTGTTTTCTTCGAATAAAAATTTAAAAAAAAAGGTAAAGGTAGTCCCATAGCCTTGTGGCCGTAGGGGAGCGTGATGTTGGAGATCACACTTAACTTGAGCCAGCGTAATGAGGGTGATGCCCATCTCGCTCCCTCGCTGCTTTACCTTCCCCACCCTTAAGAGAGTAGGTACTCAGTCACAGTTGAGTCAACTGGGGGCGTTGTTATTTGTCGCTTCACGTTTTGCGGTCACCCGTCCAAGTGCTAACCGCACTGGACGGTGCTTAACTTGCGACACAGTAGCAAGTGTTCCAACCACTGCGCTATCCGACACCCCTCAAATAAAACATTTGTTTAAACACACACACACACACACACACACATACACACACACACACAAACACACCTAACAGTCGTGTTACTTCATTATGTATGAATGAATGAATTATTTATTTATTCATTTATTTGCTTGTGTGTTTATAATTTTCTCTTGTTTACTGCAGTTATTCCATTACGAATGAATGAATGAATAAATTAGATAATATATTTATTTATTCATTTATTTGCTTGTTTATTTATAATTTATGTATGTAGGTACATATGTATGTAAGTAAATTTGCATGTATGTATGTATGTAGGTGTATTTCCCATATTTTGAAATCTTTTAGAGTACATTACATTTGAATGGGAAATAACACATTTGTGAGTTTATAAAATCACTATTTCTGGAATAGCACTGTTATAATTATTAGAGAAGATGGACATGGCTTGCAGTTAATGTTAACGGTCAATGATTCACGTGCAAAAGCATAAGTTTTTAGCAAACAGAAACGCTTTAACATAAGGTGCTAATTCAATTCCAACATTAACGCTGTTGGCGATGCTGAATTTTTATGTGTTTCATTCGTATTGATTGGGATATTCAACACTCCATTCAAACATCAAGGTTTGACTAGGACACCTAAAGCCTAATGCAAAAGCAACACATGTTATTAAAATCACCTAATAGTAATTGCATCCCGACAACACAAACATACACATACACACACACGTACACACCCACACTCACACACAAACACACACGCACACAGAGGATTCAGTTTTATGCTTTTGTAACGCGTCCCTATTTTGCGTTATCTATGTGAGAGTTGAATCTAACTAACTTAATTTTCTATTTGTACGGGGATTGGGCATGACAAACCAAATTATAATATACAAGACATACAAAATAGAATCAGTCTCACTGCCGTTCAAAAAGGGTTTGCCACGCGCTCAAATAAATCACAATAAACTACAGTTTGTCTCCATTTTATACAATTTTAATAATCTAACTAATACATGTCAACCAAGAAACATAAAACTCGCATGCACATATATTCTAACTAACAATGCAAATAATAGTCAAGTAAATTCATTGTTTCTTACCGCATCTTTTCAGTTTCTTTCGCCCTTCTTTCATCCATTGAAAACACGAACTTTCACCCTATACTAACAGTAATAGACTAAAACAGCAGTCTAAGCTATGCACACACCCTTAGAACCGACCAACCCTAACTTATTTGTCAGCTCATTTACTGACTAACTTTCAAACTCACTTTTGCCTCTAAATAACAAAATCACTAATTAAACAACTACTAAATGCAAGCCACCAAGCTTTGTAGTAAACATCCTACACACATCCTGACACATTATGCACAAGAGAAGAGAGCCCGCAGTCTCTTTACACTAAACTCACTACATGTTATATATTGACCGCCCTAAGCTCTAGCATTCTATACAGAAGAGAGGTCTGGAACCCCTGCAGAAACACAGTGCTGTCTGAAGTCTGGCAGAAGGAGGAAAATAAGAGAGAGATTCCTTTGTCCCTCCTGGGTTTTATAGTACAACTTTCTTAAGATGCCTCCCTCTACATAAGGTCATGCCTTAATTCCTACGTCATTGCCACGTGACTGACCGCACCCAAATACCTATCACGTGGTCAGAACTGATCACGCTCTTGCACACAAAGGATGCATGCTCATGTGTATGTGTCATTGTCTGACCATGCAAACTATAAACTTTCCCGGCCAGTAATTGCTGACCAGGCGAATGTGTATCGCACGTGCCAATGTAATACTAACACTTCTACATCTGACTCACTATTGTATCCAAGCCAGGCTAAGCAATCTTTAATCATCCCTTACCACTATCTCACTCCCCTGTACAACTTTTCCTCGATAATTCATATCTTCCTCTCCTGTACAACTTTTCCCTCAAAGGTTATACTTTTAACAACAGCCGTAATATTTTGCTTTTGCTAACATTTTGAAACCAAAGACTTGAGAGACAGGACGGGGCCAGAAAGAAGGCATCGTGCATAACTATCGCTCTGTCTGTGTGTCTGTATGTCCATCTTTTTGTGTGTGTGTGTCCCGTTTATAAATTGGCTGGAATGCAGGAAAATAATTTACTTTAACTACGTGAGTAGGTAGGTAGGTATATTTAATAAATATTGGGCAACAAACTCTGGCTCAAAGAAAGCAACTTATTTGAAGTACGTCTGTGGTCGAGATCCAAATTGCGGTAAACAAAAAATCCCTATTCACACTACGAGATAACAAAATGCTTTTATATTAATACTTTTTTGTTTCCAATATTTGTTAAATTTAAATCTAAACGTCGTGTCCGGGCGTTCCAAAGGTCGTCTGCCATAGCAGTAAATGGCTTATCATTTCCTTTAGAATATACTGGAGCTAGCGTACACAGATAAAACGATGCCGAGACCAGCATACTCCAAAGCGTTGATGTGAATTAACCAATTCAGGGCATTGTGGTACATGTACATGTACGTCATCGGGTGACGGTTGCTGACTGTATGTTAGACTCGCACCCTGGGGTACTCAGCGAGCCCTAAGCATCCTACACGCCCATCAGATATTTTTCACCGCAACAAGTTGGATTAATTCGAGTCTTCTATAATTACACTATTTAGTGTAAGTGTAGCAGTTTGAAAATTTGAGGTCAGGCTCACATTAAACTATGTCAAATGACAGCATAAAGAAAGCTACCGTATATATATATTTCGAGAACTAAATAATCCTAAACACACGGCCATTCACAGCTGACCATCCTAATCCCAAGGCTAACAGTCCGCAGTGTCAAGCAGCGACTGGCACAAGGAGCTAGGAAGAGAACAAAGTGGCGAGAAAGTGACCATCAAGCCTGTTATCTGACCCCGGGTGCCAGCTTTAGCCTCTCTCTAACAGAGCCCTTGAGTGTCGTCAACTACAGCCGCCATTTCTTTTCCCCTTCCCCTTCCCTTCTTTCCCACACCCCTCCACACAAGAACGTTTGTCTTTGTCTGTCTTCGTCTCTCAGCCTCTACCAGTGTGTTCTATTTGGAATAAACAGAAATCATCTTCAAAACAGACAGCAATCGGAACGAGCCAAATGTTTGTTAGTCTGTCTGTCTGTCGGTAAGTCGCGCGCTACATCTCAAGAACCACTGAACGGATTTTGATCAAACTTCATAGGAACTTTACCTAGGTTAGTAGCCAGACTCCCGTACTAAAATATTTGTTCTACAAAGGTCAAGGGCGTTGCCCGAATTTTGTTGATTATTTTGGGATACAAGTACTTTAACTTCATGTCTGGTCTATACATGGGACTTCTGTTATTTTAGCTTTGTTGGCGAACATATATATTAGTAGCGAGTATTAAAATAATATTAATTATTATTATTATAAACATATTTTATAGGGCTTTTTTCCTATGAAAACTCGGTTCAAGGCGCAATTCTCATGCGTTCACGCGCCAGAAAAGAAAATCATTACGAGTACATACTTCTTCTACTTTTATTCTTGTCAATAGGACAACGAATCGCATGGGGCATGCCACAGTAGGCGTTGCTATTGGAAATTGTTTCCAAGACTCTCTCTCTCTCTCCTCCCCACCTCACCCCCACTCCTCAAAAGAAAGAAAAAGGTTACGACACAACTATTAACTGCACTTTGTTCCAAATATAGAGCAAACTGATCGCGTGCGTTAAGCCAACTGCACCATTCACAATTCTGCGGTAGAGAAGCATGAATGAACGAATGGACGAGTTTACCTGGGTATACTTTACACCCCTGTATGTGGCCAGGGGGAGACTATCCAACGGGTAGGTAGGCCACCCTGATTGAGTTTACAAACGTTCATTCACTGTACCATTTCTTTCATTCTAGTAATTTAGCAAAAGTCGGAGGACTGGTTGTAGCAGAGATAGAGAAGAAACTTCTAACGATATTGTTATTTAATGAAAGGGCACAGAACGTTTTACCACACAGACACATGGAGTGCTCTCTCGCGCGCGCATTCACACACACACACACACACACACACACACACACACACACACCCACACACACACACACCCACACACACACGCACACAAAGTCGCACGAACTCACGTATGCATGTATACACACTCTCGTAGCACACTTTCGTACATGTACATGTACTCATGCAGGCACACAATCTGTCTCTCTCTTTCAATAGTTGTGGTGATGCTGAGGCTAAAGATGATTATTATTGTAATTTTTGTTATTAATTTTGATCGTGTGTCATTATTACTATTATTATTATTATTATTATTATTAGTAGTAGTAGTAGTAGTAGTAGTAGTAGTAGTAGTAGTAGTAGTAGTAGTAGTAGTAGTAGTAGTAGTAGTAGTTAGTAAATATTATTATTGATGTTTTCGTTTTAGCTTTGTTACTGTCTATACAATTATTTTTTCACGAACCACGAACTAGGCGTATGTAGCCAGAAAGTCCACTAAACATTGAATCTTAAGTTTCTTTTTCTCTTTTACACAAACCCACTCACTCCCACACAGACACACACAGACACACACATAAACACACACACAGACACTCACCCACCCACACACACACACACTTAGCAAATCTCGAACAAATATGAATAGTTGTTGGGTTGAGTTTAACGTCCCCGAACACATGAGCGTATGAGAGACTGGATCTCTTATGAATAGTATATATGGCAGTTACATTTAAATGTTCCTCGACGAACTAGTTAACAGTCACACGGCAATCCCATGATAATTGATAATACCACCCCCACCCCCCGCCCCCACACCCCGCAAACAAACACCGCCCCCACCCCCCGCCCCCGCCCCCCCGCCCCCACCCCCACCTTCTTCTTCAAAAACTGTGCGCTATGAAACCTTTATTCTGGTCTGCTTCTGTATGACTGTTATTATGGTGATTCGTCCAGGCTGTAATATATATAACAAGTAAATATTAATTGCATAGTCCTTTGGAGTAAGGTACGTGCAAACATAACACCTTCGGGTTCTTGCGGACGTATGTAATTATCTTGTTTGAACTCTTAACTGTACGTCTTTGATTCTAATCGGGAAAGGAAACTAACGGGTACCTGGGGAATTTGAAATCTCTAACGATGGTGGTGACAAATACACTCCACGAAATAAGACCTGCATAATATTATTGCTCAGTAAAATATGGAAAGCCTCATGCTCATCCTTTTGAATTTTATTTTTCTGGCATAATATACTGCACATTTCCACTGGGGGAGTGTTACGTTGAAACGCGCACGATAGATCCGATCGTTTTGTTTTGCTAAGCAAGCATTAATAGAGTGTATTTACCTTTGATTTAATTTTGCGTTGTTGTTAGAAGAAGCTTGGTATAATGTTGGTAATTTTCGTTGATCGATATTATTGGAGAGTTCTCTAGAGTTGCTTGTTTACTATCGATCGAATCTTCGCGATAAATGTAGTAACAGCTGAGAATTTCTTTTATGATGAAGAATGTTGTATGACGTAAGACAGTAATGACGAAGTTTGATTTGATTGGTTGTGGTGCGTCACGCTGGAGTGTTCTAAATTTTTCTGGAGCATAGAGAGACTATATATGTGCCGCACTGTTTCAAAAAAGGGTTTCCCCTATACGCTCAATGTGTCCGGGGACACAAATTTAATTGAAGAAAGGGTTGAAAAAGTTGAAAGTAGAGAGAATTGTAAAGTGGAAAGTTGTAAAAAAGTGGAAAGCGATTGAGCGATTGTAGACTATGCAGTTGTTGATGTACGCTGAATAAAATTGGAAAGCTTCATACGACGACTCCTGCTTTGTTGCTGAGTGAACGGGTTGCGTGGATAAACGAATCCGAGGTACACTTATCAGGAGGATTCAAGCATTGGGGCTGAATCAACTACTGATAAAACCAACAGGGAGTTTTCGCATACAAGTACTATATTGCTGAATATGGGTAGCTGGTAGCACAGTTGATAGGGAGCTGGTTTCCTATGCCTAAGGTCACGGGTTCGAACCCCGCGTGGAACGAACTTACGTGATTTAGGAACGAGACTTTTCAGGACATCGAGGGTTTTCTCCAGGTACTCCGGTATCCTCCCTCCCTTTAATAATGGTATTGGAGGCAATCGATCTAAATTTCCAAAACTAAAAATCGATTTCTCTTCCGCATTCTGTAACAGCAATATATTCAGATCGCCGCGCTTTGAGTTCGACTGAAGAAAAAGCGCGTGATAGCAACCTGAACACTTTAGAGCGAATTTGACACCACCTGTTCAAACTTTTACACTAGACAGTATAAACAGAGAAGAAGAAGAAGAAGAAGAAGAAGAAGAAGAAGAACAACAACAACAACAACAACAACAACAACAACAACAACAACAATAATAATAATAATAATAATAATAATAATAATAATAATAATAATAATAATAATAATAAATAATTTAAAAAATAATAATAATAACAGATGCTATATACGGCTTTCCTCTTAAAGCATACTCAAAGCGCGGTGATCTGTAACCAATATACAGACTCACATGTTATACGCACTACTACATTCCCAACAAACACACACTCCAATATCCTGTGTGGTATATTATAAATCGTCTTGAAGACAGTACAGTTCTTTATAGATTTCAATACAGAAAACCCGAAGTTTGAATTTGTACTTTAGCACTATTCTAAATATACATTTCACTGCACGAACTTTAAGGGCCCTGACCCTCATGTTTTATGATTAGTGAGTGTCATATACATGAACACATCCTGCGGCATTTAGCCGAGAAAGAAGACAACCCGAATTCCATCGTTTGACCAATGTTATTCAAACTCAGAAAGTTAAGGAATGTCATAATTATTTACTGTATGTTGTTACCAAGTGCCCTGTAATTTCATTGCATTCTTATTTTGAATTCAACGACAACGTCTCAATACATTTTATTGCCAAATGCCCACGAGTTCATGTATACATGTTACAAAAAAACGCCCTGTAATTTTATTGTATTTTTGCACTCTTATTTTAAATTCGATGACAGCGTCTCAATGCAGTTTTATTGGCAAGTGCCCGATGACGTGAGTCCTTGACAGTTTCGCAATGGTAATGAAGAACCATGGTCCCGGGTTTTAAAGCCTCAGTTTTATCGGTGTATACCCGATGACATCACACTGGTGGCGACAGACCCCGGTGGATCCGACAGGGGTCTTCTACCTGGCTGGTGATCGCATCAACCATTGCTGCCACGTCAAGCGTGAGGCCACCCGGGGTAGACGACACGGTACCCATCTGCGGTTCACTTCGTTCCGACCTTTGGCCGTCTGCTAGAAAAATGTGCACGCTGCATTGATTTATACTTATTCATTCATTTATTCATTCATTCAGTCATTCATCAACGTCTTGAGTTGTATTTCAGATTGCACTGAACTGTAATATCTGCTGGTATTTTCTTTTCGTAATATGAACACACGACAGAGACAGAGAGAGAGAGAGAGAGAGAGAGAGAGAGAGAGAGAGAGAGAGAGAGAGAGAGAGAGAGAGAGAGAGAGAGAGAGAGAGAGAGAGAAGTCGAAGTTGAAGTCGAAGTCGAATCCTTTAATAGGATAATAGCATTAGGTCATATGGACCTGTCTTACAGCTAGTCCTTAATAAAATTGTAAAATAACAGAAATATAAAGTTCAGAACAAAATAAATAACATAAAATTGATTTGAAACTAACACAAACCTTAACAATGGTAAGAATTAAATAAAATACTAAGAAAATTACTGTACCGAAATACACAATATTGCACTGAGAGAGAAAGAGGGAGAGAGAGACACAGAGAGAGAGAGAGAGAGAGAGAGAGAGAGAGAGAGAGAGAGAGAGAGAGAGAGAGAGAGAGAGAGAGAGAGAGAGAGAGAGAAAGAGCAAAAACCACAAACGTACACCTAATTTTGGTATAATATTATATCCTCCAGGCCATCATCACATGTTACACAAAGAAACTATAGATGGCAAGAAACTATGCATACAAACTGTATATGGCAAGAAACTGTGGCCACCATAAACGAAAGACAGTTGAGAGACAGTTCAAATGAACATTGAAACGTAGTTCTAATTCAGCATTATAATCCCTGATAGACGGCAAAACAGCCACACTTGAGACGTAAAGTCTACCAGAAATAGTTTCTAGATCTCTGAGACTCCGTATAAAAACTAACATGTAACCTGACACGCAGTTCCTGCGCATCTCTGTTTGCGCTAGCCGTGATGGACGCGGTTACGAAAACTCGCGAGAACGGGATGATAACAGGAGACAAGGCGAAAAAAAAGCACACGGTCTCATCCGTGGAAAGCGAAGCAGACAAGACATGCAGACATAGCAGACTGAATATCATCGCCTGCCGAGGCAGAAAAGTACGACATAATTATGTTCCGCGCTTTTTTTTGGAATCTGGGCAATTCTAGAATTGGCCTGCCCATTTTTGGAATTCCAACATTGGTTAGGGTTTGAGTTCGGGTTAGGGTTAGGGTTTGGGTTAGGGTTACGGAAAGGGTTAGGTCCTAACCCTAACCCTAACCCTGGCGGCCAATGTTGGTAACCAAAAACTATTATAGCCCCTTCTATAACACTACTAATTCCAAAAAAGCGCAGATTCCAAAAAAGCGCAGAACAATAATACTTCAGACTGCAGGTCGCAACGTGTCGTTGATAGTCTGGGAGGAAGATTTTTGAGCTAAAGAAAATGAACAAGAGGCCAAGACGGTAGCTATTAATAGCCATAAATGTGCCAAATCTCGCTGGCTAAATAAAAAACACTTAGCCTAGTGTCTCCTTTCGGCCAAGCTTGCAAAAGGAAATGAATAGATCTGCATGTTTCCCGTTCTTTTGTGGGTCAAGCTCAAAAGGCTAAATACGTTCAGGATCAGAGAGAGAGAGAGAGAGAGAGAGAGAGAGAGAGAGAGAGAGAGAGATAGGGAGGAGGTATAGAGAAAAGTAGTAGAAGGTGAAGAGGAAGGACCGGCATTCGTCATGGCGAATGTCTCGTTAAAGTATTACAAGCTAATTTGAGAGGGAGAGAGAGAGAGAGAGAGAGAGAGAGAGAGAGAGAGAGATGGGGTGTGGGGGAGGGGGGTGGAAGGGATAGGGATAAGAAGTGGAGGGTGAAGAAGAAGGGCTGGGATTCGTCAAGGCGACTGTCTTGTTAAAGTGCCTACACGCTAATTTGAGAGCTTTCAGTGCAGCAATGTAGATTACTAAACTCTTCTATGAGCATACTATCTAGTTTAAAAGTTTTGAAGAAACAAAATTCAGACGCACTTTTGTCAAATCTTTAATAGCACAGCACCGAAAACAAATACCAAGGACCCAAACTTCGTGTGCAACAAGCAACGAATGATGGGCACATCTGACCTGATCGGAGCAACTAGCACGAACACAACAAAAAAATATTTACAGACAACATCAAAATATTTGATTGAACTGCTCACGATCCTGTATCAATCTGCACACGCGCTCACACACACACACAACTATGGGAAAGCTAGGTTACAAGGGCTTGCAGTCATCTCTCGGTCGAGAAACAGAGAGAGAAAGAGAGAGAGAGACAGAGAGACAGAGAGACACAGAGAGAGAGAGAGAGAGAGAGAGAGAGAGAGAGAGAGAGAGAGAGAGAGAGAGAGAGAAAGAGAGAGATTCGTTGTTTAAAGGGTCCAGCGGACTGCAAAGAGCCGTATCAGAACCACAACTAAGTTGAAGAGGACTCACCCATGATCTGTATAAAAGATCGGATGAAGCAACCTTTAATGGTAAAACTCCACCAGCTGGTCACGTTACAATAAAGTCATCCAATGCAGGAGACGCTGAGGCTGAGGCTGTACTCTAATTAATCGAACCCCCGTTTACAAAAACAAAAATAGAATATAAATAGCATCATAGAATATTATCAAAACACATACCCAGAAAATGCCTACATTGCTAAATAATAATACCATAGAAAGCTCTAGCGACACTTTGGCAGAAAGCGTCCAATATCCCCAAACTGACCCAGCAGACTCCATACACAAATGAGTTTTGGGTGAGTTTTCAATAAAAAAAGGAAGGTGCCTGGTTTAGCGAAAAAGATAGTAGATAGATTAGGAACGAAAAAGAACAAAATAATGTAAATGAAAGAAACAATGGTAAATTAAAGCACTAAATTTCCACAAAGTGGGGATACTTTTCATATAGGAACCCCGGCACCTCAACGAGGCAAGAGCGAGATGACGCTATAATTAATAATAATAATAATAATAATAATAATAATAATAATAATAATAATAATAATAATAATAATAATAATAATAATAATTATATAAAAATAATAATAATAATAATAATAATAATAACAGGCAATTTATACAGCGCTTTCCAAAATCACAAAGCGCTTTACACAAACAAATGTAAACACAACATGCGTACATTGGTCAATAACACGCAACCACATATACATCTCAACACCAAAAATAACTAACAACACTCACTCATGGCGCTTAAGAAAAGGCCTCTCTAAAAAGATGCGTCTTCAAGTTCGTTTTAAAAGACGCTAGTGAAGGACTGTGACGGACGGACCGAAGTAGCGAGTTCCAGGTCTGAACGGAGAAGAAACTGAAAGCTCTACCACCGTGTCTCACCCTGTGGTATTCTGGTACACGGAACATCCTTTCATCTGCAGAGGAGCGGAGAGACCGAGAGGGAACATAGACAGTCAAAAGTTCAGAAAGATAGCTAGGAGCAGTTCCAGAGATGATGTGGTAGCAGAGACATGAGGTTTTATATTTAATTCGTTGTTCAATTGGGAGCCAGTGTAGCTCTTGAAAGAGAGGCGTGCAATGCTGTGATTTCCGTGCTTTGAAGATGAGTTTAGCTGCAGAGTTTTGGACTTGCTGAAGAGGTCTAAGGACTTTCTGTGTGCAACCTACAAGGAGTGAATTACAATAATCCAATTTAGACAGAATGCATGCGCTAACTAGTGTTTTTGTTGCTTCTTGTGTGAGATACTGTCGAATGGAGCTTATGCGTCTAAGTTCAATGTATGCAATCTGACAAGTTTTTGCAATGTGTTGCTGCATGGAGCGATCCTGATCGAGAAAAAACCCAAGATCGCGAACAGTGTCAGAAAAAGAAATAGAAGTAGTTTCAACAGTGATAGTTGAGGGAAGAGAAGAGGGGTCTGCAGATGACGGAGAAACACGGAGGGCCTCAGTTTTGTTATCATTTAGCTTGAGACGGTTGTTTGACATCCAAGATTTTACCTCAGTAACAGTTATACCCGCAATCGATTATCTACGAATAGGGCGGAGTTAAGTATCTATAAATCTGATGGTAAAATAGAGTGTGTGTTACTCATTTATTGTCTATTATTCACCTAAGTGATTTAGACATTGAAAATAAGAAAACGAACATAGTACTGAACAAATGTAAAATAATTAACTATATCAAAAAGTCAACTTATTAACAAGAACAACTGAGAAAAAAAAATTAAATAACCCTCTTTTTCTCTCTCTCTCTCTCTCTCTCTCTCTCTCTCTCTCTCTCTCTCTCTCTCTCTCTCTCTCTCTCTCTCTCTCTCTCTCTCTCTCTCTCTCCCCATACCTCTATGAGTTAATTTACACATACTATAGTCACTGAAAAAAAGAATTCTACATAAATCTTCCAACAGATAAATAAATAAAACATTTCGCAAGCTTTAAACATACTGAAAAATTTAAATCACTTAATATCTTAATGTTTTTCATTTCCACTGGTAGTAAAAAGTCAAAATCAGTGCATTTAAACAGTATATGAACCAGTGAAAAAGCACTATTACAAGAGCAAAAAATATTTTTACAAAACTTAGTTCGTAATGAATTTAAAAGAATTCTATATGCTAATGTTACAACAGGTCTTGAAAAACCAACATGTAACGAATATTGGGGTGAATAATTGTATTTTTTAAAAATTGCTTTTTCTAGTCTGCTGATTGCTTCTTTAGTAGATAAAGATATGTGAACAGTAACTGAATTCAAGTTCAGAGCACCGTTCTTTGCCTCTCGATCTGCCCAATCATTAAAGATAAAACCACAGTGTGATGGTATCCAACAGAAATTAACTTCTGTTCCATTTATAATCAAACAATGAACAACATGTTTGATTTCATAAATTATTTCTTGTCGTTCCTTGCTATTTGTAGTATTTAAAGCCTGTAAAACAGACCGTGAATCCACACACATTACTATACTATAGAAAACAGTAGGCAAGCTAACAAGTTTATTTAAAGCCATTAAAATAGCTATCAATTCTGCTGTAAAAATTGAAAACCCTTTTCCTAAATGAAATGACTCACATATTTTCAAATCGGGAATGACAAAAGCAGACCCCGCATTTTCTGATTCTAGTACCGAACCATCAGTGAAAATTTTTAAACTATTATTATATTTTTCATTTAAATTTATGCGAGCATCTATGGCTACCATATTTTTATCTGAATGTTTTGATACAGCACTATAATCATAATCAAAATTCGCCTTTTTTAATTCCCAAGATGGGATAGGAGGTGTTATTACACGTGTAGCAACTGTTTCATGAGTAATTTGACATTCCTGAAGAAGATCTTGTGTATAAGTTGCTATGGTAATAAGGCTTTTAATGTGTCTAGCTCTTTTAGGAAACTCAATATCAGATCTAATACAAAATTCATGATTCGTAAAATTATCAACAGCTTTTGATCGTATTATATATTTAGTGCATGCTAATTTCCTATATTGATCTAATGGTAGAACACCTGCTGTTTTATAAGCATCTATTGTTCTAGTGTGTACAGGAACTCCAAGAGCAAATTTTATGGCTTTACTGTCTAAACTATATAATTTTTGAAGATGACAACATGAAGCAGAAAAATAAACTTCTTGTCCAAAACATAATTTTGAACGAACCAAAGCACATGCTATGTGAACCAAAGTCTTCACATCTTGCCCCCAAATCTGCTTGCTAATGATTTTAATTAAATTTAAACTTTTTACTGCTTTTTGTAATAAATATTCAATATGTTTCTTCCAATTCAACTTTGAAGTTAAATACACTCCTAAAAATTTTACTTCAGTCACATATTGGAGTTCTTCACCGTCTAAAACTATCTCAGGCATAATTCTAGGACTTTGACCATTATTAAATAATATCATATTTGTTTTTTCCTTTGATAATTCCAAACCATTAATCTTCATATAATTGCTTATATTGTCTATTTCATTCTGATAAACTTTATTAATATGATTGATTTCAAACATTGACGTTTTCTTTCTAAGTGAAACATTACACCACAAAGCAATATCATCGGCATACTGAACTAATGTAAATTTGTTACTAACTATCCTATCCTATCCTGTCCCGTAACCCGAAGGTCGTAGGGGCACCACAGATAATCGTTTAACCAGCATACTCCATCTTTCTCTGTCCTCAGCAGCCCTGATGGCTTCGCTCAGTGTCAAACCAGTCCATTCTCGAATGTTGTCCTCCCACCTCTTTTTCGGTCTCCCTCTTCTTCTACCTCCTTGCACTGTGCCTTGCAGAATAGTCTTTGCAAGGCCTGATGATCTGGTGACGTGGCCATACCACCGAAGTTTCCGTTTCTTCACCACTGTTAGCAGGTCATCGTGTTGTCCAATGGCTTGTGTGATGGTCTGTCGGACTTCGTCGTTGGTGATGTGTTGGGTATAGGAAATGCCCAGAAGTCTTCTGTAGCACCTCATCTCCATGCTTTGTATTCTTCGTTGGAGATCTGCTGTGAGGGTCCATGCTTCGCAAGCATATAGGAAGATGGAGATGACAAGGGAGCGCAGCAGTCTTACTTTGGAAAGTAGACTGATGGTCCTGTCTTTCCAAATGGGCTTCAACCTTGTCAGGGCAGCAGTTGTTTGTGCGATCCTGGAGAGGACTTCCTGTCGGGACCCATTTTCTGATACAATGGCTCCTAAATATTTGAAGCTATGCACTGTGTCGAGGGATTGGCCTTGGACTTTGATGTCCGTATTGATGCCATTGGTGTTGTTGGTCATCATTTTGGTCTTCTCTGCACTTATTTCCATTCCATAGGCTTTGGAGGTGGTGTCAAGCCTCTGTACCAGCTGTTCAAGTTCTTGTTCCTCTCCAGCCAATCCATCAATGTCATCTGCAAAACGAAGATTGGAGATTGCTCTACCCCCTATGCTGACTGTGCCTTCATGGTCTGCAAGAGCATCCGACATGATGCGCTCTAGGAAGATGTTGAAGAGTGTTGGAGAGAGTAGGCATCCTTGACGCACACCGATTGTTGTTCTGAACCAATTCCCGATGGCTCTGTTGTGGAGGACTGCACTGGTAGCCTTGTCATACAGGCTTTTGATGACTTCAATAATTTTAGGGCTGATGTTGTACACTTTCATTGTTGCCCATAGAGCTGCATGCCAGACTCGGTCAAACGCCTTCTTGAAGTCTATGAACACATGATATAGATGTTGTTGGTGCTGTAGGTATTTCTCACAGATTATTCTGAGGTTGAAAATCTGCTCAGTGGTATTTCGCCCTGCCCTGAATCCTGCTTGTTCTTCAGCTATGATTTGTTCAGCTTGGGGTTTCAACCTGTTGAGTATTATTTTCAGGAGGACCTTGCTGGGATGGCTGATGAGGCTGATGGTCCGGTAATTTTCACACTCCTGAAGGTTACCTTTTTTGGGAAGAGTGATGACAAGCGACTGGGTCCATGGTATAGGCCACTCCCCACTCTGCCAGATCTTGTTACAGATAATGGTGAGGGCATCAATCATCGCTTCTCCTCCTGCTTGTAGCAGTTCCGCGGGTATGTTGTCCACTCCCGCTGACTTCCCTTTCTTTAGCGCTTGCACTGCTGCCTCAACTTCTTCCCGGAGAATTGGGAGGATTTCTTCTTCTTCTCTGTTCTCGGGACATGCTAGAACTGATGGGTCTCCATTTGGTGTATGGTTGTAAAGGTCAGAGCAGTACTCTGTCCATCTGTCCAAGACTTCTTGTTCTTCTGTAAGGCATATGCCAGACTTGCTTTGGATAGTGGAGACTTTGGGCTGTTTGACACTTGTCAGCCGCTTCACAGTCTGGTAGGCCTTCTTGCTGTTGTTCTTGTTCAGACTGTTCTCTATTTCCTGGCATTGATCTTCTATCCAGTTCTCCTTTGCTGTGAGCATGCCTTTTCGGATGTCATTGTTGATTTTTCGGTAGACATCAGCTCCCTGTGAGGTGTTCTTTTTCTTTTTCATCTCTCTTCGTTTATCACACAGATCCAAAAGTTCAGGTGTGATCCACAGCTTCTTCTTTGGTCGGTGCTTGCCAAGGATCTTAGTGGCGACATCTGTCACAGCTGAGTTGAAGGTGGTTGTCATGGTGTTGACATCTACTTCACCAGCCCCCAAAATGAGCAGTGGTGCAAATTTCCCTCCAATTGTGGCCTGAAATAGTTCTGCCACCTCCGGGTCTTGCAGTTTGTCCAGGTCGAACTTCAGTCTAGTGCACTTTGCTGTATTTACTCTCTTCAAGTGGAGCCGGAAAGACATCATCACGAGATCGTGGTCACTTCCGATGTCTGCTCCTGGAAAAGTACGTGTCCTGCCAATGTTGATGCTTGATCTGAAGCGTTTCTTGACCATGATGTAGTCTATTTGGTTGTGATGCTCCCCGCCAGGACTGTGCCATGTCCATCGTCTGGAGTTTTTGTGGAGACCAAGCGTGTTTGCCAGTACCAGATTGTTGTATCTAACTACTTTTGGTAAATCATATAGCAGTATATTGAACAAAAGAGGAGACACAATAGATCCTTGCGGAATCCCCATATCTGTATTATGAGAGATCGAATATGAATTTCCAACTTTGACTTTAATATTTCTTCCTTGAAGAAAATTTTGTATATAATTATATATATTCCCAGAGAGTCCTATCTTTTTTATTTTATACAATAGCCTAGAGTGCCACACTCGATCATACGCTTTTTTAATATCAAAAAAGGTCGCTAGTACACTTTTTTTCTTAGCGAATTGCTGTTTTATATTTGTAGTTAATTTAACTAAATGATCATGGACTGACCTGCCTTTCTTAAAGCCAGCTTGATTATTTGGTATAACATTATTTTTATCACAATAATACACTAATCTATCTAAAATTATTTTTTCCATGAGTTTAGAAACATGAGACGTTAAAGCAATTGGTCTATAACTAGCTGGATCAGATCGAGGCTTTCCTGCTTTTACAATTGGTATCACAATAGAGGATTTCCACACATCAGGCAAGATCCCAGTTTCCCAGCATTTTTTAATTATACTATGCAAAAAGTGCATCCACCTTAAGGGAAGATGAGATAACAAAGTGTATGATATCCCATCAATTCCTACAGCAGAGTTTTTCTTTCCAAGGACAGAAATAGCATCTTCAACTTCAGAAAATAAAATTTCAGAATTAATAAATAGACTATTATCAGGCAAAGGGTTATTAAATTCTTCTGTTTGTTCAGCTTTATTTCTTTCATTTAATATAGCTTGTGGCAACTCTTTGGAAGTACTTGTTTTTGAAAACAATTTAGCTAATTCCTCTGCCTTATCATTAGGAGATGCAAATTCCTTACCTATTATTTTAATAGGACAATTTGGGAGCTGGACACTTTTTTTCATTTCAGTTACTTTTTTCCATGTTTTCCTTGCATCGTGCGATGTTTTAATTTCTTTTGTACTAAAGTTCAACCAAAATTGTTTTTTAGCAAGAGCAATAACTTTGTTACAATTAAGTTTTGTACATTTCATCTCTTTAAATGTAATATCATTTTTATTTTTTAACCATTTTTTGTAGGCAATCTTCTTTTTTTTAACTGCTACTTCACAATTTTCAGTCCACCAAATGTTCCCTTTATGATTAGTCTTACATGTAGTTCTTTTCTTCGGAATAGAATTACTTGCTGCTTCATGAATTAAATTAGCAAAAGTTGCATAGACATTATTGATGTCGTCACATTTCATAAAGTCAGTTTCATATTTCAAAAGATTATATTGAAATAAATCCCAGTTAGCACGTCCATAGATATACTTTACTACTGTATCAACTTCTAACTGTATGTCTACTGTTTCATTAAATAATAATATTAAAGGAAAGTGATCACTACCAAGTGTATCAGTTTCAATGTCCCAAGTACAATCGATAGCAATGTTGGACGAAACTAATGTCAAATCAATTGCTGAAGGACGATGTACAGAAGCGTCAGGGACACGAGTTATTCTTCCATCATTCATAATTATTAGAGAAGAATCCAAAATATTGTCCATTAATCGATAATTCGAAACACCCGCATAATCATCATCCCATAATGAAGAGTGAGCATTAAAGTCTCCAGCTATTATCCATTTCTCAGATCCATCAATGTTTCGAAGCCAGTCACTATTAAAATTATTTGGACCTTTTGGATAGTAAACGGACATCACATTTAAACAGATATAAGAGTTAACTTTCAACTTGATAGCAGATGAAAACACATCAATCAAATTTTGTCCAACTGGCGAAGTAATAATGTTATAATCCAAATCATTTCTGACGTATATAGCTGTGTTGATTTTACTGGACGACAGTTCTGACACAGGAGGATAATAATATCCGTGAAGTTTTGGCAACTTTCCTCTTACAACGTTCAAAGATTGTAAGCATAACACATGAGGACTATGATCTTTTAAAAAGTTAACAAGATATTGTATGTTCGTAGCAAGCGACCTACAATTCCATTGAAAAATATAAAGCTTTTCTTTATTCATACGGGCTCTCTCTCTCTCTCTCTCTCTCTCTCTCTCTCAAAGTAAAAGGAAAAATAATATAATGAAAAGTTACTGCAAGAAACCTATATGAATTACACAACAAGAAAACTTATGAGAATCACAAGTTATGTTGAAGTAATTATTAAAACAATTCTACAGAGAAGACATGGGGTGATGGAATTGTCATTAATATAACACGAGATATTTTGATACTTTATCAATCAAAAATAAATAAATAAATAAATAAATAAATAAATTAATTAATTAATTAATTAATTTATTTTAAAAAAATTAAACATATACAGTCACAACTGAACATTCATCGGCATGTTCCAGAGCCTATCCTCTGCCCTCGCCAGTCCCACCAGTCTTGCCTGAAAACATGACTACGAACGGGTCGTCGAGGGCTTTGCCAAAACAACGAATGAATGTGTCGTCCTAGGTTCCTGGCTAAAGCAGCGGATCCCCTCTGACTCGGGTGGATGCCGTCTCGGTTTCTAAGCGAAGGATCTAGTAGCTGATCATGACTGATGAATGTTATAAATCGGTCTTTCATTTCTATCACTTCTTTGAACAAAACTGCATTGAACAGATCGCGTTTTGCCAACAACTCTGGGTCCTTTACTGGGGCAATTCTGCTTACCACTACCCGGGTCTTGGGGCGCTGCTGTCGTAGAGCTCGGATGGTGCTGAGGATGGAAATGGCAGCCTTCAAAGGATCCTGATGTTGTCTCAGGTTGTTGATGCCACAGTGGATGATGACGGACTCCACATTCTCCTCCATCTTCTGCACTTCATTTTCAACGTCTTCGCATTTCGGAGTCTTGATTTTGCGGACGTATACTTGGTGAGCTTTTCCCAGTCTCGCGGCATCAAGGTAAAATAGAGGAAGAATTGGAAGGATTTCTTCTTCTTGTCTGTTCTGGGGAAATGCAAGGACTGATGGGTCTCCGTTTGGTATGTGGTTGTAAAGGTCAAAGCAGTATTCTGTCCATTTATCCAAGACTTCTTGTAAAGCACAAGCCAAATTTGCCCAATTCTCCGAAAAGAAGTTGAGGCAGCAGTGCAATCGCTGAAGAAAAGAAAGTCAGCGAGGGTGGACAACATACCCGCAGAATTGATTCAAGCAGAAGGAGAAGCGATGATTGACGCCCTCGCCATTACCTACAATAAGAACTGGAAAAGTGTGGAGTGGCCTACACCATGAGCCAAGTCGCTTGTCATCACTCTTCCCCAAAAGGATAATCTTCAGTAGTGTCAAAACTACCGCACCATCAGCCTCACCAGCCATCCCAACAAAGTCGTCCTGAAAATAATACGGAAACTCCTATGATATGGTCACGTCACCAGAGCATCAGGCCTTGCAAAGACTATCCTGGAAAACACGGTGCAAGGAGGCAGAAGAAGAGGAGACAGAAAAAGAGGTGGGAGGACAACATTCGAGAATGGTCTGGCTTGACAGTGAGCGAAGCCACGAGGGCTGCTAAGGACAGATAAAGATGGAGTACGCTGGTTAAACGATCATCGTGGTACCCCAACGACTCTTGAGTTACAGTATAGAACAGGATAGGAAAATAGAGGGTGACTACAAGAACCTTCAAGTTAGACTGCAAAATTGTCAAGGTGGTAAAATACTTATAAGGCCAAATCGCGACAGCGCGTCGAGTCTTAAGACTATACAATGACGAATTGATAGATGGCGACAATTTCCATAAATCGCTAGACCCTATAAAATATATTGTTACTAACAAACAGGTTTTCAAAAAAAGAAAAGAAAAGAAAGAAGAAGAAATGCTGCATGAAATACAGGTTCAATAACCTCACAAAGGAAGAAATATAATTATGTGTTATCGAAAGGTTGATACTACTACTACTACTACTACTACTACTACTACTACTACTACTACTACTACTACTACTACTACTGCTTGGTCCTGATTTGGCTCGGAAGAGTCCGCTGGACCTAAAGCAATAAGCATGCAATGTACTACTACTACTACTACTACTACTACTACTACTACTACTACTACTACTACTACTACTACTACTACTACTACTACTACTACTACTACTACTGCTACGCCGCAAAAACCAGTAAGTTTACTAGCGAAAACTTTACAGATTCAGTAAGCTTCGTGTTTACGGCAAGCTTGCCAATTCAGTTTGCCAGTTTGCAAGGCAGACTAGATCAATGATGGCCATGTTTGGCCCTGATGGGGGCACTAACTCTTCCCCTAAAAAAGGGAGACAAGATTTACGGAGGGGCGACAAGCAGGGACGAGAAGGGAAGCAACTCGGATGTGGCGGAGACGACACGTTTCAAACGGACAGCGAGCTCATCCCCAAACAAGTTCATCAATCAGTCAGTAGATAGTGACCTGTCTACTGTCGTCTGCTTCTCCCCTTCCCCCCCCAACCCCTAAGTCCCGACCCTCATTCCCAACTCAGCCCTGGACAAATCCTATACATGGCCCCAAACTATTTCTATGTGTAAAGGCCTAGCTTTATTGGAAGGTTCTCTTCGAGATCCTGACCCTAAATTCCTGAACCATTTGGATGAAACTATGCGGCTAGATTTCTGAACCTTGTGGACGAAAAGTGTCTAGATTCCGGGACCTTTTGAACCTAGCATCCTAATTTGAGTCTGGAATCTGGAGAAAAAAAACGAACGTTACATTACATTACATGATTATTGCTTTAGGTCCAGCGGACTCTTCCGAGCCAAATCAGGACCGGACAACCCCTGATCCGCATAAAAGATCTGCTGAAACAACCCTAGTAGTAAAACTGAAAGCTCTCCACCAACCAGTCACATAAAGACATCCCACGCAGGGGACGCTGAGGCTGTACTCTAATTTATCGAACCCCCGTTTACAAAAACAAAATAGAATACAAACATCATTAGACAATATCAACAAAACACATACATATAAAATGCCTACATTGCTAAATAATAACATCATAGGAAGCCCTAGTGACCACCTGGCAGAAAGCGTCCAATATTCCCAAGCTGATCCAACAGACCTCATACGCAAATAAGGAGTCTTGTCCCGGAAGAGTTTTCAAGAAAAAAGGTAGGTGACTGGTCTAGCGAAGAAGAAGATAGTACAGCAGATTGATAGAACAGTGTAGGAATGAGAAAGATCAAATGAAAAAGACAGCGACAGTGGGAATTTAAAGCACTAAATTTCCAGAAAGTGGGGATACTATTTATACTGAAACTCCCGGCACCCCAACAGGGGTGTAAACCTCAACAAACCATCAAATTAAGACAGGCCTTGAGAGACATCATAGGGACCTCTCCCTGTCTCTCTTTCTGTGTGTCTGTCTCTCTCTCATGTGTGTGTGTGTGTGTTTGTGTGTGTGTGTGTACGTAATCGTGTATATGTGATTTTTCATTTCATTTTTCTAGTAACGTTGGGAGGAAGTGTATATGAAAGCTTACATATAAATTCGAATTTTGTTTTGTTTTGACACTTTCCTATCCTATCCTATCCCGTAGTTCGAAAGGCGTCGGGGCATTACAGATGATAGTTTAACCAGCGTACTTCATCTTCCTCTGTCCTCAGCAACCCTCATGACTTTGCTCGGTGTCAAGCCAGCCCATTCTCAAATGTTGACCTCAAACCTCATTATCTGTCTTCCTCTTCTTCTGCCTCCTTGCACTGTGTCTTGCAGGATGGTCTTTGCAAGACCTGATGCTCTGGTATTTAACACTTGTCAGCCGCTTCACAGTGTGGTAGGCATTCTTGCTGTTGTTCTTGTTCAGACTGTTCTCTATTTCCTGGCATTGATCTTCTATCCAGTTCTGCTTTGCTGCGCGCATGCCTTTCGAATGTTACTGTTGATTTCTCGGTATGCATCGGCGCCCTGTGAGGTGTTTTTTTTTCTTTTCACCTCTCTTCGTTTTGTCACACAGGTCCAAAAGTTCAGGCGTGATCCACGTTTTTTTCTTTGGGCGATGCTTGCCAAGGATCTCAGTGGCCACATGGAGATGAGGTGCTACAAAAGACCTGGGCATTTCCTATACCCAGCACATCACGAATAACGAAGTCCGACAGACCATCACACAAGCCATTGGACAACACGATGACTTGCTCATAGTGGCAAAGAAACGGAAACGGCTACACTCATACTGATGGTAATGAGTCTACTGTACAATTTAACACACACAAAACTCCTGTATAGCGAAGAAAACAAAGTAGGATTCAATCGACAATTTTGGTGTCCAATCAATGGATTCCATACTGAATAATACATATTTTATTTATTTATTTATTTATTTTAACGTCTATTTACATCTGTAATACTAGACAACATAATAAAGTAGTAACAGATTAACTAAAAATTAAAATTAATGAATTAACATAAACAAAAATTAATAAAAGACATAACTATATAACAGAAATCTATTGTAATTGGTTATTTATGATTTAATGTAATAATAAATAAGATAATTAGCACAGCACAGCGGTTGCAAAAATTACGCTGCATCTTCTCCGCAGCAGCATAAACGTACTGAAAACCATAACGTTGGGAAGGAATTTATCAAAAGTTTGCATAATTGAAATGTGTTTTGCTGTATGTTGTTGGTTGTGGTGGTAATTTGTTTTCCTCTCGGGAAGGTCAGAACTTACGTCTCATGGTTGAAGAATCTTCCTTTTAGATCGAAGGCCTTCCGTGAATGGGCGGTGATCGCTTTAGTTTCTGGAGGGAAAAAAAAGTGTTGTCCGGCTATAAAATCTTTGTCACTGTCCAAATGGTCAATGTGTCGCTTTACTAATCATCTGGGTCTCCCTTTAAAAAACAACAACATGTAATCTAGGTATAATTCTTCTACTAAATACGCAATCAATACGTCCAATTCTTAAATTTGTAGCGAAGACGTTATTAAGATATTCTCCGTCTGTCTATCTCTGTCCTTCAGCTCCCCCCCCTTTTTTTTTTCTTCCCTACCTCCCTCTCTTTCTCTCCCTCGCTCTCAACCTCCACCTCTCACCTTCTCCATCCCCCCGCTTTCAATCCATTTTCACTAAATGTTCTCATTCTGAAAAGACCTATTCGCACACAGTTCTCTATAATTATTTCTCTGTCCTTTTTTATATTTTCAACTTTCTCTGGAAATACTTTGAAATAATACAAAATCAGAACCAGCCAAATATTGTTTGTTTGTCGGTCCATCCGTCGATCCGTTGCGGGCCATGTATTGTCACGAGAGGCTAGTTGGACCCAGCACTAAGGCTTCATGCCTCAAATAGTTAATCCTGCTTTGGCCTTTGTAAATTAAAATCGCTGCCTAGGAGACGACAGAAGTCAGGCTGTGCTAAGCATGTGTAAGCTAACTCTCGCTAAGGTAGGCAGTGACCTCATCCAGCTGACATATAGCCAGAATCCCCCGCTAGGGAGCGCTACAAGTATCTCACGAGATTTCGTGGGCTTTGACTGACCACAAGGCTAGGTAGTCATTCTTTGTCTGAAACTCACACGAGAAGGAGCCACGCTCTGAAAGATCTCTCTAGCAGTAGACTACGCAGGTAACGGGTGAAATTCATTCATCGCAGTATAGCCATTGCCTGACATTGTCGGAAAGACGAGCAGGCTTGGTCCGATGCAGGAAATAGACCACTGAGAGTCACTCCTGACATTCGGCCTGCAATGGAGCATCGAGCACTGAGCTCCGATAGCCCAATAGTCAACAACCAAGAAGGAGACACCGTCACCACACCTCAACGATTCAGCTAAGTGCCCAAGGAGAATTGCACATGCACTGATCCAGAAGGACTGTGCGGTAGTCCACTCTCCTGAAAACGAACATTAGGCCAACCAGAACAAATAGCCCAATGATGAGACAGTAGCAAATATCAAGAACAGTAGCAGCATAGACCCATCAAGGAGCGAATTACTCGAAGTGAATTTGGACATTTAAGTTAGTATAGTGTTTAGAAAATTATGTATAGGGTAGAGGAAATAAATGTGTGATATTTACTGTTAACAAGTGGCTGGACTACCTATGTTTCATAGCCGTGCGAGAGCTAGTGTGTCAGTGAATCTTTTACCATTTTCTCCCTATCTCTATAACCCTATCCTACCACAGTCCGGGCCAAATATATAAATGTATTAAGATTAGTCATAGGGTGATTAAACTAGCCGATCCCCGCAGACGAAAGACGAGTGAGTAATAGCATTCCATTGTGCAGAGCTCAGCAACAATAGACCCACCGTCACATAAATCAAGAACTACTGAACAGATTTTGACTAAACTTCATAGGAACATTACTTAGGTTAGTGACTTACCTCCCTCCCGTGCCAGCACTTTTGATCTACTGGAAAGGACATGATCACATGCGCCATTTTGTTGCTAAACAGGTTTTGCTCAATATCTCGAAAGCGACTGAAGCCACTTTGTTGAATTTGTGGTAGACATAATTATACTTCAAATCATGGACCATCTTTCAGTAGCACTCGGGTTGTCTTCTCATTCCTACTCTGCTCTATCAATCTACTTTACTAACTTCTTCGCTAGACCAGTCACCTACCTTTCTTCTTGAAAACTCTTCCGGGACAATACTCCTTATTTGTGTATGAGGTCTGGTTTTTTTCCCGTCTTATAATCTTTGGTGAAAAAGACGTAAATAAAACAACCAACCAACCAATCATCTGTTGGATCAGCTTGGGGATATTGGACGCTTTCTGCCAAATGGTCACTGTGGCTTCCCATGATATTATTATTTAGTAATGTAGGCATTTTATATGTATGTGTTTTGTTGATATTGTCTAATGATGTTTGTATTCTATTTTGTTTTTGTAAACGGGGGTTCGGTAAATTAGAGTATATCCTCAACGTCCCCTGCGTGGGATGTCTTTATTGTAAAGTGACCGGCTGGTAGATTGCTTTCAGTGTTACCACTAGGTTTGTTTCGGCAGATCTTTTATGCGGATCAGGGGTGAGTCGTTTTTCACTTCTCTGGTCCTGATTTGGCTCGCAAGAGTCCGCTGGACCTAAAGCAATAACCATGTAATGTAATGTAACTCCGGTCTGTCCGCCGGTATGTCGCTCGAAATTTCCCTTTTTATTTGTTCAAAACACGCCTTTAGCTTTATCTCCAGAATAACTGAACCGAAATTCATCCTTTTTACTTTGTGTTACGTTGAAACGCGCATGATGGTGCGTGTGAAATGTGCACGATATTATGTGTGAAGCGCGCGCGATAGATCTGTTCGTTTTATTTTGCAAAGCATGCAATAATAGAGTGTATTTACCTTTGATTTGAGTTTGCATTGTTGTTAGAAGAAGCTTTGTATAACGTTGATAATTTTCGTTAGTCGATATTATTGGAGAATTCTCTAGATCTGCTTGTTTACTATCGATCGAAGTTTTGGGATATTTGAGAACATTCTTTTGACAGAAAGAAAGGTTGTATGAAGTAAAACAGTGATGATGAAATTAATTCTGATTGGTTGAGGTGTGTCACGTTGGGGGGGTTTTCTCGCTCTTTCTGGAGTTTAGAGAGACTGTATACATATATAGTGCCGCACTGTTTCAAAAGTGTGCTGTTGATAGTGAGTTGGAAAGTAAAAGGTTGAGAGTGGAAAAGCGATTGAGCGATTGTATGCAGATGTTGATGTGTGCTGAATAAAAGTGGAAAACTTCATACGGAGACTCAGTGACTTGTATGCTGATTGAATCGAATCCGAACTTACAATCATCAGGAGAATTCACGCATTGGGGCTGAATCTACTACTGATAAAAAAAACACTAACATCAAACGGATTGTAACACTTTGCGAATACTTAAACTACCTGCTAAGCATGTTAGGTCAATCGAATTTGAACTTGTTCTAAGGTCAAGGTCATCGTGCTTCACCATTATCTAAACACGTTTTGCGCTGTATCTAACAACTGGCTAAGCCGATTTAAATAATTAGTGGCCTATCATTCTATATGTTCCGTTTGCTTGGTTGAGAGAAAGCGGAGTCACAACACCGTCAAGAAAATTAGCATTTTTAAAAAATGCTTATTTTTGGGCTATGTGTGCGTGTGTATGCGTGTCTGGAAATACATTTGAATGTCTTGCCATCCTTTTATTCATCTGCTGGGTCCTAGTCTTACTTACCTCTATGAGCATCGTTGCTGTAAATCAATGCGTCCTCCTATTTACGTCCTTGACGTACCTCCGGTCCACGAAATCCGATTACTTCAGTATGGCAGGCGAAACTGATCACTCTGGCCGGTCACAGGCGTGGGATTGAGAAGAAGTAAGAGAGAGAGAGGGAGAGAGAGAGAGAGAGAGAGGGGGGGGGGTAAGAGAGGGACAGAGAGAGAACAGTGCTTTAGAGAGAGAGAGAGAGAGAGAGAGAGAGAGAGAGATAGCGTGTGTATGCCTATGCGTGTGTTAGTGACGGAGGAGTGCATGAGTGCACCATACTATGTGTGTGTTAGTGACGGAGGAGTGCATGAGTGCACCATGCTATGTGTGTGTTAGTGACGGAGGAGTGCATGAGTGCACCATACTATGTGTGTGTTAGTGACGGAGGAGTGCATGAGTGCACCATAAGAAGACTATCTTTCTTTGTTACACGAAAATAGGCTAACAAGACAGAAGCCTAACTGGACCTCTATCAAATACGACCAATAGGCTAACAAGACAGTATCAAATACGGCGGCCATTAACCAAGAATAGGTCTATTACACCTATGTGTCTATCAAACCCTCTTTTGCCAGACAACAGCAATTACTGATGCGTGTGTCTCACTATCAGTTTACAACAAAACAGTCTCACTACCAGTCTCTCTCTCTCTCTCTCTCTCTCATTCTCTCTCTCTCTCTCTCTCTCTCATTCACTCACTCCCTCTCTCTCGGCGAGTCTCAGTTTTCACATTTACTGTGTGCGTGTGCATAGAGAGGGAGAGGGAGAGAGAGAGAGAGGGAGAGGGAGAGAGAGCATTACACACAGTAAAGCTTAGACTCGCCGCATACATCCGACTAGTTGAGAGAAGCGAACGTTAGCGAGTCTCAGCTAGGCAGTATAGTATGAAAGCATTACTGATTCTTGGAAAAGACAAGAAACACGCTTTAATAATAATACTAATACTAGACAGACTAGACAACAAGTCCTGTCAAAGTAATAGCAGACAAAAATAGATTTCGCTGACTGCCCGTGTCACACAAGTAGGTTAGGAAAGTACACAGAAGAGTCAATCTCCTTAACCAATCTGAACCCAAGTAATGAAGTCCCTGTCAATTTTTGGACGGCTCCAGGAAAAGTAACAGTGGTGGGAAAATTGAAACTCGCCAAATCTGAGTATCTGGTACCTTCTTTTGCCATTGTCAGCGTCTGGTAGTATCTCGATATATTCGTGTACAATCCTCGACTTCAAGTAATCAGGAAAAGCACAGTGACCGTAGGCAGAGGAATTTGAGATACATTAATATTAAGATATATTAAGCAACTAATTTATCCCTTAGTGTGGGGCGTGAAAAAAAAGTGTCATGTCAAGTTTAAAGTCGGTAAATCTAAATGTGTTCAATAATTATATTATAAATCGAACAATACCCTAAATATGATGCCACAATTCGACTTGTTGCTTTCGATGCGCGCTTTCTTTAGTGTGCATCCAACCCAAAGATGACGTGGATAATACTAAAGACGACGACAACGAAGAGAAAGAAGAAAACAAAAGAAGAACAAGAACATGAAGAAGATAAAGTACAAGAAGAAGAAGAAAAAAAAGAAGAAGATAATGATGATGATGATAATGTGCCCTCTTGAAATACTTGTATAATGTTTTACTGTCTACTGTTTACTGTTGTTATACTGTCCTTTATCGTCTTGTAACATTTATATGTGGCACCACCTGTGAAGTTATCTGTGATTGAGATAATAAAGTATTGGTATGATGATGATGATGATGATGGTGATGATGCTGATGATGGCGGTGATGATGAAGTCAACGTCGATGCCGCTATCATCGCTGTTGCTGCTGCTGTTGGTAATGAAGATGATGATTTATAAAAGAGTCAACCCCCAGAAGTTCATGCACGCCATGCCCATACATGTCTTACAATTTGTTACATCATGATGCAAGTTCCTTCAAAGCTGCACCCCAATGGACAGCCAACTCCTTAAAGCTTCACTCTCAACATTCAGGGCGGAACAAATCGAAAACAAAATCTCATCACACAAAAGGCCCCCCCCCCCCCCCAAAAAAAAAAAAAAAAAAAAAATTCGCCGCTGATGCTGAGCTCAAGAAGTTTAAAACTGCAGTGTTCTCGAATTAAGAAATTGAGCACAGCCGGACTAAGGAGTGGTATACCAACAAAACGCATTCCTCCATAATCAAGTCAACTCACTTAGATCTTTCTTTATTCCACACGCAAATCGCGACGAAGCCCTACGACAAACAAGTGGGCTAGTCTGGGCTCCTTCAGCAAACAGAGGAACTGATTTCGTTGAAGCAAAGGATTAAGGAAACACGACGAGGAGTAGAAGAGGAGGAGGAAGGCGAGAAGAAAAAGAAGAAGAAGAAGAAGAAGAAGAAGAAGAAGAAGAAAAAGAAGAAGAAGAAGAAGAAGAAGAAGGAGAAGAAGGAGAAAAAGAAGAAGTAGAAGAGAAAGAGGGGGAGGAAGAAAAAGCAAAAAAAAAGAAGAAAATAATGGTGATAGTGACGACGACGATGATGATGGGGATGAGGAGGAAGAGGAGGACGACGATGACGATGATGATGATGACGATAGTGATGATGATGATGATGATGATGATGATGAAGTAAGAGGACGAAGACTAAGACGAAAAGGAAGAAGAAGAGTATTAGTAGGAGGATGAAGAATTCGTATTAACAAAAAGAAGAAGAGTGGGAAAAAACATGAAATAAATTAAGAAAAGGAAAATAGGAAGGACTTTCGGGTTGAGCTGAGTGCTAACGATTAGTAGAACACAGGTATTCCTAATAATGATCACCCCCAGCGAAAACGCCCGGAACGCCGATCACAAACATTGTTATGTATGGCTTTAAGGAAAAGCACTATTCATGCATGATTCATCGTGGAGTGCCTTTGCGTGTCTATACTAAAGGGTCACAGCTAGATCTGGCTGAGGCGGGGTGGACGACGACGACGACGATGTTGGTGCGTCGCTGATGGTGATGTGGACAGAACGTGCCTGATCAGTAATCACCGACGTGACATCGGCTTAACCCCAGTACAGGTCCTGACCGCTTTCTCTTTCTCTGTTGCAAAAGCTAGGCCAGTTGACTATGCAACAATATCAATTGACGGGATATATTGAAAACACAGTGAAATGCGATGCAGATGGCATAGGGCATCACGTTGAGAATAATCCCCATTGAGTATCATGATGTGTCCTATGTGCATGTTCCAAAAGTCAAAATTCAATCTCATTGCAGGATTTACTTGTTCTCAAGATGAAGCTTAAATAAGGTCAAGTCAAATGAACAAATCTTTAACTACCTTCAATGGAGAATTCATATAATATATTGCATGTCAGCAAATAAAGAACATGTTTTAAAACAAATAAAAATAAAAGACAAAGTCACAAGATGACTACTACTAAAGCTCTCCCAGGTTTTCATGTTATAAACATGACCTGTCTCTTGGACATGTCTCGTAGACGAAAAAAAAGTATTTATGAATACATCTATAGTGGTGGATTCGTACCCAAACAATACAATGACTGCAAAGCAGTTAATAACAAACTTGGGCAAAAAATTGTCGAATTATATTGTTTTGCAAATTCGAGCAAGTTGTTTGTGAACAGTCGAGTACATAATAACAGCTGTAGCCTGGGATAGCTTCATTCGAGCACGATTGTATGACATGGAGTAATGCTCTATGCATGCGTACACTGGCTTTACTTGTATGAATGGATGAATATTGAAGTTTAACGCCCAAAGCCACCATTGGTGATACGGCAGACGGTAACTTGTATGGCTTAGAAGTTCGGTAATAGTGAAATAAATATATTGCGGTCTTAAATATAGAGCGAGCTTTAACAACTAAAGAACATTGTCCCAGTTTACGCGAAGAATTCGTTCCAAGTTTTGTCCAGACATCCTGCTGTCTCAAATCTCTGCATCGCTGCACAGCGGCTGTAGACAAAGTAGTTGAGTTTATTATACAGCAACTTCTCATTTGACGGCTTGAGTATATTCTAATTATTCTGTCCTCCATCTGCTCTTTCACTTGGGAAATCGCTGTACTAGTTTTGTAAGGTGGAAATGCACTACAAATACATAAAAACAAACTCATTCTTAAGACGCACACAATAATTTTGTTTTGCGAAGCCTGCAATGAGAGCATTTATTTACCTTTGATACGGTTATCTATGCCTTGGGTTTGGATATAAACACGAGTTACACAAAGTCAAGCATGGAAGAAGGGTGGCTCACTGAACCTTTGCCGTGTAACATGCGTTGAAAGAGAAGAGCCGTCACGCAGTCAGCTGGTGGTTTTACATGCAGCTTCTTGTCATGATGACGTGAACGACGTGGGGAACAATAGCGCTGCAGCTGGGACAATCCTTCCCCCTTACTCTTTAGAATGACAATCTCTTTTCTATATACCATGACAATCTCTTCTCTCAATGTACTGCTTTAGCTCATTTCCCGTTTGCGTCGTTAAATACACTTGAAATGATGTTAGTTTTCCTTTGGTCATTCCTCCCCCCCCCACCCCCCATGCCTCCCCACACCCGCCCACCCCTATTCCCACCCCCATTTTTTTTCTCCGTTTTAAGTACACTTAAAGTGATGTTGGATCGTTTTGTAATTATTCGTTTTCGTCCTAAGTACACTTAAATGAATGCTTGTTCACTTTATGTTACTTTAAACTGCAATATAAAAAAAGGGAAATTAAAAAAGAAGGAAAAAATATATGTAAGTTTATATAAGTGTAAACAAGTTCATGAACCCGAGACAAACGTGTTTTGTAATTTTATTTCAAACAAACAAGTTCGAGAGAAGGAAAAAAGAAGTTACTACTTTTCTACCAAGCTATAGGCTAGTCAAAAGTGTGAATATTGCATCACTAAAATAACTTTTTATTCTAAGTTTATATCTTCTTCTTCTTCTTCTTTTTCTTCTTCTTCTTTTTTTTAGTATGCAGTTTTTCCTTAACGTAATGATATGAAACGAATCGAAATTAAGCTACGTCTTATTCATTTGCTGCCAATTTCTTTATATAATAATTATTGTTTTATTCCTTTACACAAAAAGTATTTATGGCATTGTTCACATGTTTGTTTCTCTTCCTCTCTCTCCTCTTCTTGGTGATCGGCAAAGTCCTCAACTTCCTCCTTCTCATTTTCTCCTCCTCCTCCTCCTCCTCCTCCTCCTCCTCCTCATCATCATCATCATCAGTAGCATTGCAATTATCGCCGTCGCCGTTATCTTCTTTTCCACTGTCCTCTTTCTTGTGTATGAGGCAAAAGACGACCCTTCTGATGACCCTTAATATTGCTGTGGTCAATGTATTGGGCATCACGTCCGCTTTCTGCACAATGTCAACTGCACATTTGCTTTTACATCGGGCTTCGGACACAGGCATCTGAATTAGAAGTCAGAGGAAGAAGCTTAAAAAAATGAAAGAAAGAATGAAAGAAATTTTAAAAAATGAAGAAGAAGGGAAAGGAAAGAGCGAAAAAAAAACGAAATAAAGGAAAGAAGAAAGAAAAAAAAAGAAATAAAGGAAAGAAGAAAGAAAAAAGAACGAAAGAAAGATAGAAAGAATGAAACTGAGAAGAAGGAAAATAACCTATCAAAGGAAGGAAATAAAATAGTAAAACGAAGACAGAAAGAAACAAAGAAAACAGAGAAAGAGAGACAGACAGACATGCAGACAGACAGAGACGATATACATATACTTATTACTTATGTTTTATTGCGGTTATAAATTATGTGTGTGTGTATGTTAGACGAAAAGAGACAATGCGTGAGAGACAGAGGACAGAAAGAAAGAGAGCGAGAGAGAGAGAGAGAGAGAGAGAGAGAGAAAGGGGGAGGGGGAAGAGGGTGATAAACAGACAGAGAATAGATCAATCTTTTGTTTCACTTAATCTACTATTCGACTCTATTATAGATGGATTAGTCTAATATTGTTAGTGCTTCTTCCTCAAGCTATAAATGCCCTACGCAGCAATTCTTGGCTTTCGTCACTAACATACCTTTAAAACAGTAATATGTTATTATGTCAGTCATACCCTCTGTTTTCAATAGTGTCAATACTTGGCTGTGCAATACTCATTATGTCTGATTATAGTCTATCTAAAACACAATTCTATCACGTTGTTAAATCAATTTGCATGGAACGGGATCGCGACTCGTTATTGTAACTACAGCCCACCCACCATGGCACGACCAATAATGAATTTCATGGCGCAACTCATTATGTATCAATACCCATAAGTCGATTTCGTCATCCGCACTTTCTAAGCTTGGTCGATGTCTGCAAATTAGAATGCGTGCAACTATATACTGTTACTGCGATCGAATCGAGGACTTTCAATGGTGCAACTATACTAAAACTACTGCAACCGAATAGGACATTACCTTAGAACATGCATCGCTCAAGCTCGTGCATGCATCCTTGCTGAATAATTTATCGATGATTCATACTGTTGTTCTTTGTGAGATAAAACCAGACGTATAGTCTCAGTTTCTGATTAACGAGGCTCTAGAGCTACTCCAAAAATCTGATACCTCCTTTAATCCTAACAAGAGCATCAGAGATTTAGTGGGGGTTGGCGGGGAGCGGGGATAAAGAGAGTTTTA
Source organism: Oncomelania hupensis (assembly GCA_036898135.1). Taxonomy (NCBI): domain Eukaryota; kingdom Metazoa; phylum Mollusca; class Gastropoda; order Littorinimorpha; family Pomatiopsidae; genus Oncomelania; species Oncomelania hupensis. The sequence goes on along the minus strand of CM072513.1, from coordinate 65,231,728 downwards.
CGACGGCGTTAAATAATGCGGATGAGCACCCTTGTATTCTTCGTAGTAGTTGAATACCCGGTACCCTTGTATTCTACTACTAAGAATACAAGGGTAACGGGTATTCAACTGCGTTATTTAACAACAAAGATAACTACAACGAAGAACACAAAGCGTAGAGATGAGGTGCTACAGAAGACCTCTGGGCATTCCCTATACCCAGCACATCACCAACGACGAAGTCCGACAGACCATCACACAAGCCTTTGGATAACACGATGACAGGCTCACAGTGGTGAAGAAACGGAAACTCCGGTGGTGTGGCCACGTCACCAGATCATCAGGCCTTGCAAAGACCATCCTGCAAGGCACGGTGCAAGGAGGCAGAAGAGGGAGACAAAAAAAGAGGTGGCAGGACAACATTCGAGAATGGACTGGCTTGACACTGAGCGAAGCCATGAGGGTGGCTGAGGACAGAGAAACATGGAGTACTCTGGTTAAACGATCATCTGTGGTGCCCCAACGACTTTCGAGTTACGGGATAGGATAGAATAGGATATGAATACCCTTGCGCGCATAACAATCATTAATTCATTAATCAGTAAAAGTCACCGCATATAATTAAAACAGGGCGCTGGTGAGGGGAGAGATAAGAAAAGGTGTGGAGTGATTGGGAGTGGTAAGAGCACTTCTCAAGAAATGTCCAGTCAAGTCAAACCAGAATACAAGACCATAAAATACAATACTATGCAAGACACGGAAAATACAAAACAAAACAATACAAACGTACGAGCTAAGCTCATCTTCGAGCACTCACAGAAAAAAAATATGGATTTATTTGTGTCACAACTACCCAGATCAGAGGATAACATCTTCTAATAAGGATTATGTCCAAAAGGCTGTCATGGACTCCAGCTCCATCTCTGCAGGCGAGGCAGTTTACTTCCTGTGTTCTTCTACACACTCTTTTACGTTTCCAATTCAGAAATAAAGCTTTGGATGTGTAAACACTTTATCAATCTGTTTCATGTACCGCGACTGGTCCTTCCCTGTGAGGGACAAGCGTGCTTCTTAAATGAAATAAATTATTATTGTTATTAAAGAGTGAAGTTTCAGTTCTACCCATTTCCACCCATAGTCATCTTGAAGAATTAGGCGATACCAATGTTTGCCAACGAGCAGGTAAAATAATAAGGCCATTCTGATCTCCAGAGATCCTACGGATGTCAACATCGACGCCTGAAGAAATGGAACGGCTATCTTCAGGTAACAAACTTTATAAGAGGGATCAAAATACAATATCAAGGCAAACATTTAATACAGTATGAGTAATGCAATGTTCCTGCGTGGATAAACAGCAGCCTCCCTCCAAAAAAGCAAACAAACAAACAAAATCGCTTGGGAAAGCCCCACACATGACAGAATAAAAACAACAAAGTTCAAGCACCAATTTGAAAGAGTATTATTAGATATGCTTAAAGAAAACAAAACTAAGTTATGAGAAACAAGAAAAAGAGATTGTCTAATCTACATCATGTTCGTTCGTATACATCCACATTCTAACCCACTCACCTCACATACCACAAAAAAAATTTAAAAAAATTTTTTTTTTAAAAATAAAAAGGAAGAAAAAAGAAGACAGAAATAAAACGCCATTGAACATCGAAAACACTAATAATAATAATAATATGACCAATGCATCATTCATAAACTTCCCAAAACAAGAATAGAAGATGGAGTGGAAGACATTTTTTTAATAGCGAGAATGGATGGAAGGAGAGTGGGATGAATAAAGGAAGGAGGTAGAGGGGAAGGACCTGAAGACATTTTTCAGCAGACAGAAGAGGGGCTCGGAGGAAGAAACGAGATCAAGGGATGGACTGAAGGGTGCAATAGAACACAGAGAAGAAAGAAAGACAAGAGCAGCTCATGAGCACAAGAGAAGACAGAGAGGACGGAAGCATAAAGCCCCGGAGCACCAACTGAAGGGAGGACGAGTAATGGTCATGAGCAGGATGCGCTGGAAGGATGAAGAGGCGGAGGGGACCTTTGTCGCGCCTGTTTTTATATCCCTCTTTACGATCGTTCGGCCACGTGGCTTGCCCCACCCCAGGGTCCGCTGATTACAGCCGCAGGGCAATAATCTTCGAGGCTTACAGCTGGTGACAGCCATGGACAAGAGAATGAAGATGACAGTAGTTGCAGGACTAAGGAGTCCGAGAGAGAGAGAGAGAGAGAGAGAGAGAGAGAGAGAGAGAGAGAGAGAGAGAGAGAGAGAGAGAGAGAGATCAAACTATAGGAGACTTTGCGTGACAATCAGTGATAAGATTAAAATCATTAAAAGAAGTACAATACTCATTACTCTGAAGGTAAAAAGCACAACTTGTTTATAATACCTAATATATTTTTTTGAAATGTATCTTAATGGTTGATGCACTAAATGTGCGCATTGAGTGTATGATCATGTGACATGGTAATCTGCGCCCTACAAGTCTACATCATCATCATCATCATCATCATCATCATCATCATCATCATCATCATCATCATCATCATCATCATCATCATCATCATCAACAATTTTTCAAGAGTAAAGCACTAGCCAAGTATCTAGTGTTCAAGGTTTAAATCATTGTCAACAAAAGTGTAACATATTTTTCACGTTAACTGTTAGTTCTGCTGAATATCTATGCTAGTTTTGCCACAAACAGAATACCCCGAGCAGCGTAAATATTAAAACCGATGATCTAGTACACAAAGCACAGTTTATAAAACGTGTGTCCATTGACAATGCGACCATCCCAGACGAGAAATGCTGAAAGAATTATGTTCCATGATATAGAATCATTCAGCTTGCATGTAGCACTTCTTATAAATAGTACTTTACCAAGTCTCCCCTTCGCAACCTACTATTATATGAGGGAAAGGAGTGAAAAGGCAGGACTGGCAGAAGAAAATCTCCTGGAAAAAAAAACACCCAGTCATAATAATGTAAACGGATCGTGAAACTACAAGTTAAAGTCCCTATTTAATTTGGTATTACGAGGTGAATGGGGACTTTTGGAGATGTTTGCATTTACAAAAGATTGACAAGACAGAGAGAGAGAGAGAGAGAGAGAGAGAGAGAGAGAGAGAGAGAGAGAGAGAGAGAGAGAGAGAGAGAGAGAGAGAGAGAGAGAGAGAGAGAGAGAGAGAGAGAGAGAGAGAGAGAGAGAGAGAGAGAGAGAGAATATTTGGTTAACATATACTCTCATGAGCGCGACAGTGTGCATTTTAGTGGTGTAGTTTGGGCGGTTTAATCAAGGGTTACACGGAGATCTTCCTTTACTATCCATCTTTCAGTGCCGAAGGAGGATAAAGGAGGGAGGGCACAATCATCGTCATCATCGTTATCTTCACATTACTGCACGTTGCCCAGCTTCCCTCTACACTATCAGCCAGTCATTATTCCCCTCCCCTCCCCTCCCACGGTGTCGCCCTCACAAGCCGCTCGAGCGTGAAAACAAAAACAATTTTCCTGCCAATGATCATAAATCCCACAGCGGCAATTCCAGGAAGAGAGAGGGGAAAATTGGAAGGATAGAACGAAAGAACGAAGAAAGAAATGTGGGTGAGGGGAGGTCCTCTGTGAGAGAAAGTGAGAGAGGGGAGAGAGAGAGAGAGAGAGAAGGAGGAGTGGGGGATGGATAGAAATGGAAGGTTGAGAGGCAAAGGGATTTTGGGAGGGTGAGGTGCGCTTGTCTGTGAAGGGCTGGGTGGGTCGCTCGTGCGTGTGTTAATTGTAATCTGTAGTCTGTTGGATAAATGCGATGATATGATGCTAACTCTCTCTCCATTGGTGTGTGTGTGTAGGTGTGCGCGCGTGTGTGTGTGTGCGTGCGCGCGCGTTTCTGTGTGTGTGTGTGTGTGTTTGTGTGTGTTTGTACGTGTATGTGTGTTTTAAAAAACAGAAGAGGTGGAGAAGTCTAATACGGCAAAATCGGCTCTAGGGGAAAAATGTGGCATCCAGTTCAAGATGTCCAGCGATGAGCACATCAGTCGCCTTCATTTCATCACTGAATACCCTGCACACTTTGTTACTGTAGATAATACTTGATTTCTCTTAGTTCTCCCCTGCCCCCACTCCCTCCTCTCCTTCCAGCCTGGTCTTAGATGGCGCTACACTGCATGCAGCTGCAGGGCTTTCTATGATGAACGACCCCACACGTCTGCTCCAAATTGCCCCTATTGGAGCTTGTCAATACCCATACAGTTTGCAGGTTAGAAGCATGTTTGAAGTAAGCAGCCGGGTAGGGGGGAGGGGTGGGGGAAACAGAGGACAGAGAACAGCGGAAGAGGAGCACAGCTCAATACTGACTTTAACTAACTGAATTTTTTTTAAAGGCAGACCAGAAACTGTCTTGTCTACTGTCTTGTTCACTGATTCTGATGTTTAACAAACATCGTTGCAACTTAAGAAAAAGCGTGGAGTTTTAAATGCTGGTCCTGATGTCGGTGGTGGAGTGGGGGTTGGAGGTTGCTAGAGGATAGAATACAAAGGATGCAGACGTGGACACCAAGCACTGGCTCCAAGCAATTGACTGATGAACAGATGCAGAAAGTTGTGCATGCGCAGAGCTGTCTCCTACGGGGTCTAGTAAACGATCGCGGACCAATGATAAAACCACTCTCTTGCTCATCCCTGATGTGGAGATCGTTGCGACAATGTGGAGAGGAAAGAACAGAGGAAGACAGGAGAGGAAAAAAGGACAAACTTGGCTCCAAAGGAGACCTAATATCCAGACCAGACAATTAGCTGGCCCCATAATAAGTTTATGAGGCAAGATGAAGCGCGATCTTAGCCGTTTTTCAATTCCCCTTTACACTCTTCTTTCTTCTTATCTCACCACAGCACGCTGCTCTTCCAAGAAAAAAGGAGGAAGAGGAGGATGTGGCCATTGGAGACAAAGGAGGAGGAGGAGGAAAAGAAGAAGAAGAAGAAGAAGAAGAAGAAGAAGAAGAAGAAGAAGAAGAAGAAGATGATGATGATGATGATGATGATGATGATGATGATGATGATGATGATGATGATGATGATGATGATGATGATGACGAAGACGACGATAACGAAGAAGAAGAAGAAGAAGAAGAAGAAGAAGAAGATGATGATGATGATGATGATGATGATGATGATGATAATGATGATGAAACAGATAATGAAAAGGAGGAGAAGAAGGAGGAGCAGGAGAACATTTGTGTATGGTAGTAAAGTGGTGATCATTAGCCACAAAACAAAACAAATAGAATTGGTTTAAAATACATTAATTTATTTATTTTAAGGTATGTACACATAGTGATTTTAGACAAACAACAACAACCACAAAATCAAGTTATTTAAAAAGATTTAACATTAACATTTTAACAATTTCAACAGCTAAAACTCCTACTAAAAATTTACAACTGAACATTCTTTACATCAAACATTGTCTTTCTTATACGTGAATGTACTATTGGTTTAAAGTAATAATAATAATAATAATAATAATAATAATAATAATAATAATAATAATAATAATGATAATAATAATAATAATAATAATAATAATAATAATAATAATAATAATAATAATAATAATAATAATAATAATAATAATAATAATAATGTGGTGGCGGGCAGCGACACAGAAGAAAAGATTAGACGCAGCTGAAATAGCGATCACCCAGAGTCTGCTTTAAGAGATGCTTAAGGACAACAGAGAGCCAAGGAAAGTAGGTCTATACATAGCAAAAAGTAGCATACTGACGTAAGTATTCACACAGACATACATAATAAAATGATATAATCCAAAGTTAAGTACTATGAATGCCTATAAAACTCTGGAGACGCAGCTGTGTAAGTAAAACCAGTCTCTCAGACAGCTTTCCCTTTTTTAATATAGTCCGTAAATATGGGTTTGATTTTTTTTAATAAGAGACAGATAAACACACGCAGACCGAGGCGATCACATCAAGATGCAGATACAG
>CM072513.1:65195746-65220746 GCA_036898135.1 Oncomelania hupensis | reverse complement strand
AATATCACGCCTACTACATAAAAAACAACGTACAGATTTGCACACTATACAAAATAGCATATACACTCAAACACCAAATACATAATAACAAGCTTAACTATAATTACAAACAACAGGGTCATGAGAAAAAAATAAATATAATGCCATAATTTAAACAAGTCCTTAAAAGCAACACCATGGTTTTAAAAGTAGAAATATAGTATAAACCATAAAATACAATGTGGTTCATACAATTACTAAAATAATAACAATAGTTTGTCAAAAATACCTTAGTCAGTCAAGGGATATGTAGAGAACAGTACATTACATTACATGATTATTGCTTTAGGTCCAGCGGACTCTTACGAGCCAAATCAGGACCAATGTAGAACAGTGCAGACAGAGTTAGGATGTGGAAGATGTAGAAGAAGCATAACTACGGAGTCGAACATTCCATTCTGAGAACAGTAGGCAAATAGAGATGAAAATCCGTTTTAGATTCGAACGATTATTGCATACACACTTCTTCGTAATACTGTGGATACCCCCGTATTCAAGGAAAATGATTCCACAACTTGTTGGCGTGCGCAGCCAATGTGCATGTTGGGTGTGTTCTTTTCACCGGCATTCACCCGTCTAGGACATGAGCGTCAGGATCTTTAAAGTCCGTTATGATGGAATGTAGGCGACACAGACTAGACCTCGGTTTATACTCTCATCCGAAGGAGTAGGAAACGGGAGTAAAGTATCTTTCCCAAGAGCCCAACACAATGGCCGGCCCGGCCTGGGTTCGAACCCGGGACCTTCAGATCCGCAAGCCAAACAGGGGATACTCTATTATACCGTAGAATCCACCTATTTAACTAATCCCTCAACCTGTTGGGTCGTTGGAGAGACAAGAAGGATGCTGTTGCGGAGAGTTTTCGACACTTCAGACTGTCCGTTGCTGTTGTCAGGATCTCGAGTGTGACATGTATAAGCGTTATGGGTCAAGAATTCTTTTTTTTAAGCTGCGCCAATAAGGACCTAATATAATGAGTTGTAGGTGGACATCAAATTATGAGTATAATAATTGCAAAAATGACTATGACCTTTGTAATGCCTAAATGCACTTGATATTATACTGATGTAATTAGTAACAACTACTGAACAACAGTAATTATACGAGAGCATCAAGGCAGGCACCAAATTCTCTGGGGTATTGTTCTATCAAGTGTATTCGTCAGATTAACATATAAGTTGTATTGTTAAAAGTATAATATCAATATCTTAAAATTTGTGCAGTTTTACCTAATTAAAATACATTGATTCTGTGGGTAAGGAACACAAGAAGATTACAGCAACTCCGAGTATTTTCCAAACATGGACTGCATGATATAAACAGGAGCAAAAGGACTTAAATGTCAAAAGATTCCCCCCCCCCACTCCTTTTCTTCACCACCCCACCGCCTCCACTCCCCTAAAGAAAGAAAGGACGATAAACCAAGCACAATATGCACGGCTCTGCAGAACCGGTCCAAAATATATTCTTGGTACTCCATACTCTTGATGTAATTTGGCATAAATGCACAACTATTGCCATCCTTTAACATCCCCGAAAGTGTCAAGTGCTTCCTTAACTCTTAACTCTTAAATCCTTGACTCTTTCTTTTACAGCCAGTCTGTATCGATATTGACAAGGTCATACAAACAAACAAACAAAGCAAATACCGTTAAACTCGCATTCGTAGTCAGGTGAACGAACACGCAAGGGGAAAAAAATCGTTGAAGATGTCATTCTTGTGAATGAACCTTTATTAATAATAATGCTCACGATAATACATCCTTCATATTTTCTCAGTACACTCACCTAGGGTTTTGAGCATACTTATTTCTTAGGCATGGCTCCAGCCTATTTATATTAACAGCTCTCATCTTTGAGCGTTCAATGAGGAGTGGCGTTCTAATTAAGGCTTGTTTACATGATAAGCGCTGGGACGCGTACGCGAACTACTCCCCGTGCCTTTGTTGGACACTCAATTTTCTAAATTCTTTCTCAGTAGAAGAAAAGAGGTACTGAGAAGAACTCGAGCGTGGCGTTTATAGAGCTTTGCCTATCAATCAAAGGGGATCACAATTGTTTTTGAATAGAAACAGATATGATCAACATCATCGTCCGCTGAACGGAAGCTTACCCACACTGATTGTAGCGGAGGTATTATTTCGTTGTTGGTGAGGAAGGCGCGGGAGACTTAGTACTTGTAGCAAAGCTAGCGGGATCGATTTCAGCGGGGAAAATGAGCTAAGGATACCTATAATTAAAACAATCCACACCACTGCATTATCCCGCAGTAAGATGTAAAACAATGAATGTTAACCACACCAAAAACATCTCGCCCATAGCGTTTTCCCCATGACAAGGAGTTACGGTGTGACATCGTCATAGTTCCTAGAATCTTATTTGGGCTGGGAGCGACTGGGAGCATTCTGATTGGTCGACGCATTACAAATTTCGACGCATGGGCACAGTGCTATCGTAGTCTTAGTAAGGATTAGGATTACGGTTAGGGTTAAGGGTTAGGGTTAGGGTTACGACGCCTAAAAACATCGTGAAAAAGCCGGGCCGACTTGACCTGGCGCATGCGCAAAGGCGCCCGGCTATAGTAAGAAACCCGGAACTTTGACGATGTTACAGGGTTTCACCACTGGATGGATACGGAGTTCAAACTTTCAAACAGCGCACAATAAATAAATAAACACACAAATTAATTTTAAAATAAAATAAAATAAAATAAAATAAAATAAAATAAAATAAAATAAAATAAAATAAAATAAATAAACAGGAATTTGGGGCAAAAGCTAGAAACAGAACACCAGCAAAAATTGTCGGCAAGCTGGTGATCAAGAAAAAACTACTCGCAGTGTTTAAAAATTAATACTGTATCTAGAATGTAATTATAAATGAATGGTACTTGTAAGACGCACATTATGTTAAAGATGTATACGAACTCTCTGTTATCATCATCATCATCATCATCATCATCATCATCATCATCATCATCATCATCATCATCATCATATCATATCATATCATATCATATCATATCATATCATATCATATCATATCATATCATCATCATCATCATCATCATCATCATCATCATCATCATCATCATCATCAATTCTTCAGCCTTTCTGACCGTTGGGAATAAACTTTGGATTCGGACGCGGAGATATTCTCTACAAGCTGATGTAAAGAGGCGTGATATCCCCAATAATTACAAGGGACTTAACAGTAAATTAAAATAAAATCATTATAACGACAGACTGGTGAACCAAACATAGCACGTGATTCTAAGCTGAATACGTACGGTAAACATTCTCATAATTACCTATCATAATGTCAACTTAGTGTGATGTTATAGACGTTACAACACCTGGTTGTTTGGGAAACAACTGACGTTTCGTGTGTGACGCGCACGATAGATGCGATCGTTTTGTTTTGCTAAGCATGCAATAACAGAGTGTATTTATCCTTGATTTGATTTTGCGTTGTTATTAGAAGAAGCTTTATATAACGTTGGTAATTTTAGTTGGTCGATATTATTTGAGAATTTTCTGGAGTTACATGTAGTTGTTTACTATCGATCGAAGCGTATGGATAATTCTAGTGGTAACTAAAGAAGCTTCTATCCCAAATAAGGTTGTATGACGTGAGACAGTGATGATGACATTTGTTCTGATTGGTTGTGGTGTGTCATGCGGGGGTATTCTCACCTTTTCTAGAGTGTAGCGAGACTATAATAATAATAGTGCCGCACTGTTCCGATTTACACTTATCAAGGTGATTCAAGCATTGGGGCTGAATCAACTACTGATAAAAAAAACAACATCGAGTGTAACAGCCATTACCTAAAAGTGTAATTGAGGGCATATAAGAAAATAAGAAAAGCATAACTGAATAAATCAATAAGTAAACCCTCGGATGGAATTGTCCTTCATCTCACTCTTCTTCCTTTCATTCCATCGTTTAAAATAAATCTCAGTGCAACTGCACTCTGTGCTATGATGGAGAGGTGTTGAGTGTGATTGTGCCACCTAGGGTGATCTAGTGTTAGTAGTGTTTTACTTGACACTGAGCGAAGCCAGGAGGGTTGCTGAGGACAGAGAAAGTTGGAGCACGCTGGCTAAACGATCATCTGTGGTGTCCCAACGACCTTCGAGTTACGGGATAGGATAGGATAGGATAGGATAGGATAGGATAGGATAGGATAGGACTTCTACTTTTACAACATTATTGTTGTGTGAGCGCTTTGAGCAGACTGTTGTCTGGAATCGCGCTTTATAAAATACATTATTTATTATTATTTATTACTGTTCGTTTTGTGTGTTGTGAAATGCATTTTTTTTCTTCCCGCATATGTGTTAGTTTTGTGAATACTTATATGGTTCCGCCATTGTAAATGCTCCACATGAGACAAATAAAGTCGTATTGTATTGTATTGTATTGTATTGTATTGTATTGTATTGCCATCTCCGTCCAATCCTCTTTCTCGTCAGTTGCTTACACCATCCCTAAAAGTTCTAAACAGTTGAGCCAAGATTACGACAAGTCCCCTATACGCTCAATGTGTCCGGGGACACTAATTTACTAGAAGAAGAAGAAGAAGAAGAAGAAGAAGAAGATTACGAAAAAGATTTGTTCACAAACAACGATGCAGGTGTTTAGGCCTGGTTTCAGTTCAATCTCTCCAACCCAAAGACTTTACCATTACAAATGCAAGAACCTAGAGAGCGAAAAAGTTTAAATCCACCGTGTAAAACACCAATCTGTCCCCAAATTGTTCCCCAGTGCCCCGGGACATTGTGGGAAAGAGTTAATTGAGCGGACTACTTTTTGCGGGCGGATGCACACCATTACTGCCACCTTGCCACGTTCTCAGCGAACGATTGTTTTGCCGGGAGTTTTAATTACAACGTGCAAGACTCCCCCCCAAGTCCTATTTGTATGTAAATTTGTTGGAGAGCGACCGTCAGGCATCCCTGATCTATCCAGCTTCTTTGGGCGGCCTAGCTGTTAATGTTAGTGGTTATAGTAAAATAGTAGTGGAGTAGTTGCGACTTTTTGGTGATAGTCTGTGCGCAGCAGATATCTGGTTGTCCATCCGAAGTGGTGAAAAATGTGATCGAAACTTAATAGTAAATTAACAACAACAAAAAAAAAGTCAATGTTTAACTGAAGTTGCAAGTTTTATTACGATTTCTTCTCCCCCTCAAACCCTTCAAAGTTAAGAGTGGCCAGGAACACACACACACTCTCACCCACACACCCACACAGAGGAACACGCCAACACACACAAACACAATATTATAAAAGCACAACACAATCACATATAGATGCGATGAAGGAGAGAGAGAAAGAAAGAGAGTGAGGTGGGGAAGAAAGAAAGAAAGAAAGAAAGAAAGAAAGAAAGAAAGAAAGAAAGAAAGAAAGAAAGAAAGAAAGAAAGAGAGTAGCGTTGTATGAGGAGGAGGAGACTGAAGAAAGAACTATGTCACCTCATTTAACTGATTTTGCTACTAAAGATCTCTCTGTGCATATCTTAAGCAGGATTCTGACCACAGTCATTCAAACGCATCAGAAGGTTTCACACCATAATTTTGCCTTCAAAGGGCTGATTTAACCTAAAATCTATAGCAACACAATTCTGGGACTGAGGCGTGCAACACCTTGAAGTAATTGACTGCGCGGGGTCTAGATAGCCCAAGCACTGAATACACAGAATGACTAAACTGAAGACACGAAGAACCAAGCTGTCCTTCACTTTAAATTCAGCAGCATGAATGGACACACCATTTGAATATTTCGTGTTTTTTCAAAGGCACGAGTGCATGTCACAATCAAAGCAAGTACTTCGCTCTTTGAGGATTGTATCAAAGAGACAGCAGTGGGAGAGAGGGGGAGAGAGAGAGAGAGAGAGAGATAGAGAGAGAGAGAGAGAGAGAGAGAGAGATCAAAGCAGTTTATACAAAAGATTGGAATGTGCATCACCATATATTTACATATTACTGACCATAACACATAAGTAAAAGGATATTTAAAAATGGGGCTCTGTTATATATAAAAGTTATTTCAAGACATCACATCTTGAAATAACTTGTAAGCTTAACAAGTAATAAAACACAGAAACAACCAGCCATAAACAAATTGTCACAAATAATAAGGGTTACAACCAACTAATCATCAATAACCAAAACTACTTACATGCCTAAGCAAACTACCCACGAAGCGTTCACTTAAATCGCAAACGAACAAAAACCACCTTTGGCAATAGAAATGACATTGAATAGAAAGTGCAGCAAGCCAATCACCTAACCAACCACCCAAAACAACCAGCCATCCGACCAACTAACAACATATGAAACGATAGAATATACGAACCATCAGACAACCAACCAAACGATTACTATCAGACCTAACCGCCATTTAAACAACCAATCAAACGAAATAAAAAAACACATAAACTATCAGACAACTCAGCCACGACACCAACAATTCAGACGAATTAGTACAAACCAACCACTAATCAATTAACAAATATTATTTGACTTATGGAAAAGCTGAGTGTATTTTAATCCATTTGAAAAGAATTCGTCAAACATGGAGCGTTAACATAACTGTTACAATACGTTACAAAACTCACCTTATTGTTACTTCATTCGTCCCCGGAAACGGAAATGGACTGACAACAGTTGCAAGTCTGGAAGTAGCATTCCGAAAGTAGTTTTCAAGACTTGGCTACATACTCCACAGAATAGTGTACTCCAACGGGACACAGGTTGAGTTCAGAAGCAGCGTACAACACTAGCTGGTGGTTAGGTAAACAAACTGTAACTGGTTTTAAATAATCCTGAAACAGATAAAACAAAAATACTTTATTATTGTTTATTACTATTTTTTATGAGTCAACATTTTATTTTAGCGTCCTTATAAAAACGCTTTTCCATCTCAGGAGCTATTCAAGGCGCTGGAAATATAATTTCTCGTCAAAGCCCCCAACCACATAAAACACAAAATGCCCTACTGTTCTAATATATTCATAAGATTTTACCTTTTTTTTAACTGAATAGAATTAGCCTACAGCTCCAATAAAATTCTGCTCAAGGCACCACACCATTTCTGTTGTCCTCATTCTCACGCCCTTATTCCTACCCATCCCAACATGTCATAACCTAACAAACACCCTAATCAACTTCTAACCAAATCAATATTTCCACTCCAAATACACTCTATAAACTCCTCTTCTTTATACACCTAAAACCCACAACAACCTCCCCCCTTCACCCCATCCACCCCACCACCCCCCTCACCCAAATTCCCACCCCCACTTCCTCCCCCCCCCCCCCCCCCCCCCCCCCCCCCCCCCCCCCTCTCCACAAACAAAACACTACACATCCCACTCTTCCAACACCCCAACAACTACAAACCGCCACCCCCCGCCCCAACCGTCCCCCCCCCCCGCCCCCCCCCGCCCCCTCCCCCCCCTTCCTCCCACCCAAACACACCCCCCCCCCCACCCCCACATCCCAACCATACCGACCCACCAACCCCCCTCCCCCCCCCCGATCCCCCCCCCCCCCCCCCCCCCCCCCGCGCAATAACACCCAATCAAATGAAAACTCGTCACCGGACCTAAGCACTGTCTTACGTCATAGAACATTCTTTATGTTGGACAAATCGCTTAGCAATTACTAGACACATCCGGAAACTTCGATCGATGATAAACAAGTACTTCCAGAAAATTCTTAACAATATATACCAACAAAAAGTATCAGCATTATACAAAGCTTCTCCTAGCAACAGCGCTAAATCAAATCAAAGGTAAATACACGCTATTATTGCATGCTTTGCAACAAAGAACGATCGCAACTATCGTGCGCATCTCTATCATAACATCGACTACTGAACCACATGCCACACTTACCGGTCATGCATTACCTAAAAAAATCACTTCGACAGCATTATCTTCTGGTCTATAGAGTGTAAGTAACCATGTTTCTGTTATTGTACCATGCAAAACCATATCTAGCTGTACACTTTCTTCAACCCCGTGCACAACACCACTCCTTATAACCTACCAAAGCCACAAAAACACACACACAAAAAAAAAACAAGCACAAAAAAAAACTGAACAACAAATTGAACAACTGAACCAAATAAAATTTCTGACTAATCTTTTTTTTTAAACAACAGTTCATACAATAACAGTGCAGTCCTCCACAGCAGTGCCACCGGGAACTGGTTCAGAACAACAATCGGCGTGCGTCAAGGATGCCTACTCTCTGCAACACTCTTCAACATCTTCATGGAACGCATTATGTCAAATGCCCTTGCACATCACGAAGGCACAGTCAGCGTAGGGGGTAGAGCAATCTCCAACCACCATTTTCCGGACAACATTGATGGATTGGCTGTAGAGGAACAAGAACTTGAACAGCTGGTACAGAGGCTTGACACCACCTGCAGAGCCTTTGGAATGGAAATAAGTGCAGAGAAGAACAAAATTATGGCCAAAAACAACAAGGGCAAAAACACGGACATCAAAGTCCAAGGCCAATCCCTTATTATGGTGCATGGCTTCAAATATTTAGGAGCAATAGGTCCCGATAGGGAGTCCTCTCTAGGATTGCACCAACAACTGCTGCCCTGACAAGGTTGAAGTCCATTTGAAAAGAAAGGACCATCATTCTACCTTCCAAAGTAAGGCTGTTGTATTCCCTTGCCATCTCCATCTTCCTACACGCTTACAAAACAATGGACCCTCACAGCACACCTCCAACGAAGAATACAAAGCATGGAGATGAGGTGCTATAGAAGACTTCTGGGCATTTCATATACCCAGCACATCACCAACGACGAAGTCCGACAGACCATCACACAAGCCATTGGACAGCACGATGGCATGGTCACAGTGGTGAAGAAACGCAAACTCCGATTGTATGGCCACGTCACCAGAGCATCAGGCCTTGCAAAACCATCATGCAAAGTGCGGTGCAAGGAGGCATGAAGACGAGGAAAACAAAAAAGAGGTGGGAAGACAACATTCGAGAATGGACTGGTTTGACACTGAGCGAAGCAATGAGGGTGTCTGAGGACAGAGAAAGATAGAGTACGCAGGTTAAACGATCATCTGTGGTGCCCCAACGACTTTCGAGTTACGGGATAGGATAGGATAGGAATATAATAACAGCCAAGACCAAACTTCAAAGCTAAATTTTACGCGCGAGTTTCCACCTATTCCTTCCAACAATCCCCGACGCCTTTCACAGTCTCTTTGCAGTGCTTTGATGTTGTGTCATCTGTACACTTTCCATCTACCTGACACTGTTATCAATGTGAGAGGATTAAAACATTTAAACTATCCAGGCCTGTTATGAACTGGACACGAACAGGTGAAGCGGCGACACAATACGGGATCCTATGTCTCGAAGATTAACACCCTTTTCAGGGAAGCACAAAACAAGTCGCATTTTATTGCATTGTCTACTTATATAACAAGGGTAACACAAAATGTCTTGTATTGAATTGCATTGTCTACGCTTACTTACTACAGAAGGAATCGTCAAATACGAGACGGTACTATAAACGGCGTTATATATATTAACACTAAATTTTTTTTTTAAAGTGAACATAGTAGTCTGAAGATTAAGTCTTACATTTAATAATTAAAGTTAATTTACCCCGAAGCGGAACCCCGATTGCAAAATTTCTTTAAGGTTTAAGAGCGAGGCTGGTAGGGGTATGTGTGTGTGTTGTGTGTGTGTGTGTGTGTGTGTGTGAGTACGTGGGTGCGTGCTGAGAGAGACAGAGTAACAGGTAGGGGTTTGGCACGAAAAGTAGGAAATAGTATTACGTTACTCATCTCACTGACATCAGCACCTGTTAATCGAAAGACAAACATGGATGGAATGATAGCCAGACGGATGAGATACGAAATGCTCACGTGACTCCATTCCTTCCTTCATTTCTTGTGTGTGTGTGTGTGTGTGTGTGTGGGTGTCCTTGTGAGTGTGTTTGTGTGCGGGTGCGTGCGTGAGAGAAAAAAGATCGTGGGGAGAGAGAGAGAGAAAGAGAGAGAGAGAGAAAGAAAGAGACAAAGAAAGAAAGAAAAAAAGGATGAGAGAAAGACAAGGTGAGAGATAGAGACGGACAGATAGAGATTCCGATATGAGAGAAAGAGACAGACAGAGAATTAGAGACAGACAGACATAGGGAGACAGACAGAGACAGAGGGGTTGTTGGAGGGGGTTGGGGGAGGGGAGAGGGAGGGTATTTGCGGCAATGGTGTAATAGTACGTGTGCCTGAACACAGTGCCAGGCTAGAGTTACATTTGCACCGATCTACCTACACTTTCTCTGGGCTACGCGATCCTTCTTGAACATGCTCAGATAAGAAACGGGTAGATTCCGGGTTGATCTGTACCCAGGGTGGTCCGGTGTTAGGAAGGACAGGGAATACGAAGATGGGCTTCCGATGGCGTAAAGAAAACACTGGTGATGTGGTGGAGAAAGAGAGAGAGAACAAGAGAAACTGTTGAAACTTTGTTGAAACTTTATTTCTTAGAACTAAATTAATAAATCTTATTTTTCCAATCTGTCCATTAACAAGCAAACATAATAAAAAATAACTTTAACATTAACTTGAAATCATATTACACACATAGTTGGCAGAATTTCTGTAGACGAAAAATTAAGAATAGGCATATTTGTATATGGCCTGACCCCCATTTGAGTTCAAGGTCATTTTTCCGTTTCACAAAGTTAATTAAATTATTATGAACATAGACACCAATTCCAGTATGTCCAGGAAAATTAGCATCATGTCTATAATGTGATATCGAAACTGATTCTGAACAATGTTTTGAGTCACATAATTTAGTTTCCGTCACGCAGAGAGAGAAATAGAGAGAGAAAGAGAGAGAGAGAGAGAGAGAGAGAGAGAGAGAGAGAGGGGGGTTGGGAGGATGTGGGAGGTACGCGCGCGAGAGAGGCAGACAGACAGATAGACAAAGATTATGACAGAGACATATGCCCCTCAAGCAAATTCATTTGAAGTTCGTCGGACGTCCTTGGGAAGAAGGGTTTCGTGTGGAAAAAGTCTCCACACATTGAAAGGAAAATTGGTAGGCTAAGAAGCCGATTTTTTGGAAGAGATGTTGCAGTTAGAAAAAAAGTTCAGTTGAAAATGAAACTGTCTGCTGATAAAGGGAGGCCAGTTAATATAGAATGAAATGGTTGAGACCAATAACTGTGACTAATAATAACTACACAACACTGGTATAAGTGTATCAATGCGCTTGGCAGGAAGTGGAGACCATAGCGCGATCAAGAATGGGTCACTTAAAACGTCATTAAGTCAGAGCAGACGACAAAACCAGGGAGGATTATTAAAGCGGCATGCATTCATATCAGGATTATCGTTTTGCAAGGCATCTACAATCATCTAGGAACATCAGTAACAGTCCATAATCCAGTAAGTCCTGGGTATTCTGCCAGGAATGCTTGATTCACTCGCCAGCAACAGACAAACCCTTGTTAAGCATACCGGATATGATCAAAGCTAAAGGATCAGGCAAACAAAACAGATTTTCGAGAACGGAATGTGACCTTTACGTCGCTCTCATTTTACAGTGAAAACGTTAAGCTCCCAAAACATTTTTAATGATCTTAGCCCATCTAACTGCCATCTAAAGGGCTCTTTTTTCTTCGTCAAAACTACTGTCTTCTGCCCACCACTAGTGTCATTATTTGTATGATTCAGTTTTTGCATTGTTGTTAGATAAACGTGGGAATGGTAATGGTGGAGGGAGGAGGAAGAGGAGAGAGAGAAGAGAGATAATCGAATGAAATAAAATGATAATGAGCTGATAACGAAATGGAAAATGATATTATAGTGAAGTATATTTATAGACTTGCTGATTGGGAAATGCATCAATCTCTGTTATTATCGTATGATACAGATTTTGTTAACAGTGATAACAGTGATGCATATGTAAAATTTGTGCAGCAATTATTTTAGCGGCAGACAAGTCTATTCCCCAGGAAAAAAAACCTTTAATAACGAAAACAAAAGATATAGGAAATATCTGGTGGAATGACATATGTGAAACAGCAGTACTGTGTTACGTTGAAACGCGCACGATAGTTCGTGTGAAACGCGCGCGATAGATTACATTACATTACATGGTTATTGCTTTAGGTCCAGCGGACTACGCGCGATAGATCTGATCGTTTTATTTTGCAAAGCATGCAATAATAGAGTGTATTTACCTTTGATTTACAACAACGAGTGTAACAGACTGGAAACGAAAACTGGTTAAAACATAGATTTGAAAAATATTTTAAGTAAATGAAAACATGTTAAATTAAATGTAATAAACTAATTGCTTTAGAATGTAGTGCAATATGTACACATATATCACACATGTAGTGCAATATGCAGATGATATTGCGATTTGGTTAAATACAAAAATTAGAAAACATACAAATAAAACAAATATTAAATATATTGAGAAAATATATCAAAAGGAAATTAACAGTTTGGTTGCTTATAATGTCAGAAAATGATTTAGAGCTTTCAAAAGACAAGTCTAATGTTGTTCAATAACGGGGAAAATCCTAAAATGTTACCAGAAATAAAACTTAATGGTCAAAATTTATCATACAAACAAAATATAAAATTTTTAGGTGTTTATTTTACACCTAAATTAAATTGGAAATATCATATTGAATATTTAATTAATAAAGCAAGACAAAGATTAAATTTATTAAAAATCATAATTACTCAGCCGTTTAGCCATGACACAAAAACTTTACTGCATTTGGCTACATCATTAGTGAGATCCAAATTAATTTACGGACAAGAGGTATATTTTTCTGCACCTTTATATCTTCTCAACAAATTACAAAGCGTTGACAGCAAATCGATAAAATTGGCTTTGGGTGTACCAGTTCATACTAATACTCATAATACATATAAAGAATCAGGTATATTATCTTTAGCTGAGCAGCGTAAATTAGCCACTTCAAAATATGTAATTAGATGTTTGTCTGTAAAAAATTCAGTAACGGATGAAATTTTGAATGTGAGCAGTGTGGATTATCCCAAAAGAGCTCAAACTATTCCCTATATTCAAACAATTAAAGATTATACAGAAGATATTATGGCAGCCTGCAATATTGATATTACTTCAATTTCAGTATTACCAGTTGTTCCAAAATTTCCACCTTGGGAACATTTAAATGCACATTTTGACATAGATTATACTGATTTAAAGAAAACTGAGTATTGTCAAATTTTAAAATGTGAAGTTACAGAACACTTAAATAATAACTATTCCAATCATTTAAAAGCATTCACTGATGGTAGTGTTTTGGATTCATCAAACTGTGGAGCAGGATTTTTCATACCTTATTTAAATATTCAAAAGTCTTTCTATCTTGGTCACGGGTTTTCAATATTTACGTGTGAATTATATGCAATAATGATGATACTAGAATACATACTCAACATTCCTTCTGAAATATTTAATATATTAATTTGTGTTGACTCTAAATCAGTGCTTTATGCTTTAAAAAATTGGAATTGTAGAAAGAGAACAGATATAATGTTTGAAGTAAGATATCTTATTCATAGTATTAGAATTAGAGGTATTGGAATTACATTTTGTTGGGTCTCATCACATTTAGAGATTTATGGTAATTAAATTTTAGATAAATTGGCCAAACAAGGTGCAATGAAAAGTGAGCATACAGTCTTTAATTCTAATGTGAAATTAGCTCAATTTGAATATTATTCGTTATTAGAACAACACTTTACTAATATAATACCTAAAGTAAATATTGTTAGTTGTTCCAGAACTATTGCTAGATTAGTATATAAGCTACGTTTGAATTCATGGTGTACAAAATATTTGAAAAATGTTACTTGTATATGTGCTGGAACTATTTCCTTACAACATATATTATTTGATTGTACTGTTTTAACAGCACTGTACAAAGAAAATTGAATTATTTTATGTGAACAAGATGATATTAGAGTCATCTTATAAAGTTCGATGTTACAGGACATCGCACGTATCATTGTCGGAACAGATTTATTTAAGTTACTATAATTAACAATTTCTATTTGTTTGTTTGTTTCTTTGTTTGTTATGGTTGTCTAAAATCACATTGTTGTGAAAAGACGTTAAATTAAAATATTGAATTGAATTGAAAATTGCTTTAGAAGAAAGACAGTCCTGGTCTGAATATTGTGAATATGAAGTAAATAATTCTCAAGATGAATTCTCAGCTCTGTGGGTTCGGGCAAATAGAATAGCCCCTACGTTTCCCGGCGTGTCGTAAGAGGCGAATAACAGGGGTGATGTTAGCACGGCATCACTGGGCGAAAGTCTTCTACACAGAAGTCACCGGCCAGGGCGGAGGAACCTCACGTTACTACAGGTTCAACGACCACGTGCTCAGGGCCAAGGCGAGCCACACTGTATTCGTGGATTTCGGCTGTGGCCAACAGCCTGGAGAGGATTGGGCCCTGCCAGGTCTTTTTTGCCCAAGACACAACACATGATGAGGCTATCCACTAATTCCATGCCGGATCGGTCGTCGCCCGGCTACACAAGGACCGCGCCTTCCGTTGGCCACCAGGACGGAGGTGTTAAGTATGCTACTGATGGACAAATTAGCAAGATCCGCACGAGAAACAACATCGTCATAGGAACCTGGAATGTCAGGACCCTAACTGCGGAAGGAAAATTAGAAGAACTGGCCCACGAGCTGGACCACTATCGATGGAACGTTCTAGGTATCAGCGAACTGCGCTGGAAAGGCCTAGGTGAAACAACGACTGACAAAGGCCACAAGCTCTATTTCAGCGGTAGAGATGACAGGCACGAACACGGCGTTGGATTCTTGGTCCACAAGAACATTCTAGCCACTGTCATGGGTTGCCGCCCAGTCTCCAGTAGACTCATTACCATCCGTCTGAGAGCAACCCCTTTCAACATTACCATCATCCAGGCCTATGCCCCAACATCAGACTATGAAGACAGCGAAGTGGAGGATTTTTATGAAAATATACAGGCGGTCCTTGACCAAGTGCCGAAGAAGGACATAGTCATAGTGCAAGGCGACTGGAATGCCAAGGTTGGCCAAGATGCGCACCACAACTGGGGAGACACATGTGGACCCCACTGCAACAACGAGACAAATGACAGGCGTCTGAGGCTATTGGAGTTTGCCAGATACAACAATCTGGTACTGGCAAACACGCTTGGTCTCCACAAAAAATCCAGACGATGGACATGGCACAGTCCCGGCGGGGAACATCACAACCAGATCGACTACATCATGGTCAAGAAACGCTTCAGATCAAGCATCAACATTGGCAGGACACGCACTTTTCCAGGAGCAGACATTGGAAGTGACCACGATCTCGTGATGATGTCTTTCCGGTTCCATTTGAAGAGAGTAAATACAGCAAAGTGCACTAGGCTGAAGTTCGACCTGGACAAACTGCAAGACCCGGAGGTGGCAAAAATATTTCAGGCCACAATTGGAGGGAAATTTGCACCACTGCTTATTTTGGGGGCAGGCGAAGTAGATGTCAACACCATGACCAATACCTTCAATTCAGCTGTAACAGATGCCGCCACTGAGATCCTTGGCAAGCATCGACCAAAGAAGAAGCCGTGGATCACACCTGAACTTTTGGATCTGTGTGATAAACGAAGAGAGTTAAAAAAGAAAAAGAACACCTCACAGGGAGCTGATGTCTACCGAAAAATCAACAGTGACATCCGAAAAGGCATGCGCACAGCAAAGGAGAACTGGATAGAAGATCAATGCCAGGAAATAGAGAACAATCTGAACAAGAACAACAGCAAGAAGGCCTACCAGACTGTGAAGCGGCTGACAAGTGTTAAACAGCCCAAAGTCTCCACTATCCAAAGCAAGTCTGGCATATGCCTTACAGAAGAACAAGAAGTCTTGGACAGATGGACAGAGTACTGCTCTGACCTTTACAACCATACACCAAATGGAGACCCATCAGTTCTAGCATGTCCCGAGAGCAAAGAAGAAGAAGAAATCCTCCCAATTCTCCGGGAAGAAGTTGAGGCAGCAGTGCAATCGCTGAAGAAAGGGAAGTCAGCGGGAGTGGACAACAGCGGAACTGCTACAAGCAGGAGGAGAAGCGATGACTGATGCTCTCACCATTATCTGTAACAAGATCTGGCAGAGTGGGGAATGGCCTACACCATGGACCCAGTCGCTTGTCATCACCCTTCCCAAAAAAGGTAACCTTCAGGAGTGTGAAAATTACCGCACCATCAGCCTCATCAGCCATCCCAGCAAAGTCCTCCTGAAAATATTACTCAACAGGTTGAAACCACAAGCTGAACAAATCATAGCTGAAGAACAAGCAGGATTCATGGCAGGGCGAAGTACCACTGAACAGATTTTCAACCTCAGAATAATCTGTGAGAAATACCTACAGCACCAACAACATCTATATCATGTGTTCATAGACTTCAAGAAGGCATTTGACCGAGTCTGGCATGCAGCTCTATGGGCAACCATGAAAGTGTACAACATCAGCCCTAAAATTATAGAAGTCATCAAAAGCCTGTATGACAAGGCTACCAGTGCAGTCCTCCATAACAGCGTCATCGGGAACTGGTTCAGAACAACAATCGGTGTGCGTCAAGGATGCCTACTCTCTCCAACACTCTTCAACATCTTCCTAGAGCTCATCATGTCAGATGCTCTTGCAGATCACGAAGGCACAGTCAGCATAGGGGGCAGAGCAATCTCCAATCTTCGTTTTGCGGATGATATTGATGGATTGGCTGGAGAGGAACAAGAACTTGAACAGCTTGTACAGAGGCTTGACACCACCTCCAGAGCTTATGGAATGGAAATAAGTGCAGAGAAGACCAAAATGATGACCA
Organism: Oncomelania hupensis; assembly: GCA_036898135.1. Taxonomy (NCBI): domain Eukaryota; kingdom Metazoa; phylum Mollusca; class Gastropoda; order Littorinimorpha; family Pomatiopsidae; genus Oncomelania; species Oncomelania hupensis. Next base: position 65,203,778 of record CM072513.1, on the reverse strand, counting down.
ACAACACCAATGGCATCAACACGGACATCAAAGTACAAGGCCAATCCCTCAACACAGTGCACAGCTTCAAATATTTAGGAGCCATTGTGTCAGACAATGGGTCTCGACAGGAAGTCCTCTCCAGGATCGCACAAACAACTGCTGCCCTGACAAGGTTGAAGCCCATTTGGAAAGACAGAACCATCAGTCTACATTCCAAAGTAAGACTGCTGCGCTCTCTGGTCATCTCCATCTTCCTATATGCTTGCGAAGCATGGACCCTCACAGCAGATCTCCAACGAAGAATACAAAGCATGGAGATGAGGTGCTACAGAAGACTTCTGTGCATTTCCTATACCCAACACATCACGAACGACGAAGTCCGACAGACCATCACACAAGCCATTGGACAACACGATGACCTGCTCACAGTGGTGAAGAAACGGAAACTCCGATGGTATGGCCACGTCACCAGATCATCAGGCCTTGCAAAGACCATTCTGCAAGGCACAGTGCAAGGAGGTAGAAGAAGGGGGAGACCGAAAAAGAGGTGGGAGGACAACATTCGAGAATGGACTGGTTTGACACTGAGCGAAGCCATGAGGGCTGCTGAGGACAGAGAAAGATGGAGTATGCTGGTTAAACGATCATCTGTGGTGCCCCTACGACCTTCGGGTTATGGGACAGGATAGGATAGGATAGGATAGGATAGGAATTCTCAAGATGCTGCAAAATTATGAAAGAAATTATCAGAAATGAAAAACCGATTTCAGCTTCCTCAATGTCCTCTAAAATTAATAGGCAATTATGTTTCGTCACCTAAAGAAAAGTTTGAAAATGTGTAAAAGATATTGATAATGCTAGTAATTCAACTAATTTTACATATAATTAAACATACGGTAATGAATGAACATTGAGGTTTAAAGTCTACACCCAACATAGGCGATATGGCAGACGGGGACAGCCATCCCAGGAAAGATGGGGAAGGGACCTGAATCAACACTGAACCACCAGAGCAATCACACTGCAAATACGGACAGTGAGTATGGCCACTTTTTATCTTGCCCACTACGGGATTCGAACCTGGGTCATCAGCTATCGGGTTATTTTATTTGTGGATGAAATAGAATTTAGTCACGTACGCCGGAAGTCGACTAGCAAAAGAGATAGATATGGCTATACCAATGTGGGTGAGTTCTTTAAATCTCACTTGGGGTAGCGACTCATAATTCCTACGGAATCACGGCACGGATATTATTTATTACCTTCTTACTAACAAAGACTCTCATTGACGAAATCTCTTCTTTTTAAAGCTGTAAGGCACTCGACAACAAGGCCACAAATCTTGGATGACACTCTTTCATTACTGGCGGATAACTTCGTGGCGATCCCAGGGGTGGGCCTCCCTTACCCCCGCCTCCATCCCTACCTTTCCGTCACATCGTTTCAATGAGTAACAAATGACACCATTTGACGGGGGCACCCGGCCACAAAAGGGTTAAGTGAAACTCTAAAACAGGGGTGTTGTCACCAACATTTAAACCACCGACAGTGATAAATTTGTGACACCAAACAAAATTGTACAAGGGACGTAGAAGAAACGACACTAGCGAAAACCAAATGGGGAAGAATGAACCGGAATACAAATTGTGCTATTGTTGGCAATCTGCATTTTTGCTTTCATTCTTCTAATCTTTCTGAGTGATCTACGGTGGCGAAGCAGATGTCTGGCATTGAAATATTAAAATAAAATGGGATTAAGTTTGGGTGTTGTGTGTGTGTGTGTGTGTGTGTGTGCATTGGGGGTGGATGGAAGTGGAGATGAAAACATCACTGTAGTTGAACAATACTGTTAATAAGGTTGAAATAGCACATTCTAATTTAATAATTAATTGATTCGGTTCACATTGTGTGGTGGTAACAGCGTGGTGGCGAAAATGAAAGAACGAAAGAAAGAAAAGAAAAGAAGTCACAAAGAGAGAGATTGAGAGAGAGAGAAAGATACAGAGACAGAGACAGAGAGATACAGAGTGGGGTAGAGGGCACACCTTAAAGGGCTTTGGAGATAAAGAGAAAAAAGAAGTTACTAATAACGCTCATAATTTTGCATTACAAAGACAGAGAGAAAGAAATTAATGAGATACCAACGAGAAGAAAAAGACAATGAATAACGCAGACAGGCAGACAGAAATAAACACGTGCACAAAAGAGAGAAAGAAAAATAAATTAATACAGAAGATAAGCCAGCAATAAAAAAAAAGAATACACAAAAAAAGAAAACAGAAATGCGAACAGAATTTGAGATAAAGAAAGAAAGACAGAAGTAAAGAAACAGACAAAAAGAACAGATAAAAAATGAAAGTTAAAAAAGAAAGAAAGAAGGAATGAAAAGAAGGAAGAACAAAGAAAGAAAAATCATGCGTGTTACTATTGCAATATAACAAAGGTAGTCACTAAATCGTTGTCTATAATTTTAGTATTAAAGGCTAATCACACAAAACGAATAACTATGAAATTAAAAACACAGGTGTCCCTGATGATTAGCTGCAGGCGTGCATTCATCCGCGATTCCTTCCAGAACCCTCCCGATCTCTTCGACTCCTTCTCACCACCCCACTCAGCCCCACTCTGAAGGCACCCCTTTTCTTTCATCAATGTTCTTTTTGAAACCATACACACGCCCGGTGCTGGCACCAGAAAGAGAGAGAGAGAGAGAGAGAGAGAGAGAGAGAGAGAGAGAGAGAGAGAGAGAGAGAGAGAGAGAGCATGTCTCTACATGGAGTTGTGCGCCATACAAGTGGACATTGGATGGATTGGATTGGAGGGGGAGAGAGAGAGGGGGAGGGAGGGAGGGAGAGAGAGAAAAGTGCCTAGCAGAAGCATGTGCTGAAATTGCGAAAAAGAGAATGTGCTCGCGCATGCATGTGCAAAGTCGCGTGCACACGCACGCGCATGCGGACAATAAAAGCTCATCTCAATTTTTTCTCCAGCCTGTTAAAAATTTCAACGTTCAGTGAACTAACAACCACCATCACTGACGACCGACATCCCCCGCGGAGAGAGAGGAAGAGATTGTGGGGAAAGGAACACCAATGGAGGTGAGAGAGAGAGAGAGAGAGAGAGAGAGAGAGAGAGAGAGAGAGAGAGAGCGAGAGAGAGAGAGAGAGAGAGAGAGAGAGAGAGAAACGCAGCATTAATTAGTTGGCTGGCAGTAGAGATATTTCAAGGCGTAATTACCTTCAATTATGCTCCAGACCTTCCCTACCAATGCCCCTATTTCCCCCCTCCCTCTCCCCTTTCAAGACCTCCCTTTTTCCAACTGGCTAGTACTATTGATAATTTCAAACAAAAGTGTGTGTCAATGATGGTGGTTGCACGAGAATTGTTCCCCATCGAATCAAAACTGATGAAAGTGTGTTAAAGCCAAAACCGATTTTTTGACTGTTTAGTGGAAAGACACTGTAAGGCCGTAGGCTAATGGAAGTAATATTGCTTATCCAAAGCCGTCGAAAATATGTTAGAACTCTAAAATGATCTTTCACATGCAGTAGCAGAAAAAGGGAGAAAGAATAATACTGAATTTCCAAAGTCAACTCTTTAGTAATTGTGTAAAACAAGATCACATTTCGTTCTGTGTTCCTGAAGGTAAACATAAAAAAAATATCCGAAAACAAATCATTCTCAAACAACATTATCAATTTAGCTGTAGAAGTGCATTCATCCACGATTCCTTCCAGAACCTTCCCGATCTTTCCGACTCCCCTCCTCGCTCTCACCACCCCACGTACTCCCACTTCAAAGGCATCCCTTTTCTTTCATCAATGTTCTTTTCAAACCACACACACACACACCCACACACACACACACACATACACACACACACACAGACATGCTGGCAAAGTAATAGACCACTTTCACGATCTACATACAGATATTTGTATTTAGCATTGCTGATGAGTGATATGTTCCGTCTGTAATAATTATTCTTTAATAAGTTTTTTTTTTAAAAGGTCTGAATATTCACTCAAATTAATATTAAGTTTAAGAGCTTTGGTTAGGTCCTGTCCACTGTTGTTTCACTTAGCTCATCATTTCGCAATTTGAACGCCCAGTCCGTATCATGGTATGATTAAACAAGGGCCACAATTATTCCTGTCAGCACACATAAGGGAGACAATGTGGAAGCATTAACAAAGGGGAGGTTTAAAAAAAGGGGTGGGGTAGAGGTTGGGTGCGTGGTGGGGCCGTGAGGTTAGAGAAGACCATCGCGAAACGAGACATGAAACAATGAGACAGCGATTGAGCCTTGGGCGATTACACACTTACACACATACACAAACCCACACACCCACACACACACCCACGCACACACACATACACAAACTCATAACAAATTAACAGAAACGCACCTCTAAGAGAATGAAACAAACTATTACATCTTGCTGATCCACAGAGACAACGAACTCCCTACAATTGTACTACCAGAAAATATATATGCCACTCTGTATTGTGGTCCCCCTACTAATCCTTCTCCCTCCCTCTCTTTCCTTCCTTTCCTTTCTCTCTCTCATTTACCCGTGCACAATAAAATTCTTATCTTATCTTATCTTTTCTTGTCCTCTCTCTCTCTCTCTCTCTCTCTCCCTCCCTCCCTCCCTCTCTCTCTCTCTCTCTCTCTCTCTCTCTCTCTCTCTCCCCCCGCACATTTGACGAAGACCACAGAGACAGGTTTGTACACAAAATAGATTTCCTCCAATGGTACCATGTTCGTTTTCTGTGTTCGAATAATCAATAATTATAGCAGTGACAAGATATTGTAATAATATTATTCGTCACAAATCACAATGGCAAGGTGTTAAAATAAGGATTTCACGAATGTTTTTTTTTTCTCTCTTTTTGAAACCATAAAATACCTCGACAGAAAGCGTCTTTAGCTGTGGTATGAAGTCTCTAATAAGGATGTCTTAAGTAGGGTAATCTTTCTACTATAAGTTGTTTTAGCGAAATACATGTAAATCTAATCTGATGTGCTTTATCTCCTTTAACCTTTTGACTTTCTACTATAACACTGAACTGCTGTACAATTATACTAGATCATTATGATCATTATCAGTATTGTGTAGATGTCAACATAATTATAAACGAACATCTTCAGCAAAGTTTACTTTTGTGTCCAAAGAATGATAGATCTAACTATCTTTCACAAATTCAGCATTGTTCCGTTTCTTGTACGGAATGTTTTAAAAAAAAGGACCATAAAAAAAAAAGAAAGAGTTGAAAGTCATGGCATAATTTTTTGACAAACTGACGTTGAAGGACACCGTGCACGATAGCTCAGTGGGGGGTGTGGCGCCATTTTAATCAACGCTGGACCTCTTGGCCCCGAGGTGTTGTCAGGCTGTGGCGATGGGAGGTTTCACACACACAAAGAGAGAGAGAGAGAGAGAGAGAGAGAGAGAGAGAGAGAGAGAGAGAGAGAGAGAGAGAGAGAGAGAGAGAGAGAGAGAGAGAGAGAGAGGATGCGATGGGAAGAAAAAGTCATTCCGTTGGACGGAGACAGACGGCAACATGCGAACGAACTGACAGAGACAGACGCATGCACGCGCATACTGCGTACAGTGTACATACAAGCACACATTAGTACACAGTCTAGATCGGAGGTGGGGGCGAGGAGGGGGAGTGATGGGTAATGGGTGGAATGCAGGACTGCGAAAAACAATTGCACACCACAATGTAATTTCTTGTAAAAGATAATAAAGTTGTCTTATCTTATCTTATCTTATCTTAACAAGAAACAACAGCATTTGCACACACTTAATGGACAGAGTTAAATCATTACGCCCTTTAGCGGAGTCTCTGCGCATTGTAGCTCGCGAGCGGTGGTGAGAGAGACAGACAGACAGACAGACAGAGGGATAGGGTTGTGGTTGAGGGGTGGGGGTGGCCGCAAGGAAGCACTATAAGACGAAAGGTTTAATCCAAATCAACTCCGTGTCCAAATGAATTATTATGGACACGACGGGGAGGGAAGAGAGAGAGAGAGGAACGGCCATGACAGTTCCTTCAGACACAAGAAACAATTCAGCTGAGTTTTCATCATAAAAGCAAGTGTCAACCAGACTTACTGTTACACTCGATGTTATTTTTTTCTCTATTAGTAATTGATTCAGCCCCGATGCTTGAAATCCTGATAGGTGGAACTCAGATTCATTTATCCACGCAACCCATTCAATCATCAACAAGGCAGGAGTCGTCGTTTGAAGTTTTCCACTTTTATTCAGCATACATCAACAACTGCATACACTCGTTCAATTGCTTTTCACTTTACAATTCTCGACTATCAACTTTCCACTTTTTACAACTTTCTCAACTCTAACACAACAGCTCTCTCTACTCAAACAGTGCGGCACAATATATAGTCTCTACATACTCCAGAACAGGAGAGAATACCCCCGCATAACACACCACAACCAATCAGAAGTAATTTCATCATCACTATCTCACCTCATACAACCTTATTTGGAATGGAAGCTTCTATAGTTACCACTAGAATTATCCATACCATCGATAGTAAACAACCAACACTAGAAAATTCTCAAATAATATCGAACAATTAAAATTACCAACGTTATACAAAGCTTCTTCTAATAACAACGCAAAAACAAATCAAAGATAAATACACTCTATTATTGCATGCTTTGCAAAATAAAACGAACAGATCTATCGTGCGCGTCACACACGAACTATCGTGCGCGTTTCAACGTAACACTTACCTTCCCATACATTGATGCTTCTTAGATAAGGAAGAAGTGAAAATGTTCTGGGGACATCAATTCAGCTGAAGCTGATGTTGGACTAAGGAAATGAGATTGGAGGGAATGAAAGGAGAAAAAAACAACAACTGAAGGAATGAATGAAAGAGAAAGAAAGAAAGCAAAACACAAAAAATGGAGAGTGAGTCATAGCAAACATTCACCTGTCCATTATATTGCCTGCGACTGTCCGATCCTTGACAGGATGCCCTAAGGTACCGTTGACACGATCGCTTGTTTAATTAGATGATGCATGTTCTCTTTTGAGTAACCTCGACAATCATATTCACTCGCGCGTGAAAACAGGTCGCACACGCAAGTCTACACTTAATGTTGCATACTCGCGCGCGCACGCACGCACAAATAAAGACACTTTGATTGCCCAAAATATAATCAAAGTGATGTTTCCCTTGATCCCTGTTCGACTTCGCTCTTCCCTCTGTCTTGTATGTGTTTGTGCATGTGTGTGTGTGTGAGTGTGGGAGCGTGCGCGCGCGTGTATGTGCGTGTGTGTGTATGAGGTGAGGGTGAGGGTAGTGTGTATACCTGCAATACTGTAGTCTTTTCTCAGCCATGCATGTATATGTATTGTACTAATGTTTAATGATTGTGTGAATGCATGAGTGTGCGCTTTGAACTGTTCCTTACTAGGAAAAACGCCTTATAAGTAGTAGTAGTAGTAGTAGTAGTAGTAGTAGTAGTAGTAGTAGTAGTAGTAGTAGTAGTAGTAGTAGTAGCAGTGTGTGTTGCAATATTTCCTACTCTACACACTTCTATCATAGTGGAATGTGAAGTGGAAGCGAATGGACTTAAATGAGAAGTTTGTTAGATGTTTAACTCTCTCATTTTCTTTCCTTGTTCGTTCTCCGATATAAAGAATATCATCTTACTTTGATATACAACCGGATTCAAATTCCACCATTAAAACTTTTAACAAATTTTCTTTTTTCAAAGACGACGTTGTAATTTCAAAACCTCTTCACAAACTTCATTGAATCTTTTCTTGACTACAATAATTATATTATACGAAAAACACAAATAACAACAGAAAAAGCAACAACCCTTATTTCTTAATAGAAACAGTAGAAAATTCTTACTCTGTGGTCTAGCAAAACTACTTTAAAATAAGCACACATCATCATCATAGCAACAATAGCTGTTATTTTAAAGTGCAACAAAACATTGTTCCAGCATTTTGTTTGATCAAAAAAGCTATTATGCAACGCCATGAAACTTTCAAA
>CM072513.1:65160746-65190746 GCA_036898135.1 Oncomelania hupensis | reverse complement strand
TATTATTATTATTATTATTATTATTATTATTATTATTATTATTATTATTATTATTCCTCTTCTTCTTCTTCTTCTTCTTCTTCTTCTTCTTCTTCTTCTTCTATTATTATTATTATTATTATTATTCCTCTTCTTCTTCTTCTTCTTCTTCTTCTTCTTCTTCTTCTTCTTCTTCTTCTTCTTCTTCTTTTTCTTCTTCTTCTTATTGTTGTTGTTGTTGTTGTTATTGTTGTTGTTATCATTACTACTACTACTACTACTACTACTACTACTACTACTACTACTACTACTACTACTACTACTACTACTACTACTACTACTACTACTACTACTACTACTATCATCTTCTTCTTCTTCACAAATGCCTATTAGGTTTGTTAAATCGTTTCTTGTTGTTATTACTGTAGTTGTTGTCCTTCTCCTTCTTCTTCTTCTTCTTCTAAACATCTTCTTCCTCTTTGTTCTCCTCCTTCATCTTCTTCTTCTCCTCCTCCACCACCTCCTCTTCCTTCGTCTTCTTTTTCTTCTCCTCCTCCTTCTCCATAAATGCATAGGTCATTAAATCTATCCATTTCTTCTCCACCGTCTCACAAACCAGCACAAAATGAACAGAATACAGTTTATACACGCATTCGTTCTGTCCTCCCACTCATTTTGGCGGACATCCAGACCGTTAAATTCCAACCGCCTCCCAGTCATAATATTCACATTACACGACTACAATGAAATGGAACACAAAAGCTAGCAGATCAAACTCACCCTAACATCCAAGGGGGAAAAAAACCCAGAAAAAGATGGCAAGAAACATTCAACTGTATTTCCAAACAATCACAAACATAGCCGAAAAGTACGCAATTTCAAAAGCGTTAATTTCCTTGGCCGTATTGTGACTCGGCTTCATATTAGCCAAACCTAACAGGAAAACATGCAAGTATTGGCTACAGCCTGAAGTATCTGCAAACAAAAAATGGCCCATTTTTAGAGCAAAACGTGTTTTGACCAACATATTGGCATTCCCAGAACTGTTGTGACGATGGCTTATAGAATATATCTAAATTCCATAAGAACTAAATATTGTACGAACGTCAAATGTATATGTAATGAAATGTTTTCTTTGAAACATGTTTTATTTGAATGCAATCAACTGCGTAATAGTTTGCCTAATAATGTTACGTCTTTGGGCAATATTAGTTTTAGTGTATGCATTAGTTTAGCGAAGGCGTTCATTGGTTCTTCAGTTAGTCAGTATCTATGAGAATCTTCGATGTTATTTGATCATAATTATATTTTGTTTTGTTTTTTTCCAATTTATTTTCTTTGTATTTATTTGTATTTATTTATTTTTATTTTTTATATTTTGTGTTGTTTTTGTTTCGGTGAAAAAGACATTAAAACAAACAATAACAAACAACGTGTTTTGAAAATGCTGAAGCATTATGACCTTGGCCAATAAGAAAATACACATACGAATGATTTAACATGCTTGGTTTAAATAGATTTTTTTTTCAAGGAAAAACACATCATTACAAACAAGAATTTACAGGATAGGCAACAAGCGAGCTTATATAAGCCCACCCTGTATAACATGCTTAGCACTAGATAAAAAGGATCCGCAATGTAAAAATGATTTTTGGTTGAGTTGTTTTTGAGATAATGCAAAAAAGTGTGTTTTAAACAAAAATGTTAAATTCATAAGGACGGACCGACTGACCGATCGATAACCGGCATATACTGAAAGATGGTCCATGATTTGAAGTACCCGTATATGAAAGATCATTAAAATTGGACTAGCCGTTCTTGAAATATTCAGCAAAAAGTGTGTAGCAACAAAATGGTTCCAATGACCTTGGCCTTTGCAGGAGAGTAAATAAGATGGGGCGGGAGGCAGGCCACTAAGCTAGGTAATGTTCTTATGAAGTTTGATCAAAATCCGTTCAGTAGATCTTGAGATATGGTTTCCATCGGAACGACAAACAAACCGACATTTGGTAAGATATGTCTGGGAGAGAAAAAAAAATCCTATTGCACACAATGGACGGTCACACAGAGAGGGTTAGTTTAGAATCCTAAAACCAGATTTTTGGAAGGGTGAAGCCATAACATCAGTAAAACTCGTCCCTCTGTTATTCTTGCGGGTTTTTTAATTAAAGGAAAAAAAAGAACGTACACAAAAGAGATAGGAGAGTACACCGAAGAAAGAATCTGTAAATGTCGCAGGAAAGTCAACAACCAGTTCACGTCCGCAAATGGTATTACAAAGGCAAAGTAATGAAGGTGTCCCTGTGTGTTTGTGCTGGCTACGGCCTTTTTGCACGTCGCTCGTTGGCGCATTAGCACTCAAGCGTTTTTATGGCGCACTAGGTTTTTGTGGCGCACAACAATGGGGAACCCATAGCCCCGGGACCTGAAATTAATTCTGCGTCGCCGAGCTTGCCGATTGACACAAAAGGTAGGTGAACACATAAAAACTGTCTGCTGTCGCTTCCTCAAGCGTCCTCCCCCTCCTCCTCCCCCTCTGTTATCCATTCACCATGCCCTACCCAACACTCTTAAACTCCCCAACCTATCACATCGCCACAACCCAACACGCCACCCACCCCCACCCCCATTCACCCCTGCCACCCTCATCAATCACTTCACCACTTCAGTGGCTGCAACAAACTGGACGATAGTATCCTCTCATTCTCGCCATATGCTAACATACTTTCCATACTGTATCTTTCATGAATTCTTTCACCAAACCCAAAACCCAACAATCAACACATTTTTAACGTCACATTCATGTTGTAGTGTAATTATTATACTTGCGATAAACTCATTCCTATCAGAACTGTGGTGTACTCAACACAGGTCATTTGCTCACAACTCGGAGGAAGGGCTGTGTGGAACATATTTATGATTATGATTGTTGGGCCAGGTCAGGATGTGATAAATTTCTGTCAGTTGAACTAAAATCGGCATGCTCGTCACCTGCACTGGGGATGTGAGTGATATGGATCATGTAATACAATAAACTATGACTATGCAAAAAACAACAACAAAAACAACAACAACAACACATTTTTAACAACTGCTCGTGTTTCGATGTATGGTCGTGACGCGAGGTCTGTGCTTAAATTGTACAATATTCGGTAAGAAATTAGTTTGAAATACCGAATAAATTAGATTGAAATCGCATCACCTCGGAAGGCGTACTCGGAGACATCGAGAGATTGGTATTCACACAGACAGACAGACTCACTCTCACAAGTGCTGTCATAATTTTGAGCGAATTTAATAGTTACGTAATGCTGGTGATTGTACTGGTTTTCGTTCCTGCGCTGGTGATTTCTGCTGTCTCGCTCAATTTAGAGGCGATTTCGCTACAACAGCTTATAAATATTTAATAATTTTGCACACAAGGAACACACATACCTGATTTGACACCGTTTGATTGGAAACCATTCCAAAACTGCCGGTTCATTAATAATGCTCTCTGTAAAAAGCCAATCCCTCATACAAGACACAAACCAAACAAAACCAAACAAAACACATTAAACAGAAATCAAAGAACAAAATAAAACAATGGAAATGCCATGATCCCCTGGGCACTATATATTATTAAGAGCTTTCATGTAATTCTTTTAGCTCTGTGCGCCAAATGTGTATAAATCCATTTCTATACATTATGTTTGCTACACAAGAGTTCGCGGTTTTAGCCATTCCATACAAAAGATGGCGGCGTAATCTCACGGCTGGGAACGCGATTGGCGGCGGATTACGGAACGTTTCTGACAGTCTCATCTGTGGGCGACAGAGCAAGAAGCATTCCCTGATTCAGTTGCTAACCCGCTCGAGTCCTCTTTCTGGGTCATACAATGCATACACAAAAAATATTACAGCGTGCGCACATCACAGACACAATCAAATGACAACTTGGTACAACAAAGGAGGTTCAGTGTTGGTAGATATTTTTCAATATGGAAGACATCATTTAAAAAAAAAGTATTTCGGTTTAAACGGAGCGATTATTCTTCTGAAGTGCCAATGTTATAATACTGGAATGACATAATTAGACATCCAGGAATAACTTTTGAAGGAGTGGGCCCGGACATGAAACGGCAGCGGAAAGGAACTTAAAAACAACCTATCATATACCGTAACTCGAAGGCCGTTCGGGCACCACAGATGATCGTTTAACCAGTGTACTCCATCTTTCTCTGTCCTCACCAACGCTCATGGCTTTGCTCAGTGTCCAGCCAGTCCATTCTCGAATGTTGTCCTCCCAACTCTTCTTCTGCCTCCTTTCACAGTGCCTTCTATGAGGGTCGTTGCAAGACCTGATGCTCTGGTGACGTGGCCATACCATCGGAGTTTCCGTTTCTTCACCACTGTGAGCATGTCATCATGTTGTCCATGATGGTCTATCGGACTTCGTTGTTGGTGATGTGCTGAGTATAGGAAATGCCCAGAAGTCGTCTGTAGCACTCATCTCCATGCTTTGTATTCTTCGTTGTAGATCTGCATGCTGTGAGGATCCATGTTTCGCAAGCGTATAGGAAGATGGAGATGACAAGAAGCGCAGCAGCCTTACCTTGGGATGTAGAGTGATGGTCCTGTCTTTCCAAATGGGCTTCGACCTTGTCAGGCCAGCAGTTGTTTGTGCAATCCTGGAGAGGACTTCCTGTCCGGACCAATTGTCTGATGGCTCCTAAATATTGAAGCTTTGCACTGTGTGGAGGGATTGGCCTTGGACTTTGATGTCAGTGTTGATGCCATTGGAGTTGTTGGTCATCATTTTGGTCTTCTCTACAATTATTTCCATTTATTTCTTATTTATTTATTATTGATTTATTTCTTGAACCCGTGGCTTCATATAACATAATAGTTATGAATACGTGTGTAGCGGTAGCGAAAGAGCAGCGGCGCGGCTTGCTTATTTGCTTTTGTATCCTGCCGGAAGAAAACAGCTTCAACAGCTGTTGCATTATTTCCAAGTCTAACTCATGATACGAGGAAGCTACTCTGAAGCGATTTGCAGCCATTGAAAAGTCGAACCGCTTTGTTTTAAATTGTCTCTTAGTGTTTTTGTTTAAATTTTAATGATGTTCCACTGATGTCAATTTTACCAGGTTGACAACAACAAAAAATTATTTAAAAAAAAGGAAAATAGACAGAAGCTGGAACTGGCTTGGGTATAGTGCTCCGTAGAAATGGGATGCAATCACGCGCTCGAGCAAGTGAAAGATTCAACAAAGTTTGTTGTGTGCGGTCTTTGAATCACACAAACTGACAGGCGAGAAAATGCCGTACAACCACTCTTGACTCGCAGTCGACCTTCTTACCTTTGGGGATTGCTGTATAGAAAATTGCCTGCCTGGAATATTTCCTGTTTGTTTTCTTTGCCCATAACTATCCCAAGACAGCCGAAAACAGGATTGCCACGTTATGAGGGAGAAAGGATGAGATGAAAGCTAGAGAGGTCAGATGAAAAGGGCAGTTAACTTGGACTAGGAGAAGGACGAAAAAGGACATCAGGACAGTAACTTGCTGGAAAAGAGGAACAAGAAAAAACGATGTTGATGATGATGATGATGATGATGATGATGATGATGATGATGATGATGATGATGATGATGATGAGAAAGATGGCGGTAATCCGGCCAAGCTAGAATTGCACTACATTATAGAACAACCAATCATCTTTGAACAGTCAGGATCATCCGTTTTTTTTACACATTCTGCCACAAACATGACAGCTACAACACTTCAGAGACATTTAAGAAATGTATAGAAGTAAGAGACTCTCCTATTAGACTAAAATCTCTCACACACACACACACACACCCACACACACCCCCCCCCCACACACACACACACACACACATGCACAGGCGCGCGCGCGAAAGAGAGAGACAGACAGAGAAAGAAAGAGAGAAGGGGACAGAGAGAGAGAGACAGAGAGAGAGAGTGACAGAGAGAGAGAGGTGGGTGAGGGAGACTGCGAGAAAATGGGGATAAAGAAGAGATAAAAAAAAGAAGGGAAGGACAATACAAAAGTACTATCCCGCCTACAGTCCAAATTAAAGGGTGAGGATAAGAGGCACAAAAGCTGTACAAACTACGCCTTGAAAGAAAAGAGAAGATGGGGGGAAGTAGTAGAAGTCTATTCCAGTCTGCATGGAGAAAGAAAAGAAGGAAGGAACAGAGCTAACCCCTTATTAACAGACAGAAGAATGAAGTGGCGGAAATAACGTGAGAGAGAGAGAGAGAGAGGAGAGAGAGAGAGAGAGAGAGAGAGAGAGAGAGAGAGAGAGAGAGAGAGAGATGTATCCTCCCTGTACCAAAACCAGAGCTGATCTCCTCCATTTAATCACGTTGCTCATAGCAGTCACAATTGGTCCCACGTCTTGACAGTAACCACATAATACATCTATAAAATTTCCTCTTTAGGTATCCGGAAGACAAGTAAAAAGAGTGAAGGAGATAAAACACACCCCATTAAAAGATTATATCTACGTATGTAATTTCGTTAAAACGCTTCTTCGATAGTTACAAAGCCAGTTGAGTATCTGTTTTAAAGAAAGGCCCTACAGTAACTCACTATAACAGAGAGAGAGAGAGAGAGAGAGAGAGAGAGAGAGAGAGAGAGAGAGAGAGAGAGAGAGAGAGAGAAAGAGAGAGAGAGAGAGAGAGAGGGAGAGAGAGAGTTTTTAGTTATATTTTAAATTTATATGGTGAATCTTATTATCTAATATGCCATTGTATTAACGGGATTTTTCTTTTTTGTTTTATTATGCATGTGTAGTGTATTGCATATGATGTTGTTCCCTTGCATGTCTTTGCGAGTAGGGTTGGTGTGAATGCTTGCATACCTTGTTTTATTGTTTATGTTTGTTTTAAAGATATATCCTATGTTAAGAGCGGTGAGCTCAGCCTTGAGCTGGGGTATCGCGCTATATAAGCCTACTTTATTATTATTATTATTATTATTATTATTATTATTATTATTATTATTATTATTATTATTATTATTATTATTATTATTATTATTATTATTAGAGAGAGAGACAGAAAGAGAGACAAAGAGAGAGACAGAGAGAGTCCCTAATACAACCTATTGTAATCACCAATGGTCGTAAACCCGTATCTCTAAACTTGAAGCATTCATGCCATCATAACCAGAATATCATAATACACTAGGAAGCTTTTTGTCGTCGTTGTTGTTGTTGTTGATGTTGATGTTTTCATAAATGGTTCTGCGTGGTTACATTACATTACATTACATTACATTACATTACATGGTTATTGCTTTAGGTCCAGCGGACTTTTCCGAGCCAAATCAGGACCATCTGCGTGGTTCTGGGACTTTCAAATCCACTGCTATTAGAGTCTAGTAAAACTATCCAAAAAGGAGAACAGAGCGCGAAACATTTCTAAATCGAGAAAGGGAGTTTAAGAGA
Source organism: Oncomelania hupensis (assembly GCA_036898135.1). NCBI lineage: Eukaryota > Metazoa > Mollusca > Gastropoda > Littorinimorpha > Pomatiopsidae > Oncomelania > Oncomelania hupensis. Next base: position 65,183,304 of record CM072513.1, on the reverse strand, counting down.
TAAAGAAAGAAAAATATTACAGAAATGTGAAGACTGAACAAAATTGTGTATCATACTGCAAAAGTGAAACGGGACGGTAGCTGGCATGGCACTATTACTACCTCATTCCAATTAAATTCATCTCATCGTTGGCTGCAGGGCAGAAACTTCATAAGAAGATACTTGAGCATTGAGATGAGAACGGAGGATGAGAAGACGCAAGACAAAAAACCAGAGGCTGATGAGAGGAAAAGAAGGACGGAAAGTCTGAGTAGCTATGTGAGTGGGTGAGGGATTTAATGAATGACTAGGGAGAGTGGGGGTTGGAGAAGGGCCTCAGGACAGACACAAAACGTTGAGCATGTGTTTCTTTCTTCTCTCTCTCACTACATGTCAACTGAGGTACCATTAACTATAAGGGAAATAATGGCGCCTTTTGAAAAAAAAATGTGCCGCTCATAACGCCACTTCAAATGTGTACATTTATTATTTTTAAAAATCATTTTAAATGGTACGCTTTCCGAAAAGAAAAAAAAGGGGAAAAGAAAAAGAAGGAGAAAGACCGTTCGTACAGCATAATTTTGTCTTTAATCGGCAATATGCTTTTCAGTGACTTAAAATAGAAAGAACTAGATAACACTTGAGCTGAGAAAACTTTATTCTATCGGCCGCTCTTTCAACGCTTACAGGTGAGAGACTAACACGCTATTTTGTCTATCTGCTGTATAACAAGAAGATAGACAATAACAACAGGCAATACAGTGGACTCCAGGACATAATCTTCTAGACTATTCCAAGCATACTACAGATTTATTATACAGTAAAAAAATAATAAAGTAAAAACAAGAAGTAAGGATTACTCAACTTGGATGCCTGTAGCAGAGGATACACTACAGGCATTCGCGTTGAGTAATCCTTACTTCTTTCTGTATGTCACAGAAATGCAGTCGCTCACTAATTCAGACAGAAAATTGGATCAGTTTTTTTTCCCCCTCAGAGTTTTCTTCTTTGTTCTCTTTCTCTATCCTCTGGCCCTTCATTTTCTGTTCTACCACCGCGGTCCTCTTCTGAAGATGATCTGTGCCCTCCTCTGCCCAGTGTGTCGGGCCAGCTTTTTAACGAGGACAATCATAAGCTGGGCTAACGAGGGTCAAGCCGATTATAGGTCAGCTGCCATCAGGGGGAGAGAGGTACCGAGCCGAGAGAAGGACCAGACGCACTCAGGCACGAGCACCCTGCGTAGTAGCTGCTACGAGCCGAGGGTCCCCTAGCGGAGGCGAACGTTAAGCCTCGGCTCGTCTCAGCTACGCAGTGTGGACATACTCATGAGTAGAGCAGACGAGGAGAGAATGGTGAACTAAGGCAAAGAAGAGCAAGATATTGCTTTTCTATTTATAGTGGTGTGTGTGTGTGTGTGTGCCTTTCTTGTGTGTGTGTGTGCGTGTGCGTGTGTGTGTGTGTGTGAGGGCGTTTGTGTGTATTTGTGTATGTGTTGAGGAGAGTGAATGAGAGCATTGATGGCGTCAGCGTACCTATGTCTGTAATAATGTCTTCGTATAATCATGATCTAGGTTGAATATTGTCTTTGATGTATTCACTTATCTAAATGCACAATATTCATGCGGTTAATGGAGGATAAAATCTGGAAATGTGTGTGCGCGTGTGTGTGCGTGTACGTGTGTGTGTGTGTGTGTGGGCACGTGTGAGTGTGTGAATGAGGAACTGGATATGGCAGTGAATGAGTGAATGAGGGAAATAATGTGGGAGTCAATGAGGGAAATAATGAAGGAATAAATGAGTTACAGACATAAAAGTTCGCCATACAGAAGACAGTTTTAATTTTTTAAAAATATGAACAATTATGATATCAACATCTTACTGAGAAAAACAAACAAACAATACACGCAATTTCTCGATGTTCGTGCTACCTTTGCTAAGGATCTGGACAACGGTGTTCCAATCTGTCAACATAGAAGCCACACAATTAGCCTACAGAAACGTCGCTGCATGTCAGTATTTACTATGGAGATAAACGCAACGACACAAATCTGCACGTTGGTTCATCTCTAAAGCTGTTCACCTCCCACCTCCCCACCGGCCTACTTACTCTTACTCTCAGGATAACACTGTATAATGAAACAAAGAAGAAACCTCTCTAGTAGCCTATATTTTAATGGGCAATCGCCGGTAAAGAATAGTCACGAATGACGGAATCAACTCGAAATGTATCGCATCTGGCTCTGCTTAGACTGGAGCTTTTGTATATAAATAAAGGCGCTTTTAACACTGTGTGGTTAATTATAGGTTAAAAAAAAGAAAAGGTAAAGGTGGTCCCATAGCCTTGTGGCCGTAGTGGAGCGTGATGTTGGAGATCACACTTATCTTGGGCCAGCGTACTGAGGGTGATGCCCATCTCTCTCCCTCGCTGCTTTACCTTCCCCACCCTTAAGAGAGTAGGTACTCAGTCACACAGTTGAGTCAACTGCGGGCGTTGTTATTTGTCGCTTCACGGTTTGCGGTCACCCATCCAAGGCTAACCGCACTGGACGGTGCTTAACTTGCGACACAGTAGCGAGTGCTCCAACCACTGCGCTATCCGACACCCCCAGTAAATTCTACTATTATGGTATTGGTATTCATCCTTTCCACCTTCTTGAAGACAATATTGGGTGTGACACAGCAGGCTTTGAAATGTTTTGATTTCATAAAATGCAGGTCATTGTTCAAGACACACAACAACTACAAAGAATGATGGTCACATATATCACTGCTCGTAGTTAGTGACACAACGCTTTGAAGATTTAAAAGAGGAAGATTGCGTGAGTATACATATATAATTATTTATTTAGAAACTCAACAGTAACTCTGGACGGCATTAAACAATCCTGCTGCGGGTCTCCAAAACAGAAAAGTAGTTTCAAAAGAATAGGAATATTAATATCACCAACGACAGAATGAGAACAGCACCATCACCAACGACAGAATGATAATACCCGTTCAAATGTCTAATACAAACACTCAAACAAGCTCCAAGTAAAAAACTGTAAAATTAGTATTCGGCCTTTTTGCATCAGCTCTTATTTTTTAACCATGTTGGCACATTTGACTAAGACTTAATAATATCAAACGTCGACTGCAAAACAGAAATCTTAGCTGGGGTTGTTGGAGCAAATTTTGAAAAAAGAAAACGTCAACCGCAGGCCAAAGAATGTTTTAATATTTGATGTGATCATGCACAAACAAGAACTAGTCAGTAATCAAACTATCAATAATGTTGTCATCAGGAAACGTTTCCATCATATTTGCTTTGATTTTCTGCTTCCCAGTTTTGATCATTTAATTATTTCTGAAAACGGATTGTTGCCGTGCTTTTTCCCGAATTCGAGAATATTTATTCAGCTATTTCACAACATTATCGTTAAATTTAGATGGCTCTTCAAAAATTTTGTGTGTTAAATACAATCTCTGTAGAACTTATCTCTTTCTTCCATTTTCCATCCGCTCCTCCTTTCACTCTCCTTTTTGTCTTCACACACCAATATGCACACACTCTTTCACGCACGCACGCACACACAAACACACACACATGCATAAGCACACAAATATATACTCACACACATATGTATACACGCACGAGCCCAGGGATGGTATGATTAAACGTTCTCTCTCTCTCTCTCTCTCTCTCTCTCTCTCTCTCTCTCTCTCTCTCTCTCTCTCTCTCTCTCTCTCTCTCAAACGTTTTGAGTAGTTTTACCTGCCCACCATAAGTAAATAACTTTAGTGTGTGACATGCGTTTTTGTTGTTATTCTAAGCTATATGCGTCGATACTGGAAAGCATATACATCTATGTATGTGTATCTATGTATATTACTATGTTTTGTTGTTAAATAGCTGCCTTGATCTCTTGCAGATAGACTGGTGGTCTTGCAATAAAATTTCAATTTCAATTTCTCTCTCTCTCTCCCCCTCTCTCTCTCTCTCTCTCTCTCTCTCTCTCTCTCTCTTTCTCAACAATATATATATTTAGACGGCGTATCTGCCTGTCTATAATTTAGTATTGTATGATGTAACTGAGAGATTGTTGACTTTGTCCCGTTTGAACAGATTATGTCTGTATGTTGTAGAAGAATAAATTGAGTTTTTGTTTTGCTCAACCATATTAGCAATAATGTAATAACCCTTTTATTATATTTTAGGGATCATTTTCAGTTATAGGTTGCATGCATACATTGTACACTCATATTAATATTTTTAACATTAACATCACAGCTAATCATTTAAAATGTTGAAATGTTATCGAACTGTTTGATAAATTGTTTTTAAACCCTGTCCGGGGGCTGTGTTGCTAAATACACTAAAACATCAAATTGTGAAATTCTCTCTCTCTCTCTCTCTCTCTCTCTCTCTCTCTCTCTCTCTCTCTCTCTCTCTCTCTCTCTCTCTCTCCGCTGATATGTTTGAGACGATCAGCTGTGATCAAACAAAAAACAGCAAAGACTGAAGAGGGATAGGCTGCGCCAGTATTGACAATGACGGGTTTGCAGCCAAAAGTTGAGAAACGCACTGGCCCTCGACTCTCTCTGTAATTGTGTGTGACACACGACACAAGTATCATTCGCTCTTTCTGGGGAGGGACAGACAAGGGTTCCAGCGAACAAAAGCAATCACAGAAAATGAAGACCTCTCCCCAACTCACCACACCTCACCCAGTCCCCTCCGCAATTTTTCTCCTTCATTTCTCTCTCTCTCTCTCTCTCTCTCTCTCTCTCTCTCTCTCTCTCTCTCTCTCTCTCTTTCTCTCTCTCTCTCTCTCTCTCTCTCTCTCTCTCTCTCTCTCTCTCTCTCTCTCTCTCTCTCTCTCCAACCACCACGGCCCCCCTCTCTCTCCCCTTTCATCCTTTACCACTCTATCGTGCTTTCCAACCTTTCTGCTCACTCCCTCCCAGCCCCGAACCCTGTCACCAACGCCATTTCATTGAAGAACCGTCAAGGCTACAATCACCACCAATCCCCAATATCACATCCTTTCCTTCTTCAGCGACGAATTTCCCAACTCAGCAGCAGCATCAGCAACTTATAAGCATCAGCCTTGAAGCTTCTACAAGCAGTCGCATCTGTGTCCGCTTTAAAAATCCCGTATCATCTTATCCTGCGTAACGTGTTTTATTCCTAACATTAAAAAAAATAATTCTGTGAAACTACTATAGATAGATCTTTTTTTTGGTTGTTGTTTTCCAATGAACCGAGCGAGAGTATACGAGTTGAGCCGCTTTGACTTTGTTGTGTTATTTTTAAATAATGCCCGTTTTAATTTATGTTCCATGACTCTCAGGTATTGTTGTTGTTGCGTGTTTTGCTTGTTTTCATTTTCAGACAGAAGGTAAGTAGATAAATTAAACAAATTAATTTCGGTCACACGAAAACGCAGTTAAACAACCATGCATGTTTCACGTTATGGTTGGTGTTGTATGTTTATAAACTCGTTCTTATAAAACCGTTTTTTCAGCTCATGATCTGCTCAAGGTTTGCACAACTGACTTCACCTAGACACTCATAACGAGGCCTGAAATTCAGGCGTGGTCCTCTCTGCCTGCTCTGGATAGCCCGTGCGAGTGTTGTCCTTGCACTTTGGCTGAGCCGGGTCTGCCCGGTTCAATCGTTTTTGATTTTAGTGCTTGAATAATTCATTGTGTCACGGACGGCTTGGCAGCCCTGGACAAGAGGCAGACTAAAATGAAGGGTACTATGGGGGAATACACCCTTCTTCACTCCAGGCAAACAAACTTTAATTTCGAATCGGCCTGTTTTCAATCCAGTTGGCCTCAGTCACCCCCCCTCCCCCACCCAACTTCTCCTCCCCACCCACCCCACCCCTGACCCTTCCCTCAGGCTTTATAGAAACTGAGTATCGGAGAAAACGTCCTGAAATGAAGGTGGTAGAAAGGATACATCCTCGTTCACTAAAGGCAAACATCTTCAGGGGGAGGGGGGGGGGAGTCTCCACACTAAAAACAAACTTTAATTTCAAATCCTCCTGTTTTCAGTCCACTATGGATGGCACGGCTCGGCTCTTGCAGTCTCATGGAGTTTATACCGAGAATCATGTCGAAAAGAGCTCAGGCAACTCTCAGCTAGCTATGATGCTTTGTCTGATAAGGCTTTGATTTTTAATACTCTGTGTCCTCCTCCTCCTCCCTCCCTCTCTCTCTCTCTTTCTCTCTCTCTCTCTCTTTTTTCTCTCTTGTCTGGGGGTCAGTGCACCGAGCATCCTTCCAAACAGCGCCGTCATCACAGTAAAGTTTGCGCAGACTGCTCTTCACAAACAACCTCGCACAAAAGAACGATGAAGGGAAGACTTGCAGCGGCTGATTTCAAGGCACGTTCAAAACAAGAATGAATGAAGACTACTGGGAGGTGTCTGGGGTGAGGGTTGAGGAATGGAGGTGGGAGACCCAGAAGAATGAAGAAGAGTAAGAGAAGAGTGAATGAATAGGAAGGATGAGCTGGACATGGTGGATGTGAGAAGAGAGAGAGAGAGAGAGAGAGAGAGAGAGAGAGAGAGAGAGAGAGAGAGACAGAGACAGAGAGACAGAGAGAGAGAGAGAGACAGAGAGAGAGAGAGAGAGAGAGAGAGAGAGAGAGAGAGAGAGAGAGAGAGAGAGAGAGAGCATGGGCATCAGCGTAGCTATAAAGAAGAAGAATTATGAGGAAATCGTCGAAAAGAGGACAATTTTGAGGTGGAAGATCACAGACAACAACAACGTGACGCGAGTTGTCGGCACCCTATCTTATGTACTCCAGGCACATTTTGCCTGTCTGTCTGTGTGCCTGCCTCTCTCTCTCTCTCTCTCTCTCTCTCTCTCTCTCTCTCTCGCATCCTTCCTTCCGTCAAAAAAGAAGAAAAGAACTTCGAAAAAGATATTTTAAAAAAAGACTACAAGGAAGAAGAACAACTTTAAACAACAGTCTTTGTATTCCCTCCCTCCTTCTTTACCTTCAATCCAATTTTCCAATTCTTTTAAGAAGAAAGAAAAAAGAGTTCTTTTTTTGTACAGTGCTTGCCAAACAATCACATCCCCATTAAGAATATTAATTACAAAATGGACACCAGGATTAAAATCTAAACACACTTGAAAGTTTCAAAAGAACCACTGCAAACCCAGAATTATTAATAAAGAATTAACAAAGAAACATCCATATAAAAGAATACTGCTCCAAAACACAGCTTTACCCCCTCCTCATCCTCGCCCCTACTCCTACACATGCTATTACGCGCGCGCGCACACCCACACATACATACACATAGAGGCAGAGAGAGAGAGAGAGAGAGAGAGAGAGAGAGAGAGAGAGAGAGAGAGAGAGAGAGAGAGAGAGAGAGAGAGATTTTTTAAAAAAAAGCAATCAAACACTTTCAATACATGGTGAGTAAAACGCCAAAAAAGAAAGGGAACTCCAAAATGACACGGAACATATATGGAAAATAAGAACCTGTCCCCTCCCACGCATTGTTTAACAACAAACCCAGAAATAAAACTGTGACCCCCGTTGGGGTGCCGGGGGTTTCAGTATAAATAGTATCCCCACTTTCTGGAAATTTAATGCTTTAAATTCCCGCTGTCGCTGTCTTTCTCATTTGCTCTTTCTCATTCCTGCTCTGTTCTATCAATCCTATAATACTACTATCTTCTTCTTCGCTAGACCAGTCACCTACCTTTTTTCTTGATAACACTTCCGGGACAAGACTCCTTATTTGTGTATGAGGTCTGTTGGATCAGCTTGGGAATATTGGACGCTTTCTGCCAGATGGTCACTAGGGCTTCCTATGATGTTATTATTTAGCAATGTAGGCATTTTATATGTATGTGTTTTGTTGATATTTTGTAGTGATGTTAATATTCTATTTTGTTTTTGTAAACGGGGGTTCGATAAATTAGAGTACAGCCTCAGCGTCCCCTGCGTGGGATGTCTTTATTGTAAAGTGACTGGCTGGTGGAGAGCTTTCAGTTTTACCACTAGGGTTGTTTCGACAGATCTTTTATGCGGATCAGGGGTTGTCCGGTCCTGATTTGGCTCGGACCTAAAGCCATAATCATGTAATGTAATGTAATGTAATAAAACTGTGACCTTCGAAAGCAAATTCAACGAAAAAAACAAACGGAAGAAGTACACAATCAGAAAACACCGCAAAGCACGCACCCCTACCCCACCTCCCCGACCTACCACTCCTCGCCCCCAAAACAAATGTAGGCTAACCATCCTTAGAGGGTTATAACGAGCAAAGATAAAATGCAAGTGTCTGAAATCCTCCTTGTGAGGTGTTCTTTTTCTTTTTCATCTCTCTTCGTTTATCACACAGATCCAAAAGTTTAGGTGTGATCCACGGCTTCTTCTTGACAAGCTCCGACCAAAGAAGAAGCCGTGGATCACACCTGAACTTTTGGATCTGTGTGATAAACGAAGAGAGATAAAAAAGAAAAAGAACACCTCACAAGGAGCTGATGTCTACCAAAAAATCAACAATGACATCCGAAAAGGCATGCGCACAGCAAAGGAGAACTGGATAGAAGATCAATGCCAGGAAATAGAGAACAGTCTGAACAAGAACAACAGCAAGAAGGCCTACCAGACAGTGAAGCGGCTGACAAGTGTCAAACAGCCCAAAGTCTCCACGATCCAAAGCAAGTCTGGCATATGCCTTACAGAAGAACAAGAAGTCTTGGACACATGGACAGAGTACTGCTCTGACCTTTACAACCATACACCAAATGGAGACCCATCAGTTCTAGCATGTCCCGAGAACAGAGAAGAAGAACAAATCCTCCCAATTCTCCGGGAAGAAGTTGAGGCTGCAGTGCAAGCGCTAAAGAAAGGGAAGTCAGCGGGAGTGGACAACATACCCGCGGAACTGCTACAAGCAGGAGGAGAAGCGATGATTGATGCCCTCACCATTATCTGTAACAAGATCTGGCAGAGTGGGGAGTGGCCTATACCATGGACCCAGTCGCTTGTCATCACTCTTCCCAAAAAAGGTAACCTTCAGGAGTATGAAAATTACCGGACCATCAGCCTCATCAGCCATCCCAGCAAGGTCCTCCTGAAAATAATACTCAACAGGTTGAAACCCCAAGCTGAACAGATCATAGCTGAAGAACAAGCAGGATTCAGGGCAGGGCGAAGTACCATTGAGCAGATTTTCAACCTCATAATAATCTGTGAGAAATACCTACAGCACCAACAACATCTATATCATGTGTTCATAGACTTCAAGAAGGCGTTTGACCGAGTCTGGCATGCAGCTCTATGGGCAACAATGAAAGTGTACAACATCAGCCCTAAAATTATTGAAGTCATCAAAAGCCTGTATGACAAGGCTACCAGTGCAGTCCTCCACAACAGCGCCATCGGGAACTGGTTCAGAACAACAATCGGTGTGCGTCAAGGATGCCTACTCTCTCCAACACTCTTCAACATCTTCCTAGAGCGCATCATGTCAGATGCTCTTGCAGACCATGAAGGCACAGTCAGCATAGGGGGTAGAGCAATCTCCAATCTTCGTTTTGCAGATGACATTGATGGATTGGCTGGAGAGGAACAAGAACTTGAACAGCTGGTACAGAGGCTTGACACCACCTCCAGAGCCTATGGAATGGAAATAAGTGCAGAGAAGACCAAATTGATGACCAACAACACCAATGGCATCAACACGGACATCAAAGTCCAAGGCCAATCCCTCAACACAGTGCATAGCTTCAAATATTTAGGAGCCATTGTATCAGACAATGGGTCCCGACAGGAAGTCCTCTCCAGGATCGCACAAACAACTGCTGCCCTGACAAGGTTGAAGCCCATTTGGAAAGACAGGACCATCAGTCTACATTCCAAAGTAAGACTGCTTCGCTCCCTTGTCATCTCCATCTTCCTATATGCTTGCGAAGCATGGACCCTCACAGCAGATCTCCAACGAAGAGTACAAAGCATGGAGATGAGGTGCTACAGAAGACTTCTGGGCATTTCCTATACCCAACACATCACCAACGACGAAGTCCGACAGACCATCACACAAGCCATTGGACAACACGATGACCTGCTAACAGTGGTGAAGAAACGGAAACTCCGATGGTATGGCCACGTCACCAGATCATCAGGCCTTTCAAAGACTATTCTGCAAGGCACAGTGCAAGGAGGTAGAAGAAGAGGGAGACCGAAAAAGAGGTGGGAGGACAACATTCGAGAATGGACTGGTTTGACACTGAGCGAAGCCATCAGGGCTGCTGAGGACAGAGAAAGATGGAGTATGTTGGTTAAACGATCATCTGTGGTGCCCCTACGACCTTCGGGTTACGGGACAGGATAGGATAGGATAGGTCTGAAATGAAAGCAAATATATATATTTTTAAAAACCTTCTTTGTGAAGATGATACTTTTTAGCAATCAAGCAAGTGTTTGGCTAAATACTTTGCGAATAATGTAAGGATTGTAGTTACAGGTTTTATTCAAAGGAAGAAAAAAAAGCAATAATGCTGCGAGAGAGTGGAACAGAATACACTCTGAAATTTAAAAAAAGGATAAGTGTTCATCACAGAAAGTGGGTATACGTATTCATTGGTATGATAATAAAATGAGGTCAGGTCTGTCATTTTGTAATTGTTCCTTCTTCATCTTCTTCTTCTTCTTCTTCTTCTTCTTCTTCTTCTTCTTCTTCTTCTTCTTCTTCTTCTTCTTCTTCTTCTTTTTCTTCTTCTTTTCCTTCTTCTTCTTCCATCATCACTACTGTAACGAGACGCTATTTAGACCCTGCACTACGGCTTCTCGCCTTAAATAGTTCAGCCTGCTTTGGCCTGTGTAACGTAATGTCGCTGCCTTCAAGACGACACAAGTCAGTTGTGTGCTAAGCAATGTGTAGGCTGGATAAGGTAGGCAGTGACCTCATCCAGCTGACGTATAGCTACCCCCGCTAGAGTGCGCCACAGGTATCGGACGGGATTTTTGCGGGCTTTGGCTGACCGCAAGGCTAGGTAGTCATTCTTTGTCTGAACCTCACAGGAGAAGGAGCTACGATCTAAAAAACTCTCTCATAAAGACTAAGCAGGTGGCGGATGAAAGACATTTATCGCAGTATAGCCACAGCCTGACATTGTCAAAAAGACGAGCAGGCTAGTTGGTCCAAGGCAGGGATAGACCACTAAGAGCCAACCCTGACATTCGGCCTGCAGGGGAACATCGAGCACTGAGCTCCAATAGCCCAATAGTCAATAACCAAGGAGGTGACACCATCAACACACCTCCACGATCCAGCTAAGTGCCACAGAAAACGTGCACACACACTGATCTAGAAGGACGGTGTGATAGTCCACTCTCCTGAAAACAAACATTAGGCCAACCAGAACAAATAGCCCAATGATGAGACAGTAGGAAATATCAAGAACAGTAGCAGCATAGACCCATCAAGGAGCAAACTATTTGAAGTGAATTTGGACATTTAAGTTAATAGAGTGTTTAGAGAATTATGTATAGAGTAGAGGAAATAAATGTGTGATATTTACTGTTAACAAGTGGCTGGACTACCTATGTTTCATAGCCCGTGTGAGAGCTAGTGTGCCAGTGAATCTTTTACAATTTTTTCCCTATCTCTATAACCTTATCTGCACACAGACCGAGCTAAACACATAAATGTATTAAGATTAGTCATAGGGTGATTATACTAGCCCATTCCCGCAGACAAAGACGAGTGGGTAATAGCATTCCATTGTGCAGAACCCAGTAACAGTAGACTCACCGGTACCGTCACAACTACCATAGTTGTATTCATGATGTTATACATCATCATCATCATCATCATCATCATCATCATCATCATCATCATCATCATCATCATCATCATCATCATCATCATCATCGTCGTCGTCGTCGTCGTCCTTTACACTCCTCCTCGTTCTTTGGCACCTATCTCCCGACCCACTGAACCATTTTTCGTCCTTTATACTCCTCCTCGTTCTTTGGCACCTATCTCCCGACCCACTGAACCATTTTTCATGCAAGAAAATTCTCAACAACAGAGTAACTTACTAGATTATGGACTGACATCATTATAGATCATCGATCCCCAATCCTTTGAGGCCGAGGAAGGAGAAGAGAAGGGATTAAGGAAAATGGAGGAGAATAGAGGGTGGGTGGGGGAGAAATCAGGAGTAATTCCTCAGCTTCACAGAAGGACCGAAGCAAATGAGGCGGAAGACCCCCATTGGTGCCGCCGTCGAAACACAAACGCACGCCGGCAACTGTGGAAACCACATTTATCTATATCTGATTTTTCCTTACGAAGAAGTATGCGCCTGCAAACTCTCCCTAATATGCATCTCAATTAGGGGTGGCTGCGAAGTACCATCGTGGTTTTAACCACACGCACTAGAATGTTTTCACCAAAGCCAAGTGGACCCCGTCTGGGTAGCCACTTTGAACGGGTACGCTGTTATAGTAAGCTTACTTGAACGCAAAAAAGGAGGCAGAGAGCACTTACACATCCACACTAGTCCACCCATCTATGAATGGAACTGACTCGACTGTCTTACAGAAGCAAAGAGAGGAGCTAGGACTCCGCCCTCGTGAAGCTAAAGCAGACAAAATGAAGGTAGGTCCTATACGCCTCTGTCCCATCAATCGACAATAGCTTATTTTATTTATTTCTCGATGTTCTTGATCCCCACGCCTGCGTCAAGCAATGTGCAACCGTTTGAACATCTCAGCTATTTCCATCGACCTATTAACGTTGTTTATTTTAGCCTAATAGAACATTCGTACATTTTTTTTTGGTGGGGAGGGGAGGGGGTCAAATCTTGTTCATCTTCACACACAATCTAATAGAACATCTGTAAAATCTTTTGGTCCATTCTTGATCGCCTGCACACAGTCGTCGTCCAAAACATGACAACCGCCAAACTCACCAGTCAGAAACACAGCACCATCCTAACCTGCTGGGTGCCTTTCCAGTTCGATATATTTGCTAATGCTACAACGACAAACTAAGGACATTTTCAGGTTTGTCTGGATGAGTGACAAAAAAGGCATACGGCACAGTTTCCATAACCGATCGATGTTTTATTGTTGCTGCTGTTGTTTTTGTTACACTCTTTTCCTCACCATATCATCGACAAATTTGGAAGATTTATTTTCAACTTACGGGAACGTTGCAAGAAAAAAGGAAAGCTATTTATTGCTTGTTTGACATGATTTCATGCCTTGGTCAGCTGATTAAAGTAAAGTCTTAAAAGAAGAAGAGGAAGAAGAAGAAAAAGAAGATAACACAAAGAACAAGGCGGGCCAAGAAAGCAGTGGAAAGAAAGAAATAAAATTAATGAATAAAAGAACAGTTATACAGAAGAAGAAAAAGTCGATACATGCTTGCGGAGAAATATTGAAAGATATTTTGAAGGAAAAGAAATTTGCATATGAGGTAATACTGAACAAAAAACAATCTATCTATCTATCTATCTATCTATCTATCTATCTATCTATCTATCTATCTATCTATCTATCTATCTATCTATCTATAATATATATATATATATATATATATATATATATATATATATATATATATATATATATATATTTAAGAGAAAGAAAGAGAGAGAGAGAGAGAGAGAGAGAGAGAGAGAGAGAGAGAGAGAGAGAGAGAGAGAGAGAGAGAGAGAGAGAGAGAGAGAAAAATCTTTCTAATCATATTTACATACCGCTCTTCCAGCTGAAGAGCCGCTCAAGGGGCAGGCCGATGAAGGATCCAACTCAAGCAACCAGTGGCGCCCTCTTGTAGCCTTTGGGTGCATTGTCTGACGCCAAGACTGTGACGGTGGGTCTATTGTTGCTGGGCTCTGCACAGTGAAATGCTATTACCCACTCGTCTTTCGTCTGCGGGGATCGGCTAGTTAGATCGCGCTATGACTAATCTTAATACATTTATATGTTTGGCCCGGTCTGTTTGCGGATAGGGTTTCAGAGATAGTGAGAACAGTTTAATAGATTCAATGGCACACTAGCTCTTGCACGGCTAGGAAACATATGTAGTCCAGCCACTTGTTAACAGTAAATATTACACATTTATTTCCTCAACTCTATATCTAATTCTCTAATCACTATACTAGCTTAAATGTTCACAACGTAATATAGCTAGGATTAACTTAACAGTCCAAGATTCACTTGGAGTAGTTCGCTCTTTGTTGGGTCTATTCTGCTACTGTTCTCGATACTTGCTACTGTCTCATTACTGGGCTTTGTTCTGGTTTTGCCTCATGTTCTTTTTCTTTCTTGACGAGTGGACTATCGCACAGTCCTTAAAGATTAGTGTTTGTGCACTTCTTCTGTGTCACTTAGCTGTATCGTTGAGGTGCGGTGCTGTTGTCGCCTGGTTTCGTTTGTTGACTACTGAGCTCTCTTAGCGCAGTGCTCGATGCTGAAGTGCAGGCCAAATGTCAGGATTGACTCTCAGTTGTCTATCTCCTGCCTCGAACCAAGCCTGCTCGTCTGCAAAACATAAGACGAGTTTCTGCAACGCCTTGCTTACAAAGGGTGTGCAGAGCGTCTCACTGTTGGCCGAAACAGCCCTCAGTGAGATTGTGTCCACTTATACACATAAGAGACGAACAATCTTCTACGTCCGTGGTCCACTGGAATCTTCAACATAATTCCTAAATATATACATCATGGCTAAAACAAACACAGGGAGAAGTAATTAATAATATACACCTTCTCCGGTACAGCAACTAGTCTGCAAGAATATCAATGTATATCAAAAGATTGATCATTTATCTTTTATGACAGTGTCAGGCTATGGCTATACTGAGATGAATGAATTTCACCCCTCACCTGCGTAGTTTTCTGAGAGAGCTTTTAGCGTGTGCGTCCTTCTCGGGTGAGAGTTAGACAAAGAATGACTACCTTAACATAGTGGTCAAGCTAAAGCCCGCGAAATCTCGAGAACCCTAGCGCCCTCGTTCGGGGGGCAGATATAGGTCACGGCATATCTTAGCGAGATTTTCCTACACATGCTTAGCACACAACTGACTTTTGTCGTCTGCTAGGCATCGACTTTAAGATACAAAGGCCAAAGCAAGAGGAACTTTTAAGACGAGGATCCTTAGTGCTGGGTCTAAACTAGCCTATTGTGACAAAGACCACAGAGCACAATCCTGTGTGACCGAGAATTAGTGAGAAGGGTAAGTCCAGTGCATGCTGGATATATTAGTGTAGCCGGCACTCATCCGCCTAGGACATCAGCGTCAGGATCTTTCAAGTCCGTGCGATGAAATGCGTTCGTGCACAGACTAGACCTCGTGTTTACACTCTCATCTGAATGGAGCAACACCTATAAAGAAATCCTACAGCACACGTGTATGTCTGTGCGTCTGTGATAGTGAATGAACAAGATGAACAAGAAAACCATCAACTTGCAGATTTGTAACAAAAAAAATTGTTAGGCAATGAATAACACTCAATAGTGTACGTTAGAAAATTTTCAAGTAGAAATAATGAGAAAGAGATGAAAAAAAGAAAAAAAAAAGAAAGAAGGAAGAAAAAAGAAAAACTACCTCAAGCTCAAACACAAGGGATGGTGCAAGGGTGTGTGTGTGTGGGGGGGGGGAGGGGATGAGGGAGGAAGAAGGAGGAGGGGGTTGGGGAGGAATAGGAGGAGAAGGATTAAAGTAAGAAGACCTCGAAATCGTGAGTGCTAAGCCTTGTCCGTTTATGCGCCCAGAGTGAAATAAAAGTGAAAATCCTTGTATTATACCGACTGTTCAATAATATTACTAGAACGAATGTCTTACCGGGAAACACGCAGATTCATAAAACATCCGAAGTAAAATATATTTTTGTGGACAAGTCTGGGCTGACTTTCTGTTTTTTTTTCTTCTTTTTGTTACATTCTTTTATTGACAAATTCGACAGCTTTATTTCTATTCCCAGAGCATAGAATGTTTTAAAGACTCCATAATGCCCAAGAGCTGATCTACAACCGACGGATCTCTTTCCATCATTCTTGGTTCTTTCTTCTTTCAAAGAGGAAATCGACTATTTTATTCATATCCCCAGAACTTATAATGTGGTATAGATTCCATAAATAATGCAAAAACGCTGATCAATAACTGGGGGAATCTCTAAGTTCATCATTCTTGACAATGATCAAAACTATTAATTAAAGGAGCTATGAGTTAGGGGAAAAGACTCATTAGCAAAGACTGATGGGTAAATTGTCTAACTTCCCTCTCCTTGTTGTGGGTGGCGCAACGCAGTAACTGCCGTGATTTTGCAACACCAACAAAAGTGACTTTAAGCGGAGAGATATCTAGTAATATCCCCTTTAAAAAAAAGCACAGTGGACACATCTCTCTAAGAAGCCACTGCAGAGTGACCAGGCGGGAGGGAGGCAGGAGATTGGAAATTGTTCTTGAGTGGTTCGCTTATTGGGGGAAAGTGAAGTGATCTGATGGATCTCCGACCTATGTCTTGGCTACGCCAGGCCAGATGGCCACTCTTGAGTATCAGAGATTTTGGCTGAGGGAGGGTGGTTCAACTTTTTTTTTAACATAGTTACTGTGTATGATATAAAATACATTGGATCGTGAAATAGGGCCGCAGCGACCCTTTTTGTCACTAAAGTGTAAAAATGCTGTCACGTGAAAATGTGTGTCGAACGCTATCGTATTTCATGACGATCTCAAAAACAGTTTGCTCTCAGCAGTAATATTTATTATAGACTATAGTAATTCGGGTGTGTAATAGTGGAATTTCCTATAGCCAGCACTTCACTAACGACCAAGTCCGACAGACGATCACACAAGTTATTGGACAATACGATGACATGCTGACAGTGGTGAAGAAACTGAAACTCTGATGGTAGGGCATCAGGCCTTGCAAATACCATCCAGCAAGGCACGATGCAAGGAGGTAGAAGAAGAGAGAGAGACAGATTAAGAGGTGGAAGGACAACATTCGAGAATGGACTGGCTTGACAATGAGCGAAGCTATGAGGATTGCTGAGGACAGAGAAAGATGGAGTACGCTGGTTAAACGATCATCTGTGGTGCCCCAACGACTTTCGAGTTACGGGATAGGATATGATAGATAGAATAATAATTCGATAGTTTTATATAATCAAATTGTCAATGAAATAGTGCTACAAACAAAATCATTTCATGATATATGAAAATGGCTCTCTGTAGAATTACAGTCGAAGCGCTTGGGTTCCATACATAAATCTGTCTGGGAAGGTGCGACATTTTTTCTCACTTGAAATCATGTAGCGAACGACAATATTTCACACGAAAACGTGTCAAAATATAAAGTATTTGACAACGACAGCATTAACTTTTGATAATTTAGTACTCTATCTTTTTGTCGGAAAATATTCCGCGACGATGTTTTAAAGACCTGTAGCGATACTATTTTTTGTTCTTGTTGCAAATATTGATCGCGCGCCTGTAATTGTTAATGCGCTCAAGTTTACGTAATAGATTGTCGCATGCCCAATATATCATGTGGGTACGAGGGTCTGTTATTATACCACAGAAGAGTCGACTTCAATTGTGAGAGGAGGTACGTGGCAGGCCTCCTCTGGTCTCAGGTGGTCTCTTCACTCGCAATATTGAAAGCTAAAGAGGTTAAATGCAGACGTTGAAGGATATCGATTATTTTGCGTCCCCTAGACTCTCTTTTTAGCTTCTGTAGCTATTTTCATTTTCCCCATTATCCTGTGTGACCTTCAGCTAGGGATGACGCTGCCCTAGAATGGAATGCGGAGGATTAATGGTGAGGGGTGGGTGGGTTGGGGGGGGGGAGAAGAGGGAGTATAAAATTATAACTATAACGGGCAATATTTCATGCAGCGCGCGGCTAAAAATAAAGTAAAACATGATGGCAAGATATTTAAAAGTAATTCCCAGACACTGACTGTGATACATAGCTGAAGTCTAGCGTTTTGATAAGTGCTGATTTTAGAGAAGCTGCTCTGTTTCAGATTTATCCTAGAGAAGCAAACTGAAAGCACAGAATGATTGGCTACTATCTGAACTATTAAAAGCAAATATTTACCGAAATCGGCTCTGCCAATTGTGAATTAACAACAACAGCAACAACAACAAACAAAAAACACGCACACCCACGCATAACGTCTATAAAATATAATTGACTTCAGCGACTTTGACCTTAAAAAAGGAATAATAGTGAATAACAAAGAATGCTGAGTGGTGGTTACAGTATTAGCATAATAAAAGTAATCAACATCGGTTCAGGCATTCTTGAGATAGGCACACAAACATGTTTTAAACAAAAAAGTTAAATTTGGAGATACTGGCCGACCGACTGATCAACAAACGGACTGCTAAGGAATGATTGGCCGTGAGTACCTGTGTATTAAAAAAAAATCAATAAAACAACAACAACAAAGATAATTACCAGTGATTTTAATCTGGTACCGTTATGACTTCTCAGAACTAATGTTATTTAATAATAAACAGCTGGAATTGACCTACATTTATTATTTGGACTCACACAATGGATCTCGCTAGACCAGCTTGCCGAATGAGACTAATCTACAATGTAGCTGGCCCCGTTCTGTCCACCATTGGGTCAAGCCAGGTCGGGGAACGTAAAAGTACACAAGTGACGTGAGATCTTAGCAAGACATCACACCAGGCCAAGACCTCTCTTCCGCCCGTCACTCACTGCAGACACCAGACAGACAAAGAGACACATTAGAGATCCCAATGACTGACCAAGATTGCTTACCATACTAGAGCCACTAGTCTACGTTCTTTCTTACTTTCTACTTAGAGCCTCTCAATCACAAAGACACTATAAGGGACTATACGATCTTCTTACCATTGCGGACATCTCCAACCATCATTAGGAAAGACATGATGGGATAGACCATTAGAGACAGTCACCTCCACATGAATGTATGTCTAAAAGGTCTAACCTCACCGATGAAGATACCATTTTACTAGAGGCAGGCAGTTTACATACTGCTTACCATTTAAAAAAAATACGACTCATAATGTCAAAGCAAACAATAGCCTCACGTATAACACTAACTTTATTACAAATAAAGTTGCTTTCTCTGGAATTAAGTTACTTCAAGGAAACAGGAAATAGCCACGCTTTTGTTTCCAGCTCAATCGCTCTCATATAGAGTAGGTATTTTCTTGACTCAGATTCTAAAATTGTACCTTGGAATAGTTCGACAACGTCACCCTGCTTTGTCCCCTTACTAAAGTATACCTTCATCTTTAAACAACGCAAAACAAGACTTTTATGAGACAGTCGATGCTCCTTTTTTACAACCTTATTAAATCATCTCCAATACAAGACAGCGCAGAGCAGTCAGTATTCATGTAAAATACTAGGTCAGTGTACCGACTATCAGAATACAAACCTAACGCGTAGAAGTTGTAGTTTGTCTTTCGTTACTACCCATCCACCCCACCCAATCTCAACTTTAAAAAAGCAACAACTGAGAAGAAGAATTATTATGTATTTATAATCATTTTGGTTTGGTGAAAAGACATTAGGCTGAAATAAACAAAACCAAATAATTATTCGTGGGAAAATCTTCGTTGGGACATTGAGCAGTCTGTTACTTTCCGACTTCCACATTTGAGGCATAAACAACTAGAACACTTTCATTTCCTGGCTTTTGAAAGCGATACTCATTATTACTCCTGCCTCTGGACTCCAGGCTAGTATGCAATAGGAACAGCTTAAAAAACCATTACTGTTGCTTTTTTCCTAGAGAGAGAGAGAGACAGACAGACAGACAGAGAGAGAAAGAGAGAGAGAGAGGAGAGAGAGATGAATAAATTGTATCGGAAGCAAAGAATGAAGGACGTTTTCTCTTTAAGGTTCATAACACGCCAACCATAACATCAATGTCAGTGCGACCTCTAGTAATTGTCTGTTTGAGTACAATTGAGTACAACTGAACTTTACTGAGATGAGCTTTAAGACGCCTCTACTCTGTAATCAACATAACACTGAAAGATTTCTTAAGAAGCCAGGAAAAGATATCTTAAGGGATCGCACAGGTCACCAGAACCCCTTTTGAGCCAAGCTAGATTACCTACAGAACTACAGGTCAGACAAAGAAGACCAAGAATTCCCAATACGTCTTCAGTATAGACACTCGCGCTCCAGCGTACAAAAGACGTGTGACCCTCCTGAATAATAGCTCGGAGAACCCTAATCTACGGGCCATCAAGGTGGCTGACTAGAACGGATTCCACACAGCTGTAAGCAGAATGAGCTCGCTTTGGAGGCGAGAGAAAGGATAGCAATGCCAGAGAATGACTCCTTTGTCGCTTTTGTTTACGACTGATTTTCTTCCTTATAACTGCTATTCTTGTACGGGGCATCGAAGAGGCTCACTCACACGTCCTCTATCAATCTGTAAGAAAATGGAACTAGCTTTGGAGACGAAAGAAAGGACACCAATGCCAGAGAATGACTTCTGTGTCTTTTTGGTTTACGACCGATTTATTTCCGTATAACTGCTATTCTTATATCGGTGGCTCAATGGAACGTCATATATTAAGCTGTAAGAAAAGTTAACTAGCTTTGGAGATGACAAAAGCTTGACACCAATATCGCCAGGGTCCACTTCTATATTTCTTTATCCAAGACATATTTTTTCTTTGATACAGATGTCAGTGACGCTAAATAATTAAAGAGCTTGATACTGCAATTTTGCAGACTCCAATGTGACACTCACTTTTCTTACAACATAAATGATCAAGCTTCAGTATTATTTACCTCTTTCAATTACACGTCCTCCATTGTGACTATAAACATCTACGACATGTTTTAAAACCTGCTAGAGACATCTATCATTCGTACAACAAGAAAACAAGATTTGATTTGATTAGATTTAGAAAAGACAATTCAAAATGGGGATTGTGTATTCTAGTGAGCAAATGTAGAGGGAAAAGTCCTGCGACATCCGATTCGCTTTGCTTCAATTATTTCCTTTTCCGGTATTCTAGTTCTTTTAAACAACATAAAAAGTAGTAACACGAACGAAGCAGTTTCAGCAACCTCCTCCTATTTATTCTTGTGACCCTGTTAATGTTGTTGTTCTTCCGACAGCAACCTGACCAATGAATGAATGAACGAATGGAAGAGCACAAACTTTCTCTCAGTTCGTAGATTCTTTTAAATCGAGGACTAAGAAAAAAGTTAACCTTAACCCTGAAATCGGGGAAACACTGACGGGGTTCGGGTACTATTACTAAAGCCCTCAGACTTTTTTTTCCGAAAGGATTAAAAGATACCACAGTAAGACGCTGAAGCAAGCAAAGAATGGGGGGTAACCAAGATGGTGACCTCATTAAAAAAAACACTAAAACGTGAACAGAAAAACAACAAATCAGGAGACATACATTTCGAGACACTGTAATTGATATCTTAAAGTCGCCCACCAGTCACCTATCTTATACCCGCCCGAGTGTTAACACTCTCAGACCACGTACATTGATGCGAAGGGAAAGAACGAGAACAAATAAGAGAAAACAAAGAAGCTTTTTAAAGTGTGTGTCATTCAATCACACCGTAGTTTTCTCGAGAGGAAACTCGAATTTCATTGCAGGTTGTATAATAACGTGTGTGTGTGAGTATGTGTGTGTGTGGAGGGGGGGGGAGGAAGGGGTATGTGTGGCTGTGATTGTTCGGGCGCGTAAACATAGAAAATGATTTTTAATTCATTTAAAAATGCATGATGCTAACAAATCAATAATTGGTCGTTAACAACTACAATCACTGCAATCAATATAAAGCACAAAGAATAACTTTAGAAACACACACACACACCCCACCCCAACAAAAACAAAATAGAAAAAAAGAAGAAAAAAGCAATCGTTGTTAAAACTGCTCTTTATATATTGAACAGCTTACGTCAAACTCAATGCACAGAGTACTGAATAATATCTGTAATAACGACTCGAGGACCCATTACATATACAAGAGACCTAGTACCATTCATGTTTCCTTAAAACGGTTCTTAAGGGGTAGCGGGGACGGCGAGTAAGGAAATGATCGTTTCAAAATCAAGCCAGACTACTACCCAAGAGGGTTCACAAGATTTTCACAAGACGTTGAAAAAGAAAGGTGCCTGTCTTCCCAGTGAAGCGAGAACCGTCGTTCGTTCAATTCATGATGGAAAAGAAATGAAGGAAACGCTGGGGGGGGGAGGGGGGAGGGGGATAGGGGGAAGGGGGAAGACAGCAACATAGACATGTTCAGACACACACATTCACACACACAAACACACGCACACAGAAACCTACCTTCCAGTCTAGAAAATCTGGGAGGCTGGTGAAAAAGCAAGTTCTAACCCAGCCAGTCTAGCACAAAGGTCCAGCTCTTTTAATAGTCGTTCTTAAAGGCCCGTTAGCCACTATCCATCAACGTTAAATGACGCCAAGTTGAAGGCCAAACAGTGTGAAGAGGCACGTGAGGACAGTAAAGGAAGTAAATACCACCGTGATAGAGGAAGCAGACGTCCATTAAGCTACAGTAGGCTGGAGACTACTTTGAAGA
>CM072513.1:65106161-65160246 GCA_036898135.1 Oncomelania hupensis | reverse complement strand
GGGAACGTCATGTAACATTCCAATATTCCAGAAATAAACCAATTGGACCAAACTGCTGCATTATGGAATTTGAGCGTTTGGAACTCTGCATCGCTCTTCTGGGTAATTCGATAATTCCCCGTTTGCTATCCGGACTCGCTTCGATGATCAAAAGAATCTGAAATTTACTTGTAGACAAGAAAAAGTGCATCATCGGCAAATCGTTCTTCTAGACTTCAACATCCATTAGACTCGGTCAATGGACACCCTTTATACAACGCATGTTTGATGATTAGTCGGGAAGCTTGTTTCTATATAATACGGGTTTCAAAGTCTTTGATCAGGAGCACGGAATATGCGCGACAAATATTTGCATTGAGCTCTGGAGCTAGAAAAGCTATAAAAAAACAAACTAAATAACTAAAGAAATATTTCTATCGTGTGATGACAAAACCAAACAAGTCGTGTGTGTTTAGTTCTTTTTGGGGGGTGGGTGGGTTGGCGATGGGTGTAAAACAGGGTTTGTACAACCTATTAATAGCGAACAATATAAGAGGAAAATCGTCAGTGTAAAGATTGAATGTCAGGTTTCGGCTGATTGGGATATATTCGGACAGGTCATCATTCTTCGAGCATATGGATATTGTGGGAAAGGCGCCCTACAAATATTCATCATCATCATCATCATCATCATCATCATCATCATCATCATCATCATCATCATCATCATCATCATCATCATCATCCTTCTCTCCTCCTCCTCCTCGTCATCATCATCATCATCATTCTCATCATCGTTCTTGTCCTCAACATCATTTCGTCATTTACTTCTTCTTCTTGTCCTCCTCACCGTCCTCGTTCTCAACATCATCGTAATCATTTTCTTCTTCTTCTTCTTCTTCTTCTTCTTCTTCTTCTTCTTCTTCTCCTCCTCCTCCTCTCCCCTCTTTTGATTTCGATCTAAGTTTTTTTTGTTTTGTTCGCCGTTCGTGTTTTTTTTTCCTGTCTTTCTATATTATTCTTCCCTTCATGTCATTACTAACCTCGTCCTTCTTCCTCATTCAAAATAATATATGTTTTAAAAATGTGTTGACGCGAAAGAACGTTGCAATTCTGGAACGCTAAATCTCCAGGGGATCAATCAGGGTAATGTATCAGGATCTGGGTAATCACACTAATTAATTTCCCACCCTATTCACAAAGACACTGCGTGCTTTCTTTTTTAAACAGTGTGAAGGGTTTTAAAGTTTAATCCTTCAAAACCGATTGCCAGACTAGGTCAATACTCTGCTATGTATTCCCGGGTGGCATGCATTTAATATTAAAAATGGAAGGGTGCTTTGAGTGAAACTACTGAAAAGAGGCTAAGAGTTGAAGATTCCTTTGAAACCGTGCGATCAACAAATTCAAACTATTTATTTTTAAGAATGCATTATTAATTTGTAATGCTACGTGTATCGTTTACAGCAACGCTAATATCTTAGATCAAAGCTAATATCTATCTATCTATCTATCTATCTATCTATCTATCTATCTATCTATCTATCTATCTATCTATCTATCTATCTATCTATCTATCTATCTATCTATCTATCTATCTATCTATCTATCTATCTATCTATCTATCTATCTATCTATCTATCTATCTATCTATCTATCTATCTATCTATCTATCTATCTATCTATCTATCTATCTATCTATCTATCTATCTATCTATCTATCTATCTATCTATCTATCTATCTATCTATCTATCTATCTATCTATCTATCATCTATCTATCTATCTATCTATCTATCTATCTATCTATCTATCTATCTATCTATCTATCTATCTATCTATCTATCTATCTATCTATCTATCTATCTATCTATCTATCTATCTATCTATCTATCTATCTATCTATCTATCTATCTATCTATCTATCTATCTATCATTGAAAACGAAACACCGTACTTATTGCCTAGAAACCTACCCCCCCCCCCATTCCCCATCCCATCTAGCCTCATACACCACACTTTCATCTCTATCTCCCTTCACCCCCTCCGCCCCCCCAAAACGTGATCCGCCCTACCGGAGGTAACTGTGGTAGACTATTACCACCCTGGCAAGGTCCAAGTTCTCATCCCAAGGTTAATGAAAGGAATACAAAAGACGACAGCGTGTGTCGTAGAAATTATAGGCAGATTGAACTGGTGAGCAACACACGCTATCCAGGAAATTGTTTAACTATCAGTACTAAACGCAAGCTTCACAATCCGAGTCTATAGCGTGTTTAAATATTACTATCACTATTGACAGTAACAGAAGTTCTTGTTAAAATTCATGGACTTTATTATTAGTAGTGTTTGTTACGTGAGTAAACGTTATTTTATTTGT
This sequence comes from Oncomelania hupensis, assembly GCA_036898135.1. NCBI lineage: Eukaryota > Metazoa > Mollusca > Gastropoda > Littorinimorpha > Pomatiopsidae > Oncomelania > Oncomelania hupensis. Next base: position 65,157,889 of record CM072513.1, on the reverse strand, counting down.
GTGTGTGTGTGTGTGTGTGTGTATCTGTGAACGTTAACATTACATTACATTACATGATTATTGCTTTTGGTCCAGCGGACTCTTCCTAGCCAAATCAGGACCAGACAACCCCCGATCCGCATAAAAGATCTGCTGAAACAACCCCAGTGGTAAAACTGAAAGCCCTCCACCAGCCAGTCACCCCACAATAAAGACATCCCACGCAGGGGACGCCGAGGTCGTACTCCAATTTATCGAAGCCCCCGTTTACAAAAACGAAACAGAATACAAACATCATTATACATTATCAACAAAACACATACATATAAAATGCCTACATTGCTATATAATAACATTACAGGAAGCCATAGTGACCACCAGGCAGAAAGCGTCCAATATTCCCAAGCTGATCCAACAGACCTCATACACAAATAAGGAGTCTTGTCCCGGAACAATTTTCAAGAAAAAAGGTAGGTGACTGGTCTAGCGAAGAAGAAGATAGTATAGCAGATTGATAGAACAGTGCAGGAATGAGAAAGAGCAAATGAGAAAGACAGCGACAGTGGGAATTTAAAGCACTAAATTTCCTTTTTTTTTTGGAGTAAATTTACGTCCCCGGACACATTAAGCGTATAGGGGACGGGTGAAACACCCAGGTCAACTAAATTTCCAGAAAGTGGGGACACTATTTATACTGAAACCCCCGGCACCCCAACGGGGGTTGTGAACGTTAAAGAGGCGCGCTTATCACGGTAGAGTGAGGCTGTGATGTGGCAATAAGAGCTAGCTAGACGACAGTGTTTTTTTGTTGTTGGTGGTGTTGGAGTAATTAGATCGTCTTAGAACAAACTCTATGCGCCAATTATCAGTTAAATAAGCCTATGTCCAAAACAGCCCATAATAACTATTCAACGTTTCAAGGTTGTGAATGTGTATGGAAACTCTTGGCTTTGGGGTCCTTTTAGTAAAATTCTACAACTATGTAACTGTGTCCTCGGTATATAACATTTTTTACCCTTTCCGAGCCCAACTTGTAATTCCACTGACAGTGTCTCGGGTTACATTTTTATCCTCCACGCAAAAGAGTCAAATACAGGGTCGACGGCTAAAAAGACAAGAATTATGCGGTGAGGATTAGAAATAATACGCCATATAAATGAATTATATGACACATCGTTTTACAGGTGCCCTTTGGCGGGAGTAGTTACAGGTGAACCTTTAAGTAAACGTCCTGACTGACATGGAACTATTCGCGAACGGTTTAAGGAAAAGAAAATAATAAAAAGAGCAGAACCAAGACTTTGGTTCATACTAGGAAAAGAATGTGTACAAAACAAAACAAAAAGGATGTTACCTGCAATACAAAAAATAACGAATTAGTCACAGTATTACAGATTGAAACAAATTCTTCCATACTTAATTATCTAGAATCATCTTCATGACAGGACATGATAAAGGAAAACTGGTCCTTTTCTTCTGGGAAAGCACTAAACGTACGATTCAGAAGTTGTCGGGCCAAACTGAACTGCTCTGGCAGTATACGAATCTCAAAACGTTATTTTCTCACTGCAAAATGACAACTATAAATGGTAGCCTTGGCTATCGGACAACATCCACCAGTCTCAGGTGGTTTTCAAGAAGCATTTACCCAGTAGATAAATCGGCGAAGCCGTACACTGTAGGCTACGGAATTACCCACCGTTTCGCGGCTGCTTTTTAGAATACAACCCCTGGTGGTCATCTCAGTAGTTGTGGGATTGCGATTTGGTTTAGATATTATACATTTAAAATAAAATAACAGAAAGGGGTTGGTGGTGTTGGGGATTGGGTCATGCTTCCCTTTTGCTTTGGTGATGGCACTCTGCCTCTGCAGTGATCTCAAATGATGGCAAGTCAACCACTGCTTAATGTCCTGATCACTATTTGCAGCAGCAGCAACGGAAGAAGGAGAAGAAGAAGAGATTCAAAGCTGTATTTTCACACACACACACACACGCACACACACACCCACACACACACATACACACACACACACACCTACACACACACACACACGCACACACACACACACACACACACATACACACAACATGTATGGTTTATTTTTGTGACCCACCATCACCGATCAATTCACTCTTGTGATCGACAGAATCTGTAGATTGCTTTGCCAACCAATCAAGAACCAAGTACTTTGGGGTGGCCTCGTGGCGCAGTGGATTAGTCGCCGGTTTCCTATGCCGAAGGTCGCGGGTTCGATTCCCACAAGGGGCGAACGTATGTGACTTAGGTATGAGACTATTGACGCCACCAAGGGTTTGCTCCGGGCGCTCCCGTTTCCTCCCTCCCCTCAATAATGGTACCTGACGAAGTCAATATACAAATTTCAAAAATAAAAATTCGAGTTTCTTTCCTTCTGCCAATAGCGATCTCCCTGCCTTTACACCACCTGTTTGAGTGATAGATGTGTATTTGTTGTGTGTGCGAGAGGGGAAGAAACATGATTGTGCAGTACCATCATGCTAATCGGCCTGGGTAACAACGTTTCGTCGGCGGAGAATCAAAAAGCGTTGACAAAGAATAGTAATACTTTAAACTAACCTATCTCTGCTATAGGTCTACTATATCGCCGTCTGCAGTATCGGCAATGGCGGGTGTGCACGTTAAAGTTCAATATTAATTCTGCTATACTGAACCCCGCCCCGCCAGATGCAGGACTGATAGAGCTGGGAGGGTAATAGCGGCCTTCTTTCCCTTCCACATGATCTCCTCGCCGTCACAACACAAAAAACGGGAACTTCCCTAAAGAGACAAGATCGGGTTTCACCGTAAAAAGCTTTGTATACATGTTGTTTCTTCCTTTTAGAAGTCCTCGTCCTTCTCCTCCTCCATATCTCCTCCTTTTCCTTCTCCTCCGTTTCTTCTTCTTCTTCTTCTTCTTCTTCTTCTTCTTCTTCTTCTTCTTCTTCTTCTTCTTCTTCTTCTTCTTCTTCTTCTTCTTCTTCTTCTTCTTCTTCTTCTTCTTCTTCTTCTTCTTCTCTTTATCATATATCTTCTTTTTATTTACTTCATCATTTCTATAAAGGAGCTGGCTGATATAGGCTCTTAACTCGAGGCACCCTGTTACACTGTTGTTGGTTTCTTTATCAGTAGTTGATTCAGCCCGGATGCTTAAATCCTGATAAGTGTAACCCAGATTCGTTTATCCACGCAACCTGTTCACTCAGCAAAAAGGCAGTTGTCGTATGAAGTTTTCCAACTTTGTTCAGCACATCAACAACTGCATACAATCGCTCAGTCGCTTTTTCCACTTTCTCTTTTTCAACTCTCAACTCTCTTTTTTTTTTTTTTTTTTTTTTTTTAATCAGTTTATAGTCCCCTCTCTTCCCGGTAAGGATTTTCAGAGAGGAGACTCATATAGTCTCTCTATACTCTATAGAATATTCGAACATTCCAGCGTGACGCAATTACAGGCAATCAGAATACAATTCGTCATCAGAACTATGCACTGTCTTACGTCATATAACTTTATTTAGGTTAGAAGCATCTAGTAGCTACCGCTAGATTTATCTACACGGTTCGATCGATAGTAAACAAGCAACCCTAGAAAATTCTCCAATAATATCGACCAACATTATACAAAGCTTCTTCCAACTTCAACTATTGCATGCTTTGCAAAACAAAACGATCGGATCTATCGTGCGTTTCTCAAACGTAACACACCCATAAGATGCGTCATCTAACGCCCCAGAACAACGAGCACAACCGTGGACGCCCGGGGGTGGCGTAGAAGAGACCTTGTTGCTGAGTGACTGGCGCTTACTCTTTCTAAGAACATGAGCATCAGGAGTTTTAAATGTCCGTGCGATGGAATGCCTGCATACACAGACTAGATCTGGGTTTATGTTTTCGTCCGAAAGAGTTTGGGGCACTTGCTGGGCTTTAGGTTAAAGTTATTATTTTACTTTTAGGCACTCGAGAGTTCGTCAACCATGCAGCTTCGAACCACGGCTTACATGCAATGTTGTCTCTTACTGTTCAATGTTTCAAAGATTTTGCCCTCGCTCAGTGTTTTAGATATAACTGACATTTTGCCCATTTGGAAAGACAAGACCATCAGTCTACATTCCAAAGTAAGACTTCTGCGCTCCCTTGTCATCTCCATCTTCCTATATGCTTGCGAAGCATGGACCCTCACAGCAGATCTCCAACGAAGAATACAAAGCATTGAGATGAGGTGCTACAGAAGACTTCTGGGCATTTCCTATACCCAACACATCACCAACGACGAAGTCCGACAGACCATCACACAAGCCATTGGACAACACGATGACCTGCTCACAGTGGTGAAGAAACGGAAACTCCGATGGTGTGGCCACGTCACCAGATCATCAGGCCTTGCAAAACCTATTCTGCAAGGCACAGTGCAAGGAGGTAGAAGAAGAGGGAGACCGAAAAAGAGGTGGGAGGACAACATTGGAGAATGGACTGGTTTGACACTGAGCGAAGCCATCAGGGCTGCTGAGGACAGAGAAAGATGGAGTATGCTAGTTAAACGATCATCTGTGGTGCTCCTACGACCTCCGGGTTACGGGACAGGATAGGATAGGACATTTTGTATAGATTACATACATTATGGTATAAATGCGTGCAAACATACACACACACACAAAAGTTGTTGAGATTTTTTTAAATCTGAAAGGATTGCAGATTCTTAATGATGGCATGCCAGACTGTTGCGTTATCAGGATTGCAATGCAAGGAGATCATTATCATTCCTAACTCGAAGTATATTGAGTCGATTAAAAATAGGCTAATTATAAAATTATTTCCACCTCGCTTCACGCAAACCCAGGTGGAAGTGTTTATATCACAAAATACGGAACAGCTGCTAAGCGCGTCGCAGACAATTATGAGAGAGAGAGAGAGAGAGAGAGAGAGAGAGAGAGAGGGAGGGAGGGAGAATGGGGAAAGAATAACGTCGTATAATAAAATATAATGAATGTAAAAACACTGAAGAACATTGGACATGGAATATTATATGGTTTAATTGGATAAAGGATTTAGGCTCAAGAGCCTAGTCTTAGAGGTACAATATATATCCTAAAGGAATTGGAGGGAGGTAGGGAAGGAGGGCGAGAGAGAGCGACAGAGAGAGAGAGAGAGGATAGATATAGAGGGTGGAAGAGAGAGAGAGATAGATAGAGAGACTAGACAGACATACAGAAAGACACAGGCGAACTAATGCGTGTAAAAATGGACGAGAGAAGACAGACAATAGAACGAAGGCACCCCAAAACACCTTAAATTATTAAACACGACAAAAAAGCGGAAACAACCTTACCTGTTATAGAGGCACATAGATCGCAGTTGAATAATAATAATAATCCCCCAGCGAAGGGTCAAAGGTCAGCCAAGAAGACCCGCATCCCTGTCAAAAGTAAATCCACTCGTCGTCTCCTCAAGTACATTCCAATCAATCAAACAGTCACAACCTTTGGTTGTATTCGCTCACACAACAGGCCACTGTTTTTTTGGAGAATCTTCGATGCAAATGTTCTGGAGAATCACGCCTTAGAAAGTATTCACGCGTCGTTGTATTACTGTTAACAACAATAACAACAACAACAACAACAACAACAACAACAACAACAACAATAACAACAACAACAACGATAACAACTCCAGATTCGAGCTATTAATTCTATCAGCATTCTTCGGATCCAGGAGCGCAATGGTTTATTAATATAGGTATTAAAATATTTTAACGCTGAAAGCTTGAATCACTGGGGAACCATGAGAAAAATGTCGCGTGGAACATTCCCGTATAACGCTGTCAGTCTCATAGTATTTTAGCATTATGGCAAACACAATGAAGATTTTTTTAATTAGTACACAACAATCCAATACAATGCAATAATGGGTCCAAAAACAACATTTTTTATAGTACAAATGTTTTCAATTCACAGTAAGAGTTGCCCCACCGAAAAAAAATTAACTTACCCCCAATCCCTCTCCCCCAAACACTCCCTCCCCCAAAAAGGTAAAAATATGTTTTTGTTATAAATCGATAAACGCATGCGCCTATTAATAGCATCAAGGTATCTTAAAAAACTAGCCCTCTCCCCCTTACCTCCCCCACAACAAACATGTATATATTATAGTAGCCTCAGTGTTCTTTGTTGGCACAACATCGAAGAGCCCCCTAAATTTCAAAGCTTATCATCGGTCGGTCGGATTTAACGATTGGCCATAATATCTATTTTACTGTAACAACAATGCATTTTCTCCAGCAAACTCATTGTCACCAAAAACGAATTACACACCCTTCCCCTTTAAAACAGCACGTTAGCTGGTCTGAGTTTTAATATTCCCCCCCTTAACACCCTCCCCCCTCCCACCCATCCAGGAGGTCAATGGGTGAAACAGTTTGCCCGCCTAACAGTTTTGTTCCATGAGACAATAGTTCTTGTAGTTTTTGCCATCAAACAATTCAGAGAGGCTTTGTCAGCGTCGATAATGTTCTGCATTCCTCACTGCAACTATACTTGGCCATTCATCACAAGCCTATAGTAATAGCTCCATTCAGAAAACTAGATAGTGATGTTACACCTTAGTTCATCTGTTTAGTAAGGTTTAGTTCTGCTTCGTTACATTATCTCCTCTTCTTTACAATCCTACTCGTGCACGAAAACCACTGAAGGTTTTACAAGGGTTGTCCCTTAATCCACCTTTGTTTAAGATTTAGTCATCTCCCTTTACGGGAAGGGGTTGGGTAGGGTACCATGTCATCACATTGAACTGGAACCCAGTCACGATTACAACTGTGGATTGATTGGGGTTGTTGTCCAGCAATGTATCTTTGCGTAAGACGCGTAGGTCCGCTTTCGTTTCAAAGTGTCATCTTCCGAAACAGTTTGACGTCGACTTCAAAGATCCAGAAGAACCGCAATAGAAGATGGGAGTATAATCCAATCAATCCAGGCCACAGATGCGTAATCCCCTATATCACCCCAAAACAGTTCTGAAAATGAAAGATTGTGTATTGGAGCAAAATTGGCATTGATCTGGGAAAAAAAGACAAGCAAAAAGATATGGAAAATCAATTCAATATCACAATTGGAGATTAAACTAGCTCATTAGTAAAACCTGGTCTCGTCTCACTCTTCTGTCAAACAGCCAAAGCAAAGACACAAAATGATGATGATGATGATGATGATGATGATGATGATGATGATGATGTAATGTAGTGGATTATGTATTGCGTTTTACTATCTGGATATGCGTGTATGTGTGAGAGTGACTAGTGTTCACTGGTGCGAAAGTAGAAGTTATAGTCATTGTTTATATGGTCCAGCGGATTATAAAGAGTGGAACCAGGACCCAAACATGGTTGAAAGAGGACTCACCCCTGATCTGTATAAATGACCGGCTGAAACAACCCTAAAGGTAACACTTAAGGCACTTCACCAGCCAGTCACTTAACAACAGGCATCCAAAGCAGGGGACGGCGATGATGTACTCTAATTTATCGAAACCTCGTTTACAAAAACAAAATAGACTATAAACACTATTATAAAATATTAACAAAATACATACATTAAAAATGCCTACATTACTAAATAACAATATAATAGAAAGCCTTATTGACCATTTGGCAGAAAGTGTCCAATATCTCCAAGCTGATCCATCAGACCCCAAACACGAATGAGGAATTTTGAGAGTTTTCAAAAAAAAGATAGGTCACTGAATATTGAAAGAGTGAATAATGTAGACATCAGAAAAGAAAAGCCACGTTACCCAGACAGTCTGACAGATTCCACGTAACACCACGTGCTTATCAAGGGGCTGTGACGTGGAAATAAAGATCACGGTGAAAGACCTGGTCGAACAAAAGGCTTCAGGTGAGACAATCATAGCCGAGATCAACAGATTGACTAAGATATATGTCAAGATCGGGTATCTAAGCGTTGCGAAGAGGTTAAGACTCAGCTGGTGATAGACGACTCAAGTAGGAAGAAGAGGTCGGAGGACAAAGAGGAGAGGTTGAATCAGCTTAACGCAAGAAAATCAGAGCTTTGAGGCAGAACTCAAAGCCAATACCACAAGACAAAAGTTTAGATGTGGAGATCGTCGAAGGAACAATAAACAGAGATGTACTGAATGTTGGAGATGTGATAGCGAATCTCCCTTCGAACAAAACTGCAGGCAGCCAACAAGAAGAACCAGGGAAACAGGAGCGAGTTATGCTGAGTGGGGCAGCCGTGACTGAACAGGAAGAAGACACTCCAGGAATGAAACTGTCCTTTATTATCTTGGCAAATATTGCCACGGACTCCGGCAGTGAGAGATTCAAGAATAGAATGGAAGAATAAATGGTTCAGGTGCCTCAATGGAGTTCCTATGGGACATAGGAGCCTTATCCTATCATATCCTATCCCGTAACTCGAAAGTCGTAGGGTCACTACAGATGATCGTTTAACCAGCGTACTCCATATTTCTATGTTCTCAGTAACCCTCATGGCTTCGCTCAGTGTCAAGCCAGTCCATTCTCGAATGTTGTCCTCCCACCTCTTTTTCGGTCTTCCTCTTCTTCTGCCGCCTTGCACTGTGCCTTGCAGGATGGTCTTTGCAAGGCCTGAGGTGATGTGGCCATACCATCGGAGTTTCCGTTTCGTCATCACTGTGAGCATTTCATCGTGTTGTCCAATGGCTTGTGTGGTCTGCGGACTTCGTCGCTGATGATGTGCTTGGTATAGGAAATGCCCAGAAGAAGTCTTCTGTAGCATATCATCTCCCTGCTTTGTATTCCTCGTTGTAGGTCTGCTGTCATAGTCCATGTTTCGCCAGCGTATAGGAAGATTCGTTAGCAAGTGTCTGATTTTATTTTATATGAAGCCGAACGTTTAGAATGAATGCGTGAGTACTGCGCTTTGAACTTATATTGTTCATTGGGAAAATGCGCTATATAAATATCCTTATTATTATTATTATTATTATTATTATTATTATTATTATTATTATTATTATTATTATTATTATTATTATTATTAAATGACAAGGGAGCGCAGCGACCTTACCTATGAGTGTAGACTGATGGTCCCGTCTTTCCAAATAGGCTTCAACCTTTTCAGGGCAGAAGTTGTTTGTGCGATCCTGGAGAGGACTTCCTGTCGGGACCCATTGTCCGATACAATGGCGCCTAAATATTTGAAGCTATGCATCGTGTTTAGGGATTGGCTTTGGACTTTGATGTCCGTGTTTATTCCATTGGTGTTTTTTGGTCATCATTTTGGTCATCTCTGCACTTGTCTGACTGGTGACTGGTCTACCGAAGAGAATATTAGATTCATAGAAAAAAGTAGGAACGAGAAAGAACAAAGGAGAAATACAGCAACAGTAGGAATTTAAAACACTACTTTTCCACAAAGTGGGGATACTATTTATACAGAAACCCCCGTTAATTTCCCAGGGCCCAGAAATTGTGTGGCATTTCGTCATCTCGCATGTCACTGTATCACCCTCAAGAAAATGGACAGTTGGAACGTTTCAACAAGGCCCTACTGCCAATGCTGAAGACGCTAGAAAAGGACCAGAAGATCCGTTTGCACTTATACCTGAATAAAATGGTCCATGCCTATAACTGCATGAAGAACGACTCCACAGGGTTTTTACCGTTCTTCTTGCTCTTCGGCCGTACTCCCAAGCTGCCTGTAGATCTGATGTTTGGACTAGACAACGGAGAACAGAACCAGCATTCAGGCATGTCAAAGTACGCGGACAACTTCAGCAAAGTGCTGAGAGAAGCCTACACCAAAGCTGGAGACACAGCCAGACAGGAGGCTAAGCACAAAGAGCGGCAGTACAACAAGAAGGTGAGAGTGATTGAACTAAGGCCTGGTGATAGCGCTCTTTTCAAGAACGTGTCAAAGCGTGAGAGACCTGGAAAATTCCGCCCTTATTGGGAAGAGGACATCTATGTGGTGCTTCGCCGCATGGATGCAGATGCTCGAGTCTCCGAGGTGAAGCTGGAGAATGAATAGGTTCACAGTAACATGATGCTTCCGTGTAACTCTCTGCCTCTGCAACATTACGTGACCGCCCCCAGCACAGAACATGGGACAAAGTCTAAAGGCCAAGTACAAGAGGCTGGGTCTAGTCAGCCAAACGGAGATAGCAGCGCTGACGCCCTGGTCACTCTGAGTCTTGCTGCTCCGGTGTTTATCCCTCAGGAACTTCAAGGCAGATTGGAAGGGCATCCTCCAAATCACGCACCCACTCCAGTGGTCCCACCCGCAGCCCAGGATCTAATCACTCCGATCCATACCCAAACCTCACCTTCCAGACCCCCTTCACCAGATCCCATTCTAGTTACCCTAACGGCTTCCCCAGAAAGGCAGGATTTTTCACCCAAGCACGATCTTCAGGCCCCAGATCCAGAACCCATCCTGGTGAATTCCCCACCGGCAGCCGGCAATGAGGACGAAGATGCTGTTGAAACTCAGGATAACCGTGACAAAACACCAGCAGAATGTCCGGTGCGGGCGAGGCGGCAGCAAATCAAATTTACCTAAAGTGGGTTTGGTCAGCCTTGGAACGCCACAACCAGCGAAGTGCGGGTCACAGTGCCGTCAGTCTGTAATCATGTGACCAGTGGACCCATGATGGTCTACAACCCTGTGCCTCTGTTCCACAATGTCCAATTTGGGCAACAGATTTGAGAAGGGGAAGGTATAATGTAGTGGACTATGTATTGCGTTTTACTATCTGGATATGCGCGTATGTGTGAGAGTGAAAAGTGTTCATTTGTTCAAAAGTAGAATGGGAACTCTAAAGGTGCGGTCTGACGTGAAGTGAAACAGAAGCAAAGCGGTAAACAAAGCAAAGCATCTGCTTCTAGAAGCATCTTAAAATAGGTGCGTTTATAATGCTTTGCTTTGTGAACCGGTCACACGATGAGAAGTTTTGCATGAGCACTCTGCATGGAAGCAATGCACAATAAGTTGCATACGATCCCAGTTTTTTTTTCCATCAGATTGACCCTCACAGAAGTCCATGAGGTCTTTTTCAGGGTTTGGTTTCTGTAATTTTGACTTCTAACATCCCATAATGCCTCGTGGCTTTGAATTAGATCGATGAGGATAAACGTAACGTCTTGTTTCAGATTTGCTAATGGCCCAGTAGCTCTTGATGCTGCCATGATCGCTGAAATGATAACAACCTCGTTTTCGTACGTCTGCTCTTCTGATTGGCTGGCAATCAAATGCTTCAAAACAACCCAAAATTTTAGAGCACGCTCAAACACTGAAAGCATCGGCTTTGCTTCACTTCGGCGCTTTGCTGCTGTTAGGCTTTAGGTTTAGTCACACGATAGACATCGTCAAAACTACTATTTTTCGTGTTTTACTGTCTGTTTTGCTTCTGTTTCACTTCTCGTCAGACCGCACATTAAACCATCAGTCTGCATTTAAACTTTAACTCTGACGATTGTGTCTGTTTTGCCTCTAGTTGAGTTCCTAAAGTATTTCGTAATTGTTTCGATGTCCATTTTGAGTTATTAATTGTCGTTTCTTTTATTGTTTGATCAGTTGAATTTTAAAACAAAAAGAGTCAGCATTGAAACGTTAACTTTGATGGTTGTCTTTTTTGTCTCTAGTTCTGATGATGATGATGATGATGATGATGATGACGATTGTAGTAGTAGTAGTAGTAGTAGTAGTAGTAGTTGTAGTAGTAGTAGTAGTAGTAGTAAGTAGTAGTTTTAGTAGTAGTAGTAGTAGTAATAATCCTATCCTATCCCGTAACTCGGAGATCGTAGGGGCACCGCAGATGATCGTTTAACCAGCGTACTCCATCTTTTCCTGTCCTCAGCAACCCTGATTGTTTCGCTCAGTGTCAAACCATTCCATTCTCGAATGTTGTCCTCCCACCTCTTTTTCGGTCTCCCTCTTCTTCTACCTCCTTGCACTGTGCCTTGCCTTTTATAATAATAATAATAATAATAATAATATTAATAATAATAATAATAATAATAATAATTAATACACGGAAAAATGTATAAATTATCTCCCCTAATCGAACTCAAAGCGCGGCAAACTCACAAGAAATACAGTCAAAACATAGAATGCTGACTTAATCTTTATCGCGTCACATTTCCCTTCCTTAAAAGAAATTAAAATAAAAAAAAATAACCCAAACACACGAAGAGAGACAAAGACATATCGATCGAAGAGGCAGTTGACCACTTTAAACGGACGGCCAAAAGAGATTTATGGAAGATAGACTACCGAGAAAAGCAATAGGTAGAATGGAAAATGAAAAAGGTTCTTGACCGACTCAATGGACGAACAAAAGAAGGTGCTGAAGGATGCAAGCGTGAGAAAAACAAGTAGACACGGAAAAGAAAGAAAGACGGAATGCAAAGAAAAACAAACAAACAAACAAGGTCTGGCTACTTTAAATGGACATGTGGCAAACGTCAAGAAGAGTGAGGAAAGAAGATGACGATGCATGATATGAAGAATGAAAAAGATAATTGGACAGTTAGCGCGACTTCTGAAGGAAACAAGTGCGAGGGAAAAAAGTAAACACACACAAGCAAGAAGAAATAAAGAAAAAAGACGGAAAGAAATTAAAAGAAAAAAAAACAACAAATACAAGAATAGAAAGAAAGAGAAAAGAACCACAGACAGACAGACGATAAAAAGAAAAAAGAAATTGAAATAAAGAAATTAAAAGACAGACTGAAAGAAAGAAAGAAAAAAAGACAGACTGAAAGACAGAAAGAAAAAAAAAGACAGAAAGGAAGAAAATAAAGAAAAAAATGCTAGAAAGAAAGAAAATGAAGGAAAAAAAGAGAAAGAAAGAAAGGTATGAAGAAAAAAAAGGAAGTAAACACAAGAAGAAAAAAGAAGGAATGGACGGGTAAACAAGAGGCTGCTATAAACAAAAAGCAGTAGAATCAAGCCGGAAGGAAAAGAGAAGATATATAGCAAAAAAAAAAAAAGAACAGCATCTCAGCACTTTAAATGGACAGAGAAAAGCGGCTGCTGAAGGATGCAATCCTCAGAAAAGAAGCCGACGCACGACAAACACACGGGAGGGAATTAAGGCCGCTAAGATTAAGGCTAAAAAGCCAGGTCGCGTCACAGCAGCCACCCAAACATCGCCAAGCTGATTGCCTCCTGACCGTTGTTTTCTTTTCCCTGCTAGCTTCCTCCCTTCCTTCCTGACATCACAAACACTCTTCTTCTTCTTCTTCTTCTTCTTCTTCTTCTTCTTCTAGAAAAAGGAACGTACTCTAATTCTGTGTTCCCATTGACTATTTCTTCTTTTTTTCATTTCTTTCTTTCTTTCTTTCTTTCTTTCTTTCTTTAACTTGTCTTTCTTTCTTACTTAACTGTTATTTCTTTCTTCCTTCCTTTCTTTCTTTTCCTATACTTGTCTCCCCCTCTCTCTTCTCTCTTTCTCTCTCTCTCTTCCTTGCATTTGTCGATTTCAAAAAGACAATCGACTGTCAATTACGCAAACTTTGAGAAACACTACAAAAAAGAAGGAATACATAGTAAGTGTTACTATATTTTACTATCAATGTACAATTCCTTGAAATCACGCCTAAGAGTCAAAGAGGAGTTTTCTAAATTTTTTGACTGTCCTTGGGAGAGAGCGGAGGAGGGAGTTGGGAGGAAGGAGAGGGGATACGACAGGGCTGTGCATTAAGTTCTACCATTTTCTCAGTCTTTATTAATAATTTAGCAGAACATATTAATGAATGAGGCCGCCATGGAAATTACAACTGGTCTCACAGAGAACTCTTCATTTCGCTTTTCGCAGATAACATATCACTCAAATCTTCAACACCTATCCCCACCGTGAGGATGCCGGGGTTTTCTGTATAAATAGTATCCCCACTTTCTGGAAATTAAGTGCTTTACATTCCCAATGTCGCTGTCTTTCTTCTTTGTTTGTGTGTTCTTTCTCATTCCTACTCTGTTCTATCAATCTACTATAATATCTTCTTCTTCGCTAGACCAGTCACCTACCTGTTTTCTTGAAAACTCTTCCGGGACAAAACTCTTCATTTGTATGTAAAGTCTCTAGAATAAGCTTGGGAATATTGGACGCTTTCTGCCAAATGATCACTAGGTTTCCTGAGACATTATTATTTAGCAATGTAGGCATTTTATATGTATGTGTTTTGTTGATATTTTCTAATGATGCTTGTATTCTATTTTGTTTTTGTAAACGGGGGTTCGATAAATTAGGGTATAGCTTCAGCGTCCCCTGCGTGGGATGCCTTTATTGTACAGTGACCGGCTGGTGGAGTGGCTTCAGTGTTACCTCTGGGGTTGTTTCTGCATATCTTTTATGCGGAACAGGGGTGAGCCCTCTTTCAGTCAAGTTGTGGTCTTTATTTTGTGGTCCTGATTCGGCTCTTTGCGGTCCGCTGGACCCTGTAAGTAAATGAATAACTAACTAACCCAACACATACACAGTTTAAAAGAAAAGTTGTAACGAGCTTAAATTGCAGGTTAATATTGAGGAAAAAAAAACATTTAGAAAATGTGAACTTTGTCCAAATATGAAAAACTAGTGGTTTTTGTACACAGGTTGCTGTTTAAAATGTAGACAGAGAGACAACTGTGGTCTGCGAGTTTCATTTGGACGATGAGACCTCCCCATATCCCCCTTGATACCCCCCATACCCCTCCCCCCTCTTGATATCTTCCCGTCCCCCCCCCCCCTTGATGCCTCACCATACCCCCTTGATACCTCCCCGAACCCACTTGATACCTCCCCATACCCCCCTTGATACCTTCCGTACCCCCCTTGTAACCTCCCTGTACCATCCTTGATACTTCCCCGTTGATCGTTTCGCAGGTATGGATGAAAGGAATCGACCATCACCATACCCCCTTATATATATTCGTATCCCCGTTATGCCTAACCATGCCCCTTTAAACCTACCCGTAGCCCCATTTTACCTACACGTACCACCCCATCCCGATCCTTGGTAATAATAATAATAATAATAATAATAATAATAATAATAATAATAATAATAATAATAATAATAATATTGAATATAGAATAATACAAATAGAAATAATAAAAAACAGCAAGGTTTTAAAATAAAATTTGATATAAGATATAATAATAATAATAATAATAATAATAATAAAAATAATAATAATAATAATAATAATAATAATAATAATAATAATAATAATAATTATTATTATTATTATTATTATTATTATTATTATTATTATTATTATTAGTTTATAAATAATAATAATAATAATAATAATAATAATAATAATAATAATAATAATAATAATAATAATAATAATAATAATAAGTTTAAAGTAAAAAGACTAAATTAAAAAGAAAAATATCCATATTGTAGTGTAAAAAAAAATAACATAAAAAAAATATGGCCCGCGGGAGATTTGAACTTGGGTTGCCTGCACGGTAGGTGAATGTCTTACTAAGTGAGCTACCAAGGCTTCGTATAAAGACAATAAATTTTTTGGTCTATATGGGAAAACATGCTGCAACCTCGATTCGATTTTTAATTAATCAAATTTAATTAGTGAAACACAAAATTTTGTAAGATTGGTGACATGAGTGCAAAAGTGTTTTGAATGGAAATAAAACCAAATTTGCGGTATTACGGAACGGCACGTTCTTGACACGGGTTGAATCGAAACCGCGCGCGGAATGAGGCTATTGCAGTTTGTGGACATTTTGTTTATTTATTTATCTCAGAAACGGTTAAACGTTAGGTAAGGAAATGTCAGCTATAACGATTGCGCGGGTTTTGAGCGCACAGCAGGCCGATCCGCAGCGCCCAGCACCTGCCCAGATCAGCGTCCATACCGGAAAATCTTTACAGTAGAGACGAAGAAGGACTTTCGGCTAAGCAATTTATGTATATAGATGGTTTTCTAATAGCGTAAAAGTTGAATTGGATAATAAATATTGCTATTTTAGTTATGTCTATGTCTTCACGACCACATTTAGGTATAAAACAAGTATAAACTATTGCGTATTTAACCTATATTGTGATGTTTCAGAAATTGAACGAGGCATCTAAGGATAACTTTTTTTCACAATTTTTGACTCGAAGATCCAGTCCATTTTGATCTATTCATCTGAAATGTGGCATACATTTAGGCTGGATTCTATAGAAAGGAAACGAAAAGGACTGCCGGTGCAACCAACATGGTGACAACAGCCTTAGATCCAAAACAAGAGGAAGCCACAAAGCTAATACACAGAATTAGAAGCCAACAAACAAGCATGGGAGGAGATTTCTCTGATTTGGCTTTTGGGTGATTTTGTGTGTGTAAAATTTCTCACTCGGGTTTGAAAAAAGATCTGTGTGATATTGCCAGAACCACTAACATCCATCTATCCTGTTGGAGAAAACCATAGTTTCTCTGAGGACAACGGCTTGCAGATGATAGACGGTGAACATGAGCAAGAAGATCTGCGAAGTGAAATAAGAGCTTTAACAATGCTTGTGAAAGGTATTCTTGACAAAGTCGAGCACATTGAAAGATCTGTGAAAGAAACAGAAAAGGAGAGAAGAAAGAAATGAGATGAAGCTATTGGTGATACCAAGATATTTCTAATGTCCATTCTCATCACCAAAATATGGTCAACTAGATAACACTTTTTGTTTTTGTCTTAAGGTAATATAAAATTTTTCGTTGTGATTGTTCCACTCGACCTTATATTGACAGGTTCTTGTGTGTGTTTGTGTGTGTGTGGTTGTGTGTGTGTGTGTGTCTGTGTGTGTGTGCTTGTGTGGGTTTGTGTCAGTGTTTGTGCTGCTACATGTTGTTATTTTTGTTGTAAGTGCAAGGAAAATTAATCCAGTCCTTGTGAATTACTCGTAGAGTTGCTTTGTCAGAATCAAACGTTTTTGTACGGTACTGGTAGTACAGACTTTAGATTGATTGATTGATTGATTGTTACTTTAGGTCCAGCGGACTCTTCCAAGCCAAATCAGGACCGGACAACCCCCGATCCGCATAAAAGATCTGCTGAAACAACCCTAGTGGGAAAATTGAATGCCCTCCACCGGCCAGTCACTTTACAATAAAGACATCCCACGCAGGGGACGGCTGAGGCTTTACCCCAACTAATCGAACCCCCGGTTACAAAAACAAAATAGAATACAAACATCATTATAAATTATCAACAAAACACATACATATAAAATGCCTACATTGCTAAATAATAACATTAGGAAGCCCTAGTGACCACCCGGCAGAAAGCGTCCAACACTCCCAAGCTGATCCAACAGACCTCATACACAAACAAGGAGTCTTGTCCAGGAAGAGTTTTCAAGAAAAAAGGTAGGTCATTGATCTAGCAAAGAAGAGCAAATGAGGAAGACAGCGACAGTGGGAATTTAAAGCACTAAATTTCCAGAAAGTGGGGATACTATTTATACTGAAACCCCCGGCACTCCAACGGGGGGAACTGTTGCCGCAGTGAATCGGTCTTGCCTATAAAGGAAAGACAGGTTTTCAACTGGGGCTTTCACTTTTCCCTTTATAGGTTAGAACAATCTACAGGCAAGATTGCTCATGACCCCAAGGGGTCAGACTTTAGATACGATATGGAGTAATAGTAGTTGTAGTAGTAGTAGTAGTAGTAGTAGTAGTAGTAGTAGTAGTAGTAGTAGTAGTAGTAGTTTAATCCAGGTTTAATGTTACAGCTTAATTCTGCAATACGTTAAATTCAATTGAAATCTTAGACTTTGTATTAATCTACACTAATTATGTATCCCTCAGTAAGAAAAACAACACACCACGTTTCAAAATCTCTCTCTCTCTTTCTTTCTCTCTCTCTCTCACACACTCACACAAACACAAACATCATATAGAATCGAAATAAAATACAAAGGTACAGTAGCTACAGTTTTATCACATACTGAAAGAAAAATTGCTTGATCACACACTACATTTAAAAATGTGAAAAAGCTTGCCTTTTAGACTGTGCGATCTGTAGGGACAAAATCAGCGAAGTCAGCAAGTACATTAAAGCCCTTCCAATTCCCAAGCCCCGATAGCGCAGGGGGAAATCTGTTGCAAGAAGTTCGTTGTATTGAATAACAACGGCTCCATCCCTCCGTGTTCTGCCAGCGGCACAGTAGTAGACAGGCAGTATAGGCTTTTCCTCCTATTCTAGTAGCAAGCCGCAGTCCGTTGTGTATAATGCAGACCCTTGCAATTCATGCAGTCCGACGCTTGCTTGCCTCCCTGCCGCATTACGCTGTTTTTGCTGCATTGATCACCTGCTATAACTAAACCAGCCTATGCTGATCGCCCCTCTCAATTGCTGCGTTCGATTGTCAGATTGGATGATCATCGGGTATTGCACGATGCGCATTCATAAACAGGATTCTTTCCCCCTTGCATGCTATGTCCAATTACTATTTATTCCATGTATATGTGGGTTGTGATCTAATGATTTATTCATTCTGCTTACTCATTCCAATTATTAATTAATTTCCCTTACCCTATAGAATAACAGCGATAAGATTGCGCTACCCTAAGCAGAAAATGTTATAGGTAAGCAGTCGAGTTTGGTGTGATGGACAATAACAATGATATCAGCGTGTGTGCAGTTATATTTTACTTTCCGGCGTACCACGCGCTAGTCTATACGTTGAACAGTTTTTCAGTGAACATAATGTTTGTGAGGCATATGCGTATAGGGTCAACAGCTAATTGGGTACTGATTATTAATTCATTTCTTTCTTACAGTAAACTCTCTTTTGCAGGTTTAAAGCCAGCAGTCACTTTCTAAACATAACCTTGTTCAAAACTACTAAGTCTGCAATCCTAGATGTTAAAACTATTTTTGACAACCAATTCTCTTTCAAAAAGTTAGGTTCCTTTACATTTCCGTTGCTCACCAAACCAAATTGTCCTATCCTATCCTATCCCGTAACACTGAGGTCGTTGGGGCACCACGGATGATCGTTTAACCAGCGTACTCCATCTTTCTCTGTCCTCAGCAACACTGATGGCTTCGCTCAATGTCAAGCCAGTCCATTCTTGAATGTTGTCCTCCCACCTCTTTTTTCTGTCTCCTTCTTCTTCTGCCTTCTTGCACCGTGCCTTGCAGGATGGTCGGTGCAAGACCTGATGCTCTGCTGACGTGGCCATACCCTCGGAGTTTCCGTTTCTTCACCACTGTGAGCAGGTCATCGTGTTGTCCAATGGCTTGTGTGATGATCTGTCGGACTTGGTCGTTGGTGATGTGCTGGGTATAGGAAATGCCCAGAAGTCTTCTGTAGCCCCCCCCCCCCCCCTCCATCTCCATGCTTTGTATTCTTCGTCGTAGATCTGCTGTGAGTGTCCATGTTTGGCAAGCGTATAGGAAGATGGAGATGATAACCAAATTGTGGATACTTTGATTTCGCATGACGATGTTTTTTTTTCTTTCTGAGGACTTCATTCATGAGTCTTCTCATGCTTTGGAAAATCAAGCCTTTGATTTTCATCAAGCTTAACCGATACAATGACGAGCTGAGAGCACAGCGAAATGGCCGTCTTTATCTCTGGCACACATCCACAAATGCAAACCATGGCACAAGAGAAGAGGGGAGAGAGATCTTCCCTATCATTTCCTCATTGCAGGTAGTATGGCATCTAATAAGGATTATATCCAAGATGCTATCAACAAACTCCAGTCCCATCTTTTTAGGCGAGCCAGCTTTGTTACTTGTGTTCTACACAAACCTTTTGCCTCTCTTTTGTATGTCTTGTATCCCCCCGTTGGGGTGCCGGGGATTTCAGTATAAATAGTATCCCCACTTTCTGGAAATGTAGTGCTTTAAATTCCCACTGTCGCTGTCTTTCTCATTTGTTCTTTCTCATTCCTGCTCTGTTCTATCAATCTGCTATACTATCTTCTTCTTCGCTAGACCAGTCACCTACCTTTTTTTTAAAAAAACTCTTCCGGGACAAGACTCCTTATTTGTGTTTGAGGTCTGTTGGATCAGCTTGGGAATATTGGACGCTTTCTGCCATGTGGTCACTAGGGCTTCCTATGATGTTGTTATTTAGCAATGTAGGCATTTTATATGTATGTGCTTTGTTGATAATTTATAATGATGTTTGTATTCTATTTTGTTTTTGTAAACGGGGGTTCGATAAATTAGAGTATAGCCTCAGCGTCTCCTGCGTGGGATGTCTTTATTGTAAAATGACTGGCTAATGGAGAGCTTTCAGTTTTACCACTAGAGTTGTTTCAGCAGATCATTTATGCGGATCAAGGGTTGTCCGGTCCTGATTTGGCTCGGAAGGGTCCGCTGGACCTAAAGCAATAATCATGTAATGTAATGTAATGTAGTGTATGTCTTGTGGTTGCTGTAACTGCTATAACGTAACCCATTCTGTTCTCCCCTCTGCGCAGGAGTCCTAATTGCACTTGTCTTTTCTTCCTGCTGTGTAGTTTACTGATGATTCCCTCCAGTATTTCCCCGCGCATTTTGCTCTTTTGCATAGGAAGGACTGTTAAGCTCTTATTTTCTTATAGATACAAGCGTTCAATTGTTTTAACACTTTTTGTCTTCTCCAGAGGTGTTTTTATTTTTAAACCGATAAATGTATGACAATAGCAACAACTACAACTAAAACAGCAATTAAAAGCTACAACTTAAAAAAAACAACACATCTCCTTCATAGCCATTGTATGAGATAATGGGTTCCGACATGAAGTCTTCTTCAGGATAGCACAAACAACTGCTGCCCTAACAAGGTTAAAGCCCCTTTGGAAAGACAAGACCATCAGTCTACGCTCCAAGATAAGGCTGCTGCGCTCCCTTGTCGTCTCCATCTTCCTAAACGCTTGCGAAACATGGACCCTCATAGTAGACCTACAACGAAGAATACAAAGCATGGAGATGAGATGCTACAGAACACTTCTGGGCATTTTCTATACCAAGCACATCATCACAGTCCGACAGACCATCACACAAGCCATTGGACAACACGATGACATGTTCACAGTGGTGAAGAAACGGAAACTCCGGTGGTGTGGCCGCGTCACCACAGCATCAAGCCTTGCAAAGATCATCTGCAAGGCACGGTGCAAGGAGGCAAAAGAAGAGGGAGACAGAAAAAAGAGGTGGAAGGACAACATTCGCGAATGGACTGGCTTGCCATTGAGCAAAGCCATGAGGGTTGATGAGGACAGAGAAAGATGGAGTACGCCTGGCGGTGCCCCAACGACTTTCGAGTTACGGGATAGGATAGGTGAGGATAGGATAGGAAAGAAACCTCTTTACTTTGATTCGTGAGTACAATGTTTTGATACTCCACGTTTTATTCCAGTCTGTTTTAAACAAAATCGACCTTCCCTTCCCTTAACCCAACCACTCGCACAGTCACTTTCTTTATTCCTCCCACATCTTCTATAATTATCTGCGTTACTAAATGAATACCCACTACCCTTTCCTCTTACCTCACACCTCCTCCTCCTACCTCCTCCCATATCCCCGATGATTATTTTTCAAGCTTCTGTTCCCTAGCACAAAAAAAGGGAAAATAAAAGCCAAACAAGTCGTTTACAATTTTCAAAATGTTCGCCTTTATTACATAGAAGGCTTCCTTAGGGCAATTAGTGTTCATCTTTGCACACTCTTCTAAATCCATGTAGTTTCCTAATCCATCTTGTCCGTTAATCTTTTGTGTCCTGCCATGCACGACCTTGATCTGCAAGGCCACGGAGATAATAAAACCAACCATAACCTCGCTCCTGTTTTGGAGGTTAAAATTTAAGTCCTCGGACACAGGTGCGTATAGGGGACTGTAATTGGGATTGGGCATGAGGAAATATAGCCGACATAGCAGCTTCTGCGTTGAACAGTAGAGGCAAGAACGAAGTTGAAAATGATGTGTAGTAGAGGTGAACAAATATGTGTAGAAGCGGAGCGCTCATGGCGACACAGGAAGAAGTAGAAGACCGCAACGGGAGGGAGGAACAAGGCTCGTCGAGGGCTGGTGTGGAGGGGTGCCCAAGGATGAATGCAAGGCCGGGTGGAGGGGGGTAGATTACTATGGACAAGGGATAAAAACAGGGTAGGTACGAGTGGAGTCTGATTTGAACCTGAGGAAACTTTAATATGTAGGACAGACCATGCAGGTCTGCCGAGCTATTGCAGGGGCAGTAACAGATCATAGAATATAAAAGATAAAACTGGGAGCTCTTGTTCTTGTCAGCTTACTAAATTATACGTCATTGATGTAACAACCAAAGAGACCTTCCGACAAATAGGGTTCAAGGGAGGCGATAAAAGGACCCAGATCTTGATGCACAGGAGTTACAAGAAGGAAACACTGAACAGAGAATAACGAACGAGGAAAAGAGAGAGAGAGAGAGAGAGAGAGAGAGAGAGAGAGAGAGAGAGAGAGAGAGAGAGAGAGAGAGAGAGAGAGTGTATGAGGGAAGAGGGTTGGTGGCCATTGATTTTCAGCAACCTTACGAACCGAATAATAATAATAATAATAATAATAATAATAATAATAATAATAATAATAATAATAATAATAATAATAATAATAATATAGCGCTTTTCCTTATAACAACTCGGTTCAAAGCGCAATTCTCATGCATCCACCCCCTCTCACCCTCACCCCCCCAAAAAAAAACGTTTCGATTAAAAACAAAAACAACGAAAAAATCGATATATAAAAATATATATGAAAAACAAAATAAATGCATGCTTTGTGCAAGATGTTACAGATGTGGGTTTGTAGAGACTCTGTTGTGGAAAATGGTTCATGAACAAAGGAAGATGAGAAGAGATGAGTTCTTAGGTTATGTTTGATGGAGGTAATTACGGGTTTAAAAAATAATCTATTGACAAGTAAACAAGTAAGGTTAGGCAACTGGCTTCAGTAATATAGTACAGTAAGCTGTTCAGCAAAACAGAATTAAAACGTACTTTTATTATCTCTCCAAATGTACCATTGACAATCCTTCAAAGAAAAGGAAGTTTTTCGATTCTAGTCTCGATTGCTCGAATACATGAGACAAGGTCCAAACCATCTCAGCCCAATGCGTATGCGTATAGGCTTTATTAGCGTTAACAAAATCCCATACGCAGACAAACAATCACGCAAAGAGTAACTACTATTGGGCTTTTATCACTATTACTACTACTACTACTACTACTGCTGCTGCTATAACTACTACTGCTATAACTACTACTACTACTACCACTACTACGACTACTATACTACTACTGTATACTATATATGCTGATTCCAGATACTCCACAACATAGGCCTAATCATCTACCTGCATTTAAAATAAATAAAGTGAAAAACAAATTGAACGGTATCCTTGCACGAATGAAACACCCATCTGCATGACAGAAGACACACTTTCGAAAGACGAAGTTGAATTTGTATATTTTTTTACAATAACATATCACACAACAAAATTTGCGTTCTTAAAAACCTCAACACCACGAAATTACATCAATAAGCTTTACAGATGAAAAACCAAACACGCAGTGAAATTGTTCATCATCATAATCATAAATGCATTGGAACTTTTGACAATATCGTCAATTTATTCCAGTTTACCTTTTTCTCATTGGCATTCGACCGGCATAATAATCCGTTGAAATACTGCACAAATATGACGGTTATCATCTTTAAAGTATGTTGCAGATATTATCATCATACATGCACTGCAGAACTATACCTTGCTTCTGCCTTAACGCAAAGACACGGCATATTAATCAGCAACATTACTGCACACGCGCATGCACATGGCACATTATCGCGAGCACATCTCGTAATCTTTACAGCAATAACGAGCAGAGCGCAGCCAAGACTAGACAAAAATCGAAGTGTCAACTTTTTTTTCAACAACGTCAACGTAGCGTGTCGGTACGTGACTCACCCCGCGAAAGTCAGTAGACCGTGACGGCTGAAGATTTCTGTCAATTCGCTACTACGTTTTGTTGTTGTGGCTGCTCCGGTTGTTGCTGCTGCTGCTGCTGTTTTGCTGGTTGCGTTAATATTGTTGTTCAATGTTGATGTATGATGAGGTAGAAATAATATGACTAAATCAGGCTCATATTTGTTTTTGGAAAGACATTATGGTAGTGATTGTGGTGAAATTGATGTTGTTGTTGTTGGTGATGATGATGATGATGATGATGATGATGATGATGATGATGATGATGATGATGATGAACTATTTTCACATTTTAGCTGATGTTGAGGGTAATGGTATGACGTTACACCTTGACTTTAATCATCAGTAGGAGAGAGACTTTGACAGATCCAGCAGTGTCGGGACTCCATTGATTAAATACAAACTGCTCCTCCCCATTCCCTCCGCCCTACCCACCTTCACGGCTTTCCTCGCTTAAACATTTATGTCTTTGCACGTGTTTTCTCCTGAGGATTTGCGACAAAACAAGCTCTTCACAGCATTAGACAGACCTACAAGATTACTCACCGTTATCAGCGTTTTCGTGCGTTAAATGGCAGTGGTTCGAAGCTAATCGACGACCTCGCGTGCAGGTCGTAAAAATAAAACATTTAAAAAAATAATGAATACGATGGCCTTGATGCTCAGGCAAGAACCCTTATCCCTCCCCAACCCCCCTTCGGATGAGAGTATAAACAGAGGTCTAGTCTGCGCAAGCACACATTCCATCGCACAGACTTTACAGATCCTGACGCTCAGTTCCTAGACGGGATGAGTGCTAGTTATACACACACACGTTGGCGCCTCATGCGGCTTGAGTTAGATCCTGTATCGGGCAGCGCCTTGAGTCCCCAAGTACGGCGAGATTTGTGCGCTATAAAAAATCCTCGATAATAATAATAATAACATTGTTACGTTTGTGACGCGCGCAATAGATCTGACCGTTTTATTTTGCAAAGCATGCAATAATAGAGTGTATTTAGGCCTGTATAACGTTGATAATTTTAGTTGGTTGATATTATTTGAGAATTTTCTAGAGTTGGTTGTTTACTATCGATCGAAGCGTGTGGATAATTCTAGTGGTAACTAGAGACGCTTCCATTCTAAATATGGTTGTATGACGTGAGACAGTGATGACGAAATTTGTTCTGATTGCTTATAATTATGTCTTGCCCGAATGTTCCTTCTTTCTTTTGGAGTATAGAGAGACTATATAGATAAGTACCGCACTGTTTGAGTAAAAAGTGGAAAGTTGTAAAAAGTGGAAAAAGCGATTGTATGCAGTTGTTGATGTTCGCTGAATAAAGTTGGAAAACTTCGTACGACGACTCCTGTCTTGTTGCTGAGTGAACAGGTTGCGTGGATAAACGAATCTGAGTTACACCTATCAGGATTCAATCATTGGGGCTGAATCAACTACTGATAAAAACAACAACGAGTGTAACAAACATAAACCCAGCAAGCACCAAGTCTCTTCTCACCTGTCTCCGGTCGTCCAGGATTGTGCTGCGTTTAGTTGCTTTTTAAAGGTGTGCACGTTTTGCGAATGAACATTACATTATATTACATGATTATTGCTTTAGGTCCAGCGGACTCTTCCGAGCCAAATCAGGACCGGACAACTCCCGATCCGCATAAAAGATCTGCTGAAACAACCCAGTGGTAAAACTGAATGCTCTCCACCAGCCAGTCACTTTACAAAAAGACATCCCACGCAGGGAACGCTGAGGCTATACTCTAATTTATCGAACCCCGTTTTCAAAAACAAAATAGAATACAAACATCATTATAAATTATCAACAAAACACATACATATAAAATGCCTACATTGCTAAATAATAACATCATAGGAAGCCCTAGTGACCACATGGCAGAAAGCGTCCAATATTCTCAAGCTGATCCAACAGACCTCACACACAAATAAGGAGTCTTGTCCCGGAAGAGTTTTCAAGGAAAAAGGTAGGTGACTGGTCTAGCGAAGAAGAAGATAGTTTAACAGATTGATAGAACAGAGCAGGAATGATAAAGAACAAATGAGAAAGACAGCGACAGTGGGAATTTAAAGCACTAAATTTCCAGAAAGTGGGGATACTATTTATACTGAAACCCCCGGCACCCCAACGGGGGTTGCGAATGAACTGCCAACGTATCGCTAGATTACCTAGAGTATAGGGGACTGGGAATCGAGTCTCACTTTACATTTTTCTTCTTCTTCTTCTTCTTCTTCTTCTTCTTCTTCTTCTTCTTCTTCTGCTTCTTCTTCTTCGTCTTCGTCTTCTTCTTTTTCTTTTTCTTCCTCTTCTTCTTCTTGTCTCTTCCTCCTCCTCCTTCTCCTTCTTCTTGTGTTAACCATCATACCACACACCTTGCACCATACCATACACATGTAAACAAAATTACGCGTAGCCGAAAAAAGATTCGTTAACGCCACTACAAATTACATTAGTCATCAATTATTTTCATTGAAGTGCCTGCTCCAAAACAAATCGGAATAATGTTATCTAGATTAATCTTCGGAAGGGCAACAACAGACAAACAGACATTACAATTTCTTTGTCAGATGTCAACATGTCGGATACTCAGGGACTATAAACAGAGAAGAAAGGCTGATTGGGATCTGTGATGACTTTATCTGATGCCGCGAGAGACGAGTTCAAAACAAGAGATAAGATCATATTTATAAAATATCTTTTTTTGTTTTGTATAATTTTCTATATAATTTTCTGTGACAGTTGCTCTTCCCAAGATCACTTTATAATAAAAGGTCAATCGATTTTCTCAACAATGCAGAGTACTCATTGACCGGTCAATCGGGGATGAGTAGTGATTTGCCTCAGGAGAGTTGGTCCTTAAATAATTACCAAGAGTCTCTTCCTAATCAGGCCAGCATTATTACCTCGTGTGGGGAGCTGAGGGCCTAATCGAACATGATTGTGTCCATATGATTTTTTTAATGACTTTTTTTTTGGATGGTTGGTTAGCTGTCTGTAACAAGGCTTCTTGATGAGGGAAATAAACCCACACACTTTAAAGTCAAAATAACCACATTTTAAAGGCTTACTCTCAGTATTTATTTATTTAAAACATTTAATTAAATATTTAATTATTAATTCATTCATTCATTTGTTTATTTGTTTATCTATTTATCTATTTATTTATTTGTAAAAATGTGTTTTGTATTAATTCATAAAAAAATGATTTTTAAATTTAGTTAATAAAGTTTCGTTCTTTCTTTTTCTTTCTTCATTCATTCATTCATTCACTCATTCATTCACACATTTCTTGCAATTTAATATAGTGAATATTATATCTGACAACGGCATTTGCTTGGTAGTGGGTGGGTTGATCAATCCTGCCTCAATCAAAACGCATTCAACATCATATTAGGCTTCCTTTTAACTTGTAGTCTTAAGTCTAGCTCACCTTAACATTCGGAAAGACGTAGACAGCTTTTAACGTTGACTTTTAATACAGCATTGACAAACGTAGGAATTGTTTTTGATTCGCGTGGATGAAGATCCATCTATATTCTAGTTTGATTCGCCTATCCTAGGAGATGAAGAGATTGATTGATTGATTGATTAATTGATTGTTGCTTTAGGTCCAGCGGACTCTTCCGAGCCAAATCAGGACCGGACAACCCCCAATTGGTTATCCGCATAAAAGATCTGCCGAAACAACCCTAGTGGGAAAATTGAATGCCCTCCACCGACCAGTCACTTTACAGTAAAGACCTCCCATGCAGGGGACGGCTGAGGCTTTACCCCAACTACTCGAACCCCCGGTTACAAAAACAAAATAGAATACAAACATCATTATAAATCATCAACAAAACACATACATATAAAATGCCTATAGTGCTAAATAATGACATCATAGGAAGCCCTAGTGACCACCCGGCAGAAAGCGTCCAACACTCCCAAGCTGATCCAACAGACCTCATACACAAACAAGGAGTCTTGTCCAGGAAGAGTTTTCAAGAAGAAAGGTAGGTCATTGATCTAGCGAAGAAGAACAGATAACAGATAACAGATAACAGATAACAGAACAGATAACAGAACTTTATTTCGCCAGGTGACAAGCACGAGGAATACACTTTGATGTTGGCACACATATTTATACAAAACACAATAACAAAGCCAACCACACCTACGCGCAACCATCCACTTGCTGACACACTCATACAAGACTAGGAATAATACTGACTGGAAATTAGTAGAGAGTGATCAAATCAAATAGACACACACATCCACACACACGTGCGCGCTCTTCTCCGTTATCTCTCGCTCTCTCAATTCTCTTCTCTTATCTTACACAAGCACTCTACATACATCTATAAATTCTCTATCACTTCCTCTTCTCTCTCTCTCTCTCTCTCTCTCTCTCTTCCTCTTTTTCTTTCTGCCTTTCTTTCACTCACTTCTCCCCCCATCCCTCTCTCTCTCCTCTCTCTCTCTCTCTCTC
Organism: Oncomelania hupensis; assembly: GCA_036898135.1. NCBI lineage: Eukaryota > Metazoa > Mollusca > Gastropoda > Littorinimorpha > Pomatiopsidae > Oncomelania > Oncomelania hupensis. The sequence goes on along the minus strand of CM072513.1, from coordinate 65,129,470 downwards.
TCTCTCTCTCTCTCTCTCTCTCTCTCTTTCTCTCATGCATAAGTCACTGAGATAGTCCGGGATCATAGTATAGCAGAGTGATAGGACAGATCAGGAATGGGAAAGAGCAAATGAAGACAGCGACAGTGGGAATTTAAAGCACTAAATTTCCAGAAAGTGGGGATACTATTTATACTGAAACCCCCGGCACTCCAACGGGGGTACTGTTGCCGCAGGGAGTCAGTCATGCCTACAAAGGCAAGACAGGTTTTCAACTGGGTGTCACAGGGCAGTCTGTGATGAAAGCCGGGCAGTCTGTGTGTGAAGAGTATAAGGGCGGGGGTAGTAACTGCGTGTTGCTGAGTGCGTGATTATTGTAGAGCGGGAGCGTGCAAAGCGTGATTAAACAGCGTAGGTCGGTTAGCCGGTAAGGAAGTGTACTCACGTTTTGGCAGAACAGGTCTGACAGAGGTACAGTGTAGACGGTTTTTGTCTTGTGCTCTGGGTGTGTTTGTGTGTTCTGGAATAGGGTAGGACGGTTAATAAAGGATTATATTAACTGGTCCAGAGGAATACTAGTTGTGGAAATTGTTGCTTTCTATAATTTTATACTCAGTGCAGAGTATGGTAAAAGTTAGCAAAGTTTGGTGTTAGTGGTGGTAGGTAGTGTGAGGCATTGTCCACTACGGAAACTACGCACTACAGGATTACCCTATTCGAAGTATTCGTTGGGAGAGCAGTGGAGTAAGGTCAACGAGTGCGATTACATTTGAACCGTGTGGGTTAGTGCAATGGTGTTTTTTCCTTACTGTGCCCAGAAATCCGGTGCTGGCTGTTGGGGTGTTGTACGATAGCTGTGTGTGAGGCTAGGGGAAGGATGGGGATGGTTGCAGTGAGGAGAGGCAGAAGGAAGAGTGCGACTGAAGGAGGGAGAATGAAGGGGAGGATGGAAGTGGTTGCTGTTGTTGTTGTGGTTGCTTGAGATGAATAATGTGTTGATGTTTACATGTATTCATTTGCAGCATTGCTCATTTCATGCATTCATAATTTCATTGAGGTTCATGAATTATGTGTTTGTTTACAAGTGGCAATAACAGTAGCTAAAGAGGATAAGTGAGTGAATCAAGGAAGGGAAGCGGACAGCAGTTGTGTCCCTTCGAGCATCTAAAGCTAGTTGAGTATAAGAGGGGGGAGAGTGTGATTGGAGGGGAGGGGGACAGAATCGGGTGGACATGATATTAACGATGCGACAAGCATGTTGCAGGTTCGACAGTTCGTTCGTCAGTTCGACAACTGGTTAACGTAAACCAACGTCGTGCACCGACGTCGACGGCACTGGTCGGGTGGACCGAACATCATCATCGCCATCCGTACGTCTGTGTTCATCATTGTCTACGCGTCGTCACCATTGACTTCACCATCATCATTTCACCATCATCGTCAGCGGCGAAAGGGGGCGGCGACGCCACCACGTTTGGTCGTCATCAGCACCGGTCCGACAACAGCTACAAGAAGGGGGTGGATACCTCGACGGGGACTTCGACAGGGACTTCATTCCGCCAGGTTGGCCCGTTCATTGTTGTCCCTCTCCTAACACTCAACCTCCCTCTTGTTTGTTTATGTGCAACGGACATTTGCTATGCACAGTTCGATACATAGACGTGGTTGAATAGCAACCCTCGATCATCCTGACATACCATTTCATTGTTTCATCGAACCATTGATTATTTCATTACCATTTTCTTAGTTTCATGTGTAAATGTTGTACGTGTACGAGTGTGTGGCTTGAATGAATAAATAGTTTGGAAGTTGTATATATAATTGTTGTGTTATCATCACTTCGCGTCTGCGGGAAATCGCCATTCTGTCTGGGTTTTCTGCGCGCGTAAGTTGTTTGTTTGTGGTGTCTGCCCAGAGGGAGTCATGGCGGTGACACTGGGGCTTTCACTTTTCCCTTTATAGGTTAGAACAATCTACAGTGGCAAGATTGCTCATGACCCCAAGGGGTGATGAAGAGATTACTGAACGCGTAGGTAGAGATTCTTGAAATATAAGTCCAGCCCACCAAGCCCTGACGAATAGTACAAGTAAAAGTATCTTATGTTTTCGGGGACAAGAAGTTTGTGTCAAAACAAAATTGATAAAGGTGGCTCGACTAAAGAGATGGACAGGATTTAATTGACAGCATCGTGGATAAAATCCTTTTTAGTGGCTGTCCCCCGTGGAATGAGCGAGTGGTAGGAAAGATCTAGTTCTTTTTCTCTGCTGCCAAGGGTTGGCATTTGTGGATGTGTGCCATAGATACAGACGGCCATTTCGCTGCGTACTTAGCTCGTCGGGCTTGCTGAAAATCAAGGGACTGATTTTCCAAAGTATGAGAAGACGCCTGAATGAAGTAAATTATGTCCTTTCCAAATGATCTCGTGATGTCCATTCACTAAACACTTTAAAACGTTCCAATGATTTCAAAATAGCGACACTGATAACAAGAGTGCTGCAGTCTGTGTACTAAAGTGTCAAAAGGCACGCAAGTGTATCACCTAAGTATGATTGGAAGTGCTGCCACTTTATACAAATGTCATCGACAGAGCAACATGATAAACAATACGGTACTGTGCAGTACCTCGCATGCCCGTCGACAGTGCTCAAGTTCCATAGTATATTGTATTTCGAAGACTTTGTTTACTGTGGGCAAAACCGGATTAACGCTAAAATCCGCTAAAATAGTTTTTTTTTTTTTAACATTAAACGATGATAAAGGCTTTTCTTGCTCAAACCAACCGCACACGTTTGAATGTTCAAGTTTGGGTCCGACAGGGAGTTATTTCCCGTTTGTAACGGTACAGTAAGCCCTGTGACCTTTGACCCTATTAATGAGTGAACCACGCGGAATTACATGACATTACATGATTATTGCTTTAGGTCCAGCGGACTCTTCCGAGCCAAATCAGGACCGGACAACCCCCGATCCGCATAAAAGATCTGCTGAAACAACTCTAGTGGTAAAACCGAAAGCTCTCCACCAGCCAGTCACTTTACAATAAAGACATCTCACGCAGGGGACGGCTGAGGCTTGACCCCAACTTATCGAACTCCCGTTTACAAAAACAAAATAGAATACAAACATCATTATAAATTATCAACAAAACACATACATATAAAATGCCTACATTGCTAAATAATAACATCATAGGAAGCCCTAGTGACCACCTGGCAGAAAGCGTCCAATATTCCCAAGCTGATCCAACAGACCTCATACACAAACAAAGAGTCTTGTCCCGGAAGAGTTTTCAAGAAAAAAGGTAGGAGACTGGTCTAGCGAAGAAGACGATAGTATAGCAGATTGATAGAACAGAGCAGGAATGAGAAAGAGCAAATGAGAAAGACAGCGACAGTGGAAATTTAAAGCACTAAATTTCCAGAAAGTGGGGATACTATTTATACTGAAACCCCCGGCACCCCAACGGGGGTTCAACAAACAATCTTACTAGCAACTGTTTTCACGCTTCAGTCTCTTACCTGTTTTGGTAATTACTATTTTTAGCTCCAGATGGTTGGCTTGCTAACCAACGGCTGTTGCTATTAATAGGAAAACAATACTACGGAATTTATTCATTAAAAAATAACTAGACTTTCGAAAAAGTGCTTTTTTTGTAAGCTTATTTGTTTTAGTCGGGCTACACTCACTGTGAACGTTAAAAGGATCTGTCAAGGGGGCATGGTCAAAATGGGTTCCTTTAAACAATGCACATTTTCATGAAGCATACAATACAATACATGCAATGCAATTCAATGCAATAATATACAAAAGAATACAATACAATACAATACAATACCTCTTTACTGCCCGACTTTTACATTACATAATTATATCAAAGTGGAAAATTACTGTTGGGCTCAACGAATTATGAAGACCATTATTATGATGTTGTGGTAACATGTCTCTGTATAGTGTCACGTACATCTAAAGTTTCCACGAATAGTTGTTGCGATTTGGAACTATTTTAAAATAGAAGGTTACAAACGTAAGAAAAAGGACATGGATTGGGAAGAAAAGGAAACTAGGAAAGAGGAGGCTTCGGAGGAGGAGTATGAGGATATGAAGTTCGGCGTTTCGGGGGATACAATTTTAAGTAGAGCAGCACGCATCCTATACGTAGAATTGCTGAAAATAAGAGGAAGGAGGAGGAGAGGGAGGAAGAAGAAGAAGAATGAGGAGGAGGAGAAGAAGAAGAAGAAGAAGAAGAAGAAGAAGAAGAAGAAGAAGAAGAGCATATTGATAGAAGTAAGCCTAGAATCCAATAATCCCAAGCCAAAAAGGGATTAAAAAAAAAACAGACACGGGGAAAAGGAACAAGACATGGTAAAAACACTAAAGCAGTCCAGAACCCATTGGTAGCAAGGACATTGGACAATAGACCGAAGCAAAGAAGAAGAAGAAGATGAAAAACAAGAAGGTGGAAGAGGAGAAGAAAAAGGAGGAGATAAGAAAGAGGAGAAGGAAGAAGAAAGAAGAAAAAGAAGAAGAAAAAGAAAGAAAGAAAGAAAGAAAGAAAGAAGAAGAAGAAGAAGAAGAATAAGAAGAAGAAGAAGAAGAAAAAGAAGAAGAAGAAGAAAAAAAAATTTATACTCGATCCATCGTATCAGTCAAAATTGATTAGGCCTATCCTCTAAACCAACTTCCAAGAGGAACTTGTTCGTCAACTGATGTTTTTATCATTATGGGAGTCCATCAGATCTGATCCCTTCTGCCAACCGCCACGTAATATATGAATCGTTCCCCAGACTCCATTTGAGATATACCCACGAAATGTGCGGAATGGCAATACCTAAAAGACACTAATGATAGGAATTACTCCACACACTTTTTTTTAAAAAAATAATAATAAATTGAAAGACTAAACACTTGGGAGTTGAGCAATTTCTGCCATTTCATGTCTTGCCATTATTTTAAGAATCGACGGTGATCTTCGTACTCATCTTAGGAAGAATGAGCTTTGAAGTTGAACAGTTTACACCCACTACTGACAATATGGATGACGGGGATAACCATCCTAGCGAGGGTGGTGGCCTAAAGCAACATTGAATAACCGGAGCAATCAATACCTAAGGTGGACAATGAAATATGACCACTTATATCTTGCCTATCTTGAGATTTAAACCCGGGTCATCATCGCTGGGCCCGGTGATTGCTCTGCCACTGAGCTTACGGCGGTGGGACACATTTTTGGGGGTTTGAGTTTTACTAGCGCACACCTCCGTGCCCTGGGGACATGCTCTGGGCGCGGCTGTATTCTTAAATACTATAACATTCCTATGATGTTCAAATCCTATATAATCTCTTGTCATTGTTCTGTGGCCCATCCAAGGGAACTCACGTTCCCTTGACACTAAGCGTTCAAATCCCATCTTACACTGTACTCACACCCACAAGCTCCTTAATTGTTTAGTTCTCAAGGAGTGATCAGTTACTTCAAACAGCATCTAATCCAATCTCTCTCTCTCTTTCTCTCTCTCTCTTTCTCTCTCTCTCTCTCTTTCTCTCTCTCTCTCTCTCTCCCTCTCTGTCTCTCTCTCTCTCTTTCTTGTGCTTTCATATCGCGTGTTAAACTGCAAAATCCAGTACCTCAGCCCACCGCCGTAGCTCAATTGGTAGAGCGTTCGCCTGGCACACCGATGGTTCGAATCCCGTGGTGAGCGATATAAAATGTGGCCATTTTTACTTTCCATTTTAGCAGTCTGATTGCTTTGGTGGTTCAGTGTTGATTCAGGTCCTTACCCCTCTTTTCCTGGGATGGTTATCCCCGTCTGCCATATCGCCAATGGTGGGTGTAGACGTTAAACCTCAATTGTTCACAGTACTTCGTTCAGTGAGAACACTGAACTTTGAGGCTTGACGTCTACACCCACCATAGATACATAATTCCTTCTTTAAATACAGCATACCTCACCTGTTATACCAACTGCAAGAAGATAATAAATACCCTGAAACAGTGTAGGTTTACGCTTGCAACGGTCAGCCACCTGCAGGACTGGACATCAACAGTTTTCACCTAATGCAGGCAGAATCCGAGTTGTTTTCTCAGCAAAAGCATTGTTGGCAGCCGCAGAGTATTTTTAATTTTAAAGAAAAAATTATTTTAACAACTTTATTATCACCAAGGTGAAATTCGGGAACTTTCATTTTCGAAAGTACAGCAGCCCCAAGTGAAGCGCTTTATCCAAGGTACATGCTGGGTGTGTTCTTGTCACCGGCACTCACCCGTCTAGACATGAGCGTCCGGATCTTTAAAGTCCGTTATGATGGAATGCATGCGACACAGACTAGACCTCGGTTTATACTCTCATCCAAAGGAGTAGGAAACGGGAGTAAATTGTCTTTACCAAGGACACAACACAATGCCCGGGCCTGGGCTCCAACTCGGGACCTTCAGATCCGCAAGCCAATGCTCTAACCACCCGGCCACCGCGACATCCAGATACATTGTTAGTCTGTCTAACAGGAACTTCAGTTAGGTCCAAGACAGGATTGGATCATTGTGCAAAGGAGTAGGGGTAACCCGGGAAACATTAGTCTCTTCTGTTAAATGTAACTGTAGATTATTGTCATACGACACCGAAGCGTATAGGCGACTACTGGTCACATTATTCTGACACCAGCGAACCAGTGGATGGTAAGGGAAAAAATAATATGATCACACGTTGGCCAATCTGACCATCTTACCGTGGCCCTACTGACCATCTTCTGATCGTCTTACCATCAGTTCATATTGAGTGTCAAAGTAACGCTGAGTATCATAACATCGCACTGTTTGTCATTGAGGGTCTAATTACATTGTATCAGGCCCAGATTTGACCTAGTTTAGGAGTATGCCTCAGCTGTCTCTTAATACTCACCACGGGCAACACTAATTATCTCTCTATACGGCCCCCGATCGCGCGAGCTCGCTGCCACTTTCTAGAAGCATGATAACAGGGAGGGAAGGATTAGCTTCTGTGTCTAACACAGTGTAACGATACTCCAAATTGCAATCTGTACTGGACGACTACCGTTAAAAAAAATAGAAAGGAAATGAATCCTTAAGTTTTAAATAATTAAATATTAAAATGTCTTCTTCCATGCATCAGTCCTACACAATAATGTAAAGCTAAATTTATCGTGTTGCAGTTAACATAAGTTGTACTGATTAAACTTTGACGACTGGAGAAGAAGCATCTACAACGCCACATTTTATGACTTCTTTTCTATTATGTATCTAGATTTATTTCCTTGGACTGTTTCAGACATTAAATTGAAGTTAAATAAATATTTGCAGTCATCATCATCATCATCATCATCATCATCATCATCATCATCATCATCATCATCATCATCATCATCATCATCATCATCATCATCATCACCATATCATCATCAGCATCAGAAGTAGAAGAAGAAGAAGAAGAAGAAGAAGAAGTAGATATGATGATGAAAATGGTCATATAATTATATTAACATATAGTTGTCCAGTCAAGTAAATTAATACACCTTGGTATTAATTATTTCGCTTTCACTCATTATTTCCATGACTCCCTTTTCTCTTTAGAATAGGGCTTGTATAGAATGAAGTACATGATTGTACAGGATATAAGGATGACTTCACGCACAGTGCTGGTAGTGTTGTCTCAGGGAGCTCGCTGTTGGTAACGATACACTGGTGAGGGTTCCCCGGGCACCGCTCGCTTATCCACACGTTCAGGGGATGTCAAGGAGTTAGGTCCACACTGAGTATCTGATAAAGCCTGATTGCAAGACTTGAAGCAGGTGGAGTACATTTTTTTTTATGGAAGATGGATTGGAAGACCTTAGACCATTGAAAGATCTGAAACGAAAATTGTAGAGTTGCATGTCAAACTAGAATATTTCCTACTTTCATATAAAAGCGGTTTGATCGTAGAACGTGATTGCTGTATCACTGACATCAGTTTATCGCAGTTATGCCAGGTTTAAGTACAATAGGCTGAAGAAAATAACATAATTCTGTCTCCAAAGGTCTCTTCATACTCTTTAAGTGTTGCTGCATGCATCCGTAGGGAACGCAATCTAATTCTGATAGGCGGTGCACCATCCTTGTACTATACACACACGCTGAGAGAACTTAGCTTTTCCACAATGGGGCATTGTTGACTGGTGGTGTTAGTTTCCCTATGTCGTGTCAGTCAGAATATAGGAACCAGGAAAAGGTCGGAAGATTTGATTTGCTTGTGGCACTCTGGCAAACAAAAATGTCATCACATAGAGCATAGTAAACATCGCGCGTTTCTGGCAGTCCTATCCTATCCTATCCCGTAACTCGGAGGTCGTAGAGGCACCACAGATGATCGTTTAACCAGCGTATTCCACCTTTTCCTATCATCAGCAACCCTGATGGTTTCGCTCAGTGTCAAACCAGTCCATTCTCGAATGTTGTCCTCCCACCTCTTTTTCGGTCACCCTGTTCTTCTAACTCCTTGCACTGTGCCTTGCAGGATGGTCTTTGCACGACCTGATGCTCTGCTGACGTGGCCATACCATCCGCATCGGAGTTTCCGTTTCTTCACCACTGTGAGCAGGTCATCGTGTTGTCCAATGGCTTGTGTGATTGTTACGTTGAAACGAACGAAAGTGTGTCTAAAGCGCGCACGATAGATCTAATCGTTTCGTTTTGCAAAGTATTCAATAATGGAGTTTATTTACCTTTGATTTGAGTTTGCATTGTTGTTAGGAGAGGCTTTGTATAACGTTGATAATTTGCGTTAGTCGATATTATTTGAGAATCTTCTGGATATGCGTGTTTACCCTTGATAGAAATTTCCGGATGGATATCGAAGGTCGTGAATGTTCCCGGAAGTAGAGAAAATGTGTATTGACGTAAGCCAGTGATGACGATCTTTAGTTCGATTGGTGGCAGTACGTCATTTCTACCATGTACCATATTGTTCCAGAAAAGAGAGAGGTTATTTAATCGTGAGCCGAGTCGCTGTTGGGATAGAAAAGTTGTTGATAGTGATTTGGAAAGTTGCTGTGAAAGTTGTTGAGTTGAATTGAGAATTGTATGCAGTTGTTGATGTGTGCTGAATAAAAGTGGAAAACTTCATACGTCGACTTTGTGACTTGTACGCTGTTTGGACGGGCTGTGTGAATAAACGAATCTGAGTTACACAACTATCAGGAATTCAAGCATCGGGGCTGAATCAGATACTGATAGAAAACACCATCATCAAACAGAGTGTAACATTTTGGGGGTCAAGCCGCGATTCACGCCATAGCCAAGGGTTCAACTGCTACAACTCGAGTCAACGTTACGAGAGGCAGTCATCGAGGGTAGCCGCCAACGAGTTGCGTCGAGAGGGGCCAACACACTGGGACTACATCACCGATAGGTTCGGGTTGACTGCAAGGGCGTGTAGTCGCTGAAGAGTTGCTTCGTGAGCGAACAACAGATCAGGACTACGTGGCTGCCGCAGGACTACGTCGAGGGTCAGTCTCGGAGCTACATCGCCAGTGTTACAGCGAGCGTCGAGCGGACGTCGCGTCTACTTCAGCACAGGAGCGTGTACATCAACACCAGCGTGGTGCAGCGTCGCATACGACGAGGACAGCGGGGCCTGCGTCAGCGAAAGCGACTAGTGACAAGCATCAGCGCTACTGCAGAAAGCGTGCTGTTCTAGAACAGTCTAGAAAGGTACAGCACAGTCAAGAACTTTCCAGAAAAAAAAGAACTCTACAGTCAAGAACTTTCTAGAAAAAGAACTTTCCAGAAAAGAACTTTCCAGAACTTTCCAGAAGCATCAAGATGGCTGACTTCTGGCAGAAAGGGATTCAACTGAATCTAAAAGGGAAACAGTTGACGGAGTACGTCAAGTCCCAGGAGAGAATACAAGAACGAGAACTAGAAGAGCAGCGTCGCCGTGAAGAAAGAGAACTAGAAGAGCAGCGTCGCCGTGAAGAAAGAGAACTAGAAGAGCAGCGTCGCCGTGAAGAAAGAGAACTAGAAGAGCGGCGTCAAGAAAAAGAAGAGCAACGACGTCGAGAAGAAAGAGAGTTCGAAGCGCAGCGTCGCCGAGAAGAAAGAGAGATGGACGAGAGACAATTAGAGGCTGAGCGTCAGTACCAGCTGGAGTTGGCGCGTATCCAAAACAATCAGCATGCGCCACAAGTCGTCAGCGACCACATGGCTCCAAAATTGCCAGCTTTCGTCGACGGGAAGGACCAGATCGACAGTTATTTGGCGAGATTTGAAAGGTTTGCCAAAAGCTCTAACTGGCAACCTCAAGACTGGGCGATTCGACTAAGTGCACTTCTGACGGGAGAAGCACTCGACGTCTACACCAGATTGTCGGACGATGACGCTAAAGACTACGACGTCTTGAAAGAGGCCCTATTGCAGTGCTACAACTTTACAGAGAAGGGCTACCGTAAACGCTTCCGCGAATGCCGGCCTAAGTCAGGCGAGACGCCAAAGCAGTTTGTGGAGCGCCTGTCGTCATATCTACACAAGTGGGTGGAGTTATCAGGCGAAACGAAGTCTTACGACAGTCTCCATGACCTGATCGTGAAGGAACAATTTCTCAATGCCTGTCACAAGGACCTAGCGACCCACTTAGAAGAACAAAAGCTGCAGACGCTTAAAGATGTGACTGAGGCTGCGGAAAGATATCTTATCGCTCATGGGAAAACCCTGGGGCCACCCGGCGCGACGAAACATTTTCAGAAGACTGGAAACCATGGGAACCAGATCCAAGGAAGCCAGACGAGCCAGAGACAGACAGACTCCACGCCTCCTCCCAGGGAAGGGCATTCAAGGGGCTGTTTCACCTGCAACGCTACAGACCACAGAGCTTCTAACTGTCCTCAAAACAAAAGTAGCGGACAGCGGAGCAGTACGGACAACGCAGCGGCGGGCAACCGGCAGAGGCGGTTCTCCAATCAACGGCAAACCAGTAGATCTGACCATCAGGTGTGCGGCGGGAGCGTCATTCTTCCGAGTGAGACCGAGCGCACAGCTACCCCTGCGGACGTGCAAGAGTGCATGACCGATGGCCAACTTCTCCTTGCCAACGGAAAATCCATCCCCGTCGTCGCCAGCGCAGCTGTGACCGTCCAGAACATGCCTGTTTCAAAGGGACGCGTCGGAAATCATGAAGTGACTGTCTTAAGAGACTCTGGCTGCAGTGGGGTCATCGTCAGAGAAGACCTAATCGCTAAAGAACAGTTCACTGGCGATTCAAAATGGACACTTATGGCCGACAGCAAATGTGTGAGAGCGCCAGTTGCGAAGATTCATGTCAACACCCCTTTCTACATAGGCGAAGTCGAAGCGGTTTGTCTGAAGAAGCCGCTGTATGATTTGATGATCGGGAATATCGACGGCGCGAGACGACCCGACGACCCCGATCCAGAGTGGAGTCCTGCCTCAACCCAACGCGTCGAAGTTGTGGAGGAGGATCCATTGCCGTTTCCCGATGGAGACCTTACAGAGCTGCTACGGGACAATGTGGTTACTCCGGCTCAGCCCTGCCGACCAGAGATCGTCGGTGCTGTCACTACCAGGGCCCAGGCCAAGAGAGACAAGACGTCTACGCCACTGAAGGTCGCCGACAACTCCAAAGCTGCCATCGTGGACAGAGATAAGCTTATCCAGCTCCAGGAAGCTGATAGCACTTTAAACAAGTACAGGAACCGCCAAGACCACGTGACCAAGGGCAGTGGCACGGTCTATTTTGAGGTGAAGGCCAAGATCCTGTACAGAATCTTCCAGCACCCGAGGGTCAACGGAGGTAAACCACTACGTCAAGTACTGGTACCATTACCCTTAAGGCGCCAGGTGATGGAAGTAGCGCATGACTCAATTATGGGAGGTCACCTAGGTATCAAGAAGACGTCAGACAGAATCCAGGCGGCGTTCTACTGGCCAGGACTTCATGCGGACGTCAGCCGTTTCTGCCGATCATGTGACATTTGCCAGAAGACCATACCTCGAGGAAGGGTCCCGAAAGTGCCAATGCAGAGAATGCCTTTGATCGACCGACCTTTCAAGAGGGTGGCCTTAGACTTAATCGGCGAAATAAGACCTCCGAGTGAAGAAGGTCATCGGTGGGTACTGACTTTAGTGGACTATGCGACTCGGTACCCAGAAGCAGTGCCACTGAAGAAGATTGACACTGAAACTGTAGCAGAGGCACTGGTGGACATGTTCAGCAGACTTGGAGTGCCTGAAGAAATTCTGACAGACCTCGGGACGCAGTTCGTCTCTGACTTCATGAAGGAGGTCAACCGACTGCTGAGTATCCGGCATTTGACTACGACACCCTACCATCCAATGTGCAACGGGCTCGTCGAGAAGTTCAATGCTACGCTGAAGTCCACCTTGAAGAAACTGTGCAGCGAGCAGCCCAGACAATGGCATCGCTATATCAACGCCTTACTTTTCGCCTACAGAGAAGTACCGCAGGAGTCCACCGGCTTTTCTCCGTTCGAGCTGCTGTACGGAAGAACCATCCGAGGGCCGATGCACATCCTGAAAGAACTGTGGACGAAGGAAGTGGACACCCCAGAGGTGAAGAACAGCTACCAGTACGTGTTTGAGCTACGGGAGAAGCTGGAGCAGACTCTCGAGATAGCCAGAGAAAACCTGAAGAAGTCCCAAGACTGTGGAAAGCACTACTACGATCGTAGGGCTGTGAACAGGAAGTTCAAACCTGGCAACAAAGTGCTGGTGCTGCTACCTACCGATCATAATAAGTTGCTGATGCAGTGGAAAGGCCCGTACGAAGTGGAGACCGTGGTGGGGATCAACGACTACAAGGTGAAGGTCGGCCAGCATTCCAAGATATACCACGCCAACCTCCTTAAGCTGTACGTGGAAAGGCCATCAGAGACTGTGCATGCAGCAACAGCAGCTGAGATCGACGACAGCTTCGACAGCGAGGAACTGTTGGAACTGGGAGACTTCCATAGCAAAGAAGGCATCGATGACGTTAAGCTAGGACCAGGCTTGACGGAAGGTCAAAAGTTGGAGCTCAAGGACCTTATGGGCGAATTTCCCCATAGCTTCAATGATGTCCCAGGCTCTACGACTTTAGTCGAACATGAAGTCCACACCCAGACCTGGAAGGAGCATCTGCAGACCTTGAGGGAGCCGTTCCACCGTCCCGCAGAAGCCAACCCGACCGTGAGACCCAGCGAATGCATTCTGGGAGCTGACAACGTCGACTGCGTCGGACATCCGATGGAAGAAGGAGACAACGGAGGACGCACTGATTCCAGGGAAGACCACGTGATCATCGTCTTCGACCCTGGGCCGATGACGACCGCAACTGACGAGGGCGTCGTTTCCTTGCGGTTGAAAGAACATTGACTGTGTGGAGAACATTGGCAGTATCCAGAAAGACTTGCGGATGAAAAACATGGACTCTGTGTATATAAACTGAGAACATTGACAGTAAATGAGACAGTCTGAAGTAAGTTTTAATTCTGTACATTGTTTGTGCATTACGTTTCAACGTTGTTGAAAGAAATTGGGTAAATTTCTTCTTGAGTGGGGGGTTATGTTACGTTGAAACGAACGAAAGTGTGTCTAAAGCGCGCACGATAGATCTAATCGTTTCGTTTTGCAAAGTATTCAATAATGGAGTTTATTTACCTTTGATTTGAGTTTGCATTGTTGTTAGGAGAGGCTTTGTATAACGTTGATAATTTGCGTTAGTCGATATTATTTGAGAATCTTCTGGATATGCGTGTTTACCCTTGATAGAAATTTCCGGATGGATATCGAAGGTCGTGAATGTTCCCGGAAGTAGAGAAAATGTGTATTGACGTAAGCCAGTGATGACGATCTTTAGTTCGATTGGTGGCAGTACGTCATTTCTACCATGTACCATATTGTTCCAGAAAAGAGAGAGGTTATTTAATCGTGAGCCGAGTCGCTGTTGGGATAGAAAAGTTGTTGATAGTGATTTGGAAAGTTGCTGTGAAAGTTGTTGAGTTGAATTGAGAATTGTATGCAGTTGTTGATGTGTGCTGAATAAAAGTGGAAAACTTCATACGTCGACTTTGTGACTTGTACGCTGTTTGGACGGGCTGTGTGAATAAACGAATCTGAGTTACACAACTATCAGGAATTCAAGCATCGGGGCTGAATCAGATACTGATAGAAAACACCATCATCAAACAGAGTGTAACAGTGATGGTCTATCGGACTTCGTCGTTGGTGATGTGCTTGGTATAGGAAATGCCCAGAAGTCGTCTGTAGACCTCATCTCCATGCTTTGTATTCTCCGTTGTAGATCTGCTGTGAGAGTCCATGTTTCGCAAGCGTATAGGAAGATGGAGATGACAAGGGAGCGCAGCAGTCTTACCTTGGTTTGTAGACTGATGGTCCTGTCCTTCCAAATTGACTTCAACCTCGCCAGGGCAGCAGTTGCAGGTAAACAAACGTAAAATTATGATCCTTTATGAACTTTATTATAAACCACACTATTTTGTCGTCTTTCACAACAATATTGAAATTAAAGATCCTTATCAGGCTTATGATTTCTTTTCGACCTTCAAATAGGTTTATATTACTAGGACGGACCATTTTCCAGTTATCAAATACAAGTACTTCCACTTTGGGCAAACCGAACAGCCTACATAAGCCTTGGTTACAGGGCAGTAAAATAGTAGGTATCTTATGAACGATCTTTCGGCGGTCTCGATCCAAATCCATGGGCCCTCAGGATTCTTGGATCAGAAAGGTCCGGGAATTGAAGTATGTCGACAATCCAATCGAAGAACAGGGAAATAACAAAGGAGGAGGAGAAATGTAAGAACTACATTGACAGAAATATTTACCTTATTGCTATTTATTATTATTATCCACAAGCGGTCCAATGAAGTATAATACTCACATACTCTTCCAGCCAAAATTACTTGATCGTTCCCCAATATTTACTGCACTAATTTGACCGAAGCCATCTGCAGTACTAGCCAATCAGCAAGGCCGTCTCATCTGCTCTAGCCAGTCAACAAAGTCGTCTCATCTGCATCAACCAATCAAAGATAGCTCGTTTTCCATCTGCCTTAACGGCCTGTGTTAATTGGCGCCACTTCAAATTTCAATCTTGGAGATGACCAATATCGAGCTTGTCTCAAGGAAAAGAATGCCCAGGAGCGAGAAATCTGTCCGTTGTCCCAGGTCCCTGATCAGTGAATCACGCCTAAAAGGGTTTTGACCATAGTGATAAGGAACCCGTGACGCACAGTGACTAGTCGATCTTGGAGCATACGCCAATGAACAGCGTATGCAGTAGCATGAGGCTCGGACACTGTTCAGGCAGTGTGTAGAGAATAGTACTGAGAGCCTAGTTGTTAGATAGCATTGCTCAGAAACTCTAAAGTGCTGGATGACCAACACTAACTGGGGTATGGGCTGGTCATTCCGTGACTGTGCAATGGGTCAGCGTGGAATTGAAATCGTTTCCCTTGTCAGTGAGCGAGACACGACCTCCAGTTATGGGACAGATGGGCGTGAAGATTTGCCCCCTTGTGGACCATGCAGGTTGTAACGGGACCTAAAAACAATCACGATCATCTCTCCATAATAGCATGAATCATGTCCAAGTCTTTTGAGAAAATTAGTATTGCCTGCAGTCCAGAGCAGCACTATGTAGCGTTGGTGACAGAGAATGTATTCTTCAGTTGGTTTGCAAGTCCTAAGAAGCGTGTTAGCGGAAAATACATGTTTCGAGGCTCTTTAATGTGGTGTGATTTACCCCATTCAACATTTTTACTTGTTAGCCCAATACATAAAATCATTAAGAAACAAATGAAGATAGAAGATCGATGAATTTTCTTAACTTCGGCTAGGATGGATGGACGGACTTCTGTACATGTATAAGATAAATGAATGAAAGATACAATACATACAGATATATATCTGCTAAAGACAAGCTAAACATCTCTCCACACCCCACACATCACCCAAAAACACTAGGCATGGGGAGTTGTTTTTAAAAGCGAAAATGTGCCATATTTTACAGTAACAGTAACAGTACAGAAATCCAATACAGCAACAGTATTTCACAGGAATCATTATAAAATTTAGTAAAACTGTATCGAAAATTTGTTTGCAGCAAATTTAGTGGGTATAGACATTGCAACTGATGTCTGAACATCTTGAGTAAAACATGTTTGCGCAAATACCTTCAAGTTTTATTTTAATCTTTTTCTCTTTCCTTTTACTACAAGATAATTATGTGTGCGTAACTGCAACCTTATTTCATATATCTGAATGAAGAGGCACGGCTCTCATAATGTCTAACTGATATTCGCATTGCGCATAGAAACGTAACGCAGGACTAACTCCAACGGGAAGCCTCGCATGTGGCGTACCCGTGCCCGAGTGACGATATCGTGTTGATAGTGACGTCACAGACGGCACGTACCTCAGGCTGATGAGGCATCTGAGGCGCCTTGATGGCTCCTATGAGAGATGTTCAGGGATTGTGGGAATCCCAAGATAACTTTTAAAAAAAATCTGAGATCCTCTAGCGATTCGTTGGTGATGCTCGGAGCGTGAGCGAAAGTCAAAGTGTAGTGCAATCTGGTGTGAATGTCTTGCAATGCTGTGTCTTGGTGGTAAGTGAGTAAATGAATAAATAACTAAATTAAAAACTTAACATCAGTTCGAAAAATGAGGATTCCGCGGAATACGGTAGTCAAGTGGGAGAATGGTTTGGAATACATAACTCAACCGAGTCCCAAACCAAAAAGAAGGGTAAGCAGTTTATCAACAAAGGACATTAACTGATTTTTTTTAATGATGTGCATTTTAATACAAACCAAGAGACAAGCTGGCAAACAATTAAAATGTGTTTTTTTCAGACACATACAAAAAAGAAGCATTTTAAAAAAAGGTTAAGTTTCGTGGCGATTTTGTGACTGGAGTCTGTTAAAAAAAAACAACAAAAAAAAAACAAACGAAATAACCTTGGAATGGCGGGCCACTATCTAAACAATCTACAAGCAAAACAATATTAAAATTTGAGATACAGTACAACACGTGTTTGCTGAGGTAATTATGAAGAACCACAGCGACCTTGACCATTGACAAAGTGCAAATATAAATGACCTCAAATGCTTTACATTGGTTAAAAGTATTTGTTTGCACAGTGTAAATAATAACATCGGTTTTTGAGATAAGCCAAAAGAGTTGTTTTTAAAACAAAATCAGTAAAAAATCGGAGAAGTCGACTGACCGACAACCGACTTGCTTCTGAATAACTTACCACAAGTTGAAATACCTTTATACCAAAACTCATCAAAATCGGTTCAGCGGTGTTACACTCGTTTGATATTGGTGTTATTCTATCAGTAGTTGATTCAGCCCCAATGCTGAAGTCCTGATAAAGTGTAACTCGGATTCGTTTATCCACGCAACCCGTTCAATCAGCAACAAGGCACAGAGTCGTCGTATGAAGTTTTCAAACTTTATTCAGCGTACATCAACAACTGCATTCAATCGCTCAATCACTTTTTCTTCCTCTTACTTTGCACAGAGCACCGATTATATAGTTTTTCTCTCACCTCGAGATAACGTCAGAATGTTTCCGATGACGCTTTACAACCAAATAAACTAAAGTTCGTCATCACTGACTTACGTCATACAACATTCTTTTCGGTCCAAGAATGTTCTCAAATATCTAAACCTATCGTGAAGTTTCGATCGACAGTGAACAAGCAAATCTAGAGAATTCTCCAATAATATCGACCAACTAAAATTACCAACGTTATACAAAGCTTCTTCTAACAAGGTAAATACACTCTATTATTGAAAACTTTGCAAAGCGAAACGATTAGATCTATCGTGCGCGCTTCAGACATATTATCGTTCGCGTTTCAACGTAACAAGCGGTTATAGAACAAAATGTGTTTGGCAAAGAACTGACATCAGTGACCTTGATCATTGAGCAACGTCAAACTTAATACAACAGGAAGCTGGTCAATAATCTAGGTGCTGTTCCTATGAAGCTTGGACAAAATCGGCTCAGTGGTTCTTGAAATACGTTGCGCGACGGACCGACCAATAGTCGAACGGACGGACGGACAGACAAACCGACATTTTGAACTTTCTGATTGCCGACCATTTTAACAATTGGCAGAAATGCTCCATATTGTCACTGTTCGCCAGTCACAAACGTTCGGTTTTGTCAGAAGGCTTACACCACTTATAATCGTCAGGGCTGAGCTTTAACGTTCGCCAACTCGCCAATGGCCCCTAAAAATAGTGTGTGGCGAGCTCGATTTGGGGTACCATTCGCCCGGCTGGCGACTTGAAAAAACCGCCAGTGGTAGAGATTCTGTACCTGTACACGGACTTTTGACTTGCAATGTAAAACAAAACACGCGCCAACCGCTTCTGCAGTCAGCACCGGAGACCCGTTCCGATGCATGCTAGGAAGTTAGGTAACGCTAGCAAAGCGAGGAATTTGCGAAGTAAAAATAGCCTTTTCTCGCGAGACTTTCTTCTTTCCCTCGCCACGAAACGCTACTGCCCTGCGAGATCCTAGCCTTCTTGCTTCCTTGCGTGTATCGGAACGAGTCTCTGACTTCCTTGATGAGTCACGCGAGACTTGCCGTACTTTCGATATTCCCCATTCTCAGTTCTTTGTCAATCTCGAACGATGTGGCGCTTTTTAAGCGATGTCTCGGAGCCTCCAGCAAAAAAGATAAAGTCCGAAGAAGAAAAAAAACCAGCAGAATAAGAAATACGAAGAAGAGAAGCGAGATCAAAAGTGGGTGCCTGGTTGGAAAAAGACAGACACAGGGGAGGAGAGAGCATGGCTTGTTTACAATGACGACAAAAAGGAGATGCACTGTGCACCCTGTCGAAAATGGGTGACAACGTACAAACAGCAGCAGCAGCCGTTTGTAATCGGCACACATTTGTTTAAACTCGATTCAATGAGTCCCCTGGCATTGCTGACTTCAACCCTGAAAAGGCAGTGGAGCTGTGGATGGGGTCTGGTTGCAGACGAAAGAGGCTTCACCATGGACAGCAGGCCAAGAAGACAACCAAGAGTGCTGCTGAGGGCAAAGAGATAGAGATGAAAGAGGACGAGATCATAGAAATGTCTCAGTCTGGGGGAGATGAGGGAGGGAGACAAGAAGAGGGAAAAAAAGACAGAGAAGTTGAAAGTAATGATGAATATGATGATGCAGATGAAGAAGAACTGTTGGAGAGTCTGAGTGCTCAGGTAGATGATGATGATGACTTAGCTGGCCTGAAGAAGGCACACCCAAGCTCCTTCAAGTTTTGGAACATTGAGGAGGAGGATGTCGATGATGAATAAATTATACAGTGCTTGTTTTAAAAAATGAAACAGTGTTGTTGTTGAAATTTATTTTGTTTATTAGCTGCAATAGTTATACAGTTTAAAAAAAATGACCATGCTTTCAATCAAGGGGTCTGGCAACTTGAGAAATATTTTGGCAACTTCAACTTCCCAGGTTAGGAGCCCGGCTGGCTCCTTAGCCTGGCTTGCTAAATCTCAGCCCTGATCGTAGTAATAAATTATTATTGATACATTTTACCGGCTATTTAATAAAGCGCATAATAGCTCTGTGCGCTCTATACATAACAGTAATGTTATAGTCCCGTGGGCACATCAGAGAACCAACCCTCGCACTTTAAAAGAACTTAAGCAACCATACCACTTTAAACCACTGGACACCTGCAGGACAACTAAAATGACCGTCATCAATCCTTGCCCCGGTCATAATAAGCGGTCACGCGTTGTTAAACACGCCGCTGTATTGATAATTACACTGATGGCGTCCAGTATCCTAAACTGAGAATGGTCAGCGAGGATTCCATTGTTCCGTTCATTCTGAGTATCTCTATTAGTTAAAGGTGCAAGGTTTTAAGGAAACGTTTATGCTTTGTTTATTTGTTTGTGTCATTTTGAAAAAATATATTTTCGGAGTTTTGTTGGAGAGTATCGCTTCGTTGTGTTGTATTTTGTCCGCATAACTTAGCTAGAAAATTTGCACAGTTTGTATCTTTTGTTTGTTTTTTTCCAAACTAGCAATCTTTTAGTTTACATATCCATGGTTATCTCATTATCTTCCGTGACAATGAGTTTACCTGAGAATTTGTTACTGTGTCACATTAAAAGATGAGTTCGTGGGCACTCAATGCTCAAACCAACCAGTGAACTATAATTTTTCAGTTTATTTTTCATAGTAAGTAAACAAACACTTACAGTTTATTAATGCGGCTAAGAAGGCGA
Source organism: Oncomelania hupensis (assembly GCA_036898135.1). Classification (NCBI taxonomy): domain Eukaryota; kingdom Metazoa; phylum Mollusca; class Gastropoda; order Littorinimorpha; family Pomatiopsidae; genus Oncomelania; species Oncomelania hupensis. The sequence continues at coordinate 65,109,199 of CM072513.1, read as the reverse complement.
AGTGACTACGGATCTGACACGTTAGCTCGATGCGATAATATTCTTATCGTTAATGCGTACGCTTAATGCTATTCATAGATATAGGCGCATTAACCAAGAAGACTGGATCCTCGGAAAAAATGAGTAGATCCCCGATAAAGGAGCCTACAGAAATGAATGTGATCGAGGTATATCAAAATCATAACTTTGAAAGAGGGCATTTTGGGGGTTAACTTTTTTCTTCAAGTGGAGCACGTTCACTCTCTGTGAATAAAAAAAAATCTGTTAGGTGATTGTGTAAAACCTAGTAATTGTATACGACTCTCCAGGCATTATAGGCTATTATGAAACTTAAAGTCTTTCCGCTCTTTATGCGATTTTTCTAGATTTTCCTAAACGCAATCTTATGTGGTGGAAGGATAGTCTGCATGGCCGGTTATGTTGTTTTTTTAAAAGTTGGTAGTTGGTAGCAGATGGTTCCTAGTATTCAGCAGACTGTGAGAAAATTTGTTATACATTTTTTTGAGTTTATTTAGTAAAGTTGAATATTTTCACTGCTTATTCCTTTTCTTCCCCCTCCTTCTCATCATCATCATCATCATCATCATCATCATCATCATCATCATCATCATCACCACCATCATCATCATCATCATCATCATCATCATCATCATCATCATCATCATCATCATCATCATCATCATCATCATCATCGTCGTCGTCGTCGTCGTCGTCGTCATGAGTTTGTTTAATTATGTTGAGTTTTGTAAAAGGCCGCCACTTAGTTATCATCATCATCATCATCATCATCATCATCATCATCATCATCATCATCATCATCATCATCATCATCATCATCATCATCATCGTCGTCGTCATAAGTTTGTTTAGTTATGTTGAATTTTTTTTAAATGCCGCCACCTTCATCATCATCATCATCATCATCATCATCATCATCATCATCATCATCATCATCATCATCATTATCATCATCATCGTCGTCGTCGTCGTCATAGTAGCCACCATATCTTTTTCTTTTATTTTCCCCATCACCCTTTGTCTATGTCTTATCGTCTCCACCACCTAACCTGCGTCCTGTACCCCCAACCAGTCACGTCACTTTGCGATTCATAAAGCAAGTGTCCATGTTATTAATGTTGCTGTGGTAGAACAACATTGAATACACTGTAAATCCACTTTAATTGTCTACTAATACTATTTAAAAAAATTTAAATCCGCCACCCACCCTTTGTCGTTGATAACGCTGCTCTGCAGCAGCCGCGCTTTCGCACAAAAGGCAACCCGAATTTCGCCCCGCATTGTTAATACATGTCCATCAAGTATTTTGCGGTTTGTCATGACAGTCATCCGTCTTTACGATGAACAGGCGTAACAGGTCTACATAGGGCGAGTTTTATGAGCCGTGACGCGCAGTTGGTCAGCAGTCGTCAGCGGTAAGTGATGCTGGACATTGCGGCAGGAGGTCGTCAGAAGCACAGCGAGCAGAATGACCTTTACTTCTGGTCGTATACCGCCAAGGCAGTCGTTGTCGCAGCTGGTTCCTTTCCGAAGCGGTCAAGTATGTACGACGTGCAGATTACATGGACAAAAATGTACATTCTGATGTACACCCACGCACAGGATATAATTTTGATAACAATGATATGCATGCGTTTACTGAAATAGAATGTATGAGAGAAGAAGATGTAAACAGCATGGAAAAAAATGATAGTGCAAATTAAATTAATGTTAAATGTAAATTATAAGAGTTAATTAAAATTAATTATAAAGGTTATTGATTCGACGGAAACATATATTATTCTAAACTTTAAAAAGAGTTTATACTCGCACGATTTATAAGATATTTTAGGTGTTACGCTGCTCAGACAAAGTATACACAAGTCACTAAAACGCACGAGTTACATGGCATAACTTTGGTTCTCCTTAAATACTGAAGCAAGGAAAAAGGTAGGGCAGTACAAATGTTTTTCTTCATGTAGCCTATTTACTGCTTGTCACAAAATACTAAATGTTGATTCACTAATGCTGATGATTCTTGTGTGCTATTTAACCCCGAAAAAGGATCGTAATAATGCTCAAAATAAATTCAGAATAGATAATATTTTCGATTCAAGACGGTCGGTGTGTTTACATGTACACGAAACAATCAAACACGAGATCAACCAAAAGCATAAAAAATATAAATATTTAAAGTATTATGACGACGACATTCCTTAACGTCTCCTTGTTTTTACGGTTAGAAAGAAGAGTTACTGTAGTGGGGAGGCGGTTAAGAAAATCACTAATGCACTGCAGTACAAGGGAGTTTATATTTGCGCATGTGATTTCCAGCTGATTCCTGCACCATTCGTCTTCTCAAACTTTAATGTTGTGTCAGCTTGTTGCTTTTATACGAAAAGTCAACCTACTAAATCAACAACGAGCACTCAAGTACAGGGTTGTTTATAGTTATGCGAGTGTTCTTGCAGGCTGATCCCAGGACCGTTTCGCCTCTTGGAAGACCTCTCAGATCCCTTAAGATGTCCCTGATAACATCTGCATCTGAGTCTCGCACTACGACGTGCACCCAAGAGCATTCATCTAAGCCCCAAGTTCTCCCCATAATCATAATATGGATCACGAGCAAGGAATATTAAGTGTGTGTGTGGGTGTGTGTGTGTGGGTGTGTGTGTGTGTGTGTGCACGCAGAATTTGTCATATGAACAGAGAATGATGGTTGGGAGACGTTTTGCACTCAGTGCTTTGTTTTTGTTGGTAAAGGAATCCATTTGGTTTGCTCTCCTTTCACATTTTCTTTCACTGCAAAGAGGAACTATGTATTAAAAAAAAAACAAGAAATAGGGTTTTGGGTTGGAAGTAAAACGTACTTTTTAAGGTAAGAAATTAGTACAATAGATTACGGAACCAGTTTCGCATTGCCGCGCAAAAAAAAAATCAGAGTTAAGGCTAGAAAAATATGTTCCAATGAAAGCTAGTTGTAAAGGTATAAAACAATTAAAAGAAAAGAAGCTGTTTGAGTTTATTGTACACAGATACAT
>CM072513.1:65078661-65101161 GCA_036898135.1 Oncomelania hupensis | reverse complement strand
ATCTGACTGACATGCAACGATTGGGGCAACATTTGCAAGACAGTTTCTTTGACAGAATCGGAGAGAAAGCGAGAGATAAGAGAACGTCTGGCAAACCAAATGGACAGATATAATATTAAAACAAACAAGTTTCAAAGAAATCCATCCATTAGTTTCAGAGAAAAGTGCGCAAAATAAATAACTTAATCAAAAGAAAAATATTACGTCACCACGATTGTGACGGTGGGTCTATTGTTACTGGGCTCTGCACAATGGAATGCTATTACCCACTCGTCTTTGTCTGCGGAGATCGGCTAGTGTAATCACCCTGTGGCTAATCTTAATACATTTATAAGTTTAGCTCGGCCTGTGTTAGGATGGGGTTACAGAGATAGGGAAAAAAAAGTGTAATAGCTTCACTGACACGTAAGCTCTCGCACGGCTATGAAACATAGGTAGTCCAGCCGCTTGTTAACAGTAAATATCACACATTTATTTCCTCTACTCTATACATAATTCTCTAAACACTCTATTCTAACTTAAATATCCAAATTCACTTCGAATAGTTCGTTCCTTGATGGGTCTATGCTGCTACTGTTCTTGATATTTGCTAATGTCTCATCATTGGGCTATTTGTTCTGTCTGGCCTAATGTTGGTTTCAGGACAGTGGACTACCGCACAGTCCTTCTATGTCAGTGTGGGTGCACGCTTTCTGTGTCACTTAACTGCAGTTCAGGTGTGGTGATGGTGTCTCCTCCTTGGTTGTAGACTATAGGGCTATCGTAGCTCAGTGCTAGATGCTCCTCCACTGCAGGTCGAATGTCAGGGTGACGCTTAATGCTCGTCCTCCTGCCTCGGGCCAACGATGCCTGCTCGTCTGCAAAATATGAGACGAATTTCTGCAACACCGTGTTTACCAAAGGTGTGCAGAGCGTCTCACTGATGGCCGAAACAGCCCTCATTGATAGCTCCACTTTATATATATATATATATCTGGCCCTACGTCAGCTGAATGAGGTCACTGCCTAACTGAGCCAGCGTTGGCGTACACATGCTTAGCCCACAATTGACTTGCGTCGTCTACTTGCCATCGACTTTAATTTACAAAGGCTATCGCAGGCTGAACTATTTAAGGCCAGAAGTCTTAGTGCAGGGTCGAAATAGCCTTCTGTGACAACGATGACGTCACTCGCTATAGGTAAGTTTTGAGTAAGGCTCAACGCTTCTGAATACTATCATTACATACAAAGTTTAAAGGAAATTTAAACAAAATAAATAAATTATTAAAATGTGACATCATCATGATTACGTCACTCAATTTCGAATAATTTTGGTTTTAAGTCAGAGGGAAAGTCTGAGTATATACCAAATTTAAACCAAATCCCTCCAGTAGTTTCGGAGAAAATGGGATTAGAAAAAAGAAAAACAACAATTTATGACATTACCATGATGACGTCACACGATAACGTCACAATGCACCATAGTTTCCTTTAAGGCTCAAGGCATCTGAACACTCTAATTACAAACGAAGTTTAAAAAGATTTGTTTTTATACTTTTCCTTGAAAAAACATTACATCACGATGATTACGTCATTCGATTTGCATAGGTCTGGTTTTACCTTGGAGTCACTTGGGTAAAGTCTAAGTATATACCAAACTTGAACTAAATCCCTTCAGTAGTTTCGTACAAAATATGATTAGAAAAAATCACAACAAATTATGACTTCATATGACGACTTCATACTTTTTTGTCGTCTGGTAGAGTTCACTACTTCCTAACTAAATAAAAAGTTTCTTAAGAAAGCCGCCATCAGAGAAAAGTGCGCAAATGCCATCCTTGGAGGCCGGACGGACGGACGCCGGAAACCAAAGTCAAAAACAGTAGTTTCCGAGCTTTACAGCAAAGACGGTAGAACAATAAGACAGGCAACTTGAGGTTTATGAGCGATCCAGGATATAGAGTACTGTCCCTTAGGGCGTAGACGAATAACAATCAATTCTCTCTCTCTCTCTCTCTCTCTCTCTCTCTCTCTCTCTCTCTCTCTCTCTCTCTCTCTCTCCCTCTCTCTCTCTCTCTCTGTATATGAGAGCTCGTACATATATGGCATCGTGGCGCAGTGGATTAGTCGACGGTTTCCTATGCCGAAGGTCGCGGGTTCGATTCCCGCAAGGAGCGAACGAAGGTGACTTAGGTACGAAAGTATTGGTATCACGGAGGTTTTATCTTTGGACACTCCGGTTTCCCCCCCTCCCTTCAATAATGGTACTGGACGCAGTCTATATAAAATTTCAAATATATATAAATTAAAGTATTACAAATAGAGATTATAGTATCAGACAAGAAATATAGAAGAAACATAACACTGCAAAGAACTGAAGAAATAACAGTGCCAGGTTTGATTTTTTTTTTCAAATATGAACTTTATTTTATTTCATAGAAAAAAAAAATCAAAATTAACAGTAAGAATATACTACTACTACTACTACTACTACTACTACTACTACTACTACTACTACTACTACTACTACTACTATTACTATTACTATTACTACTACTACTACTACTACTACTACTATTATTATTATTATTATTATTATTATTATTATTATTATTATTATTATTATTATTATTATTATTATTATTATTATTATTATTATTATTATTATCAAAAATCAACAGTTGTTAAATACTACAGCATCGTTTCGTTTCGTGGTTAGATTAACGTCCCCGGACACTGTGCGTATAGGGGACAAACTACAGCATGCACGATCACATGAATTTAATACTATATTACCCCCGTTGGGATGCCGGGGGTTTCAGTATAAATAGTATCCCCACTTTCTGGAAATTTAGTGCTTTAAATTCCCACTGTCGCTGACTTTCTCATTTGTGTGTGTGTGTGTGTCTGTGTTTGTTTGTTGGAATATGGGAGTGGGGGTGGGGGAGTTCGGGGGTAATCAGATGACCTTCAAATGACCTCTGCATTGTTCACAACCAATGTCTATATCCAAAACCTACTATTACATGTACATAACGACCGCTGTAAATTTAAACAACTCCTAGGGTGCCGGGGGTTTCAGTATAAATAGTATCCCCACTTTCTGGAAATTTAGTGCTTTAAATTCCCACTGTCGCTGTCTTTCTCATTTGTTCTTTCTCATTCCTGCTCTGTTCTATCAATCTGCTATACTATCTTCTTCGCTTGACCAGTCACCTACCTTTTTCTTGAAAACTCTTCCGGGACAAGACTCCATATTTGTGTATGAGGTCTGTTGGATCAGCTTGGGAATATTGGACGCTTTCTGCCAGGTGGTCACTAGGGCTTCCTATGATGTTATTATTTAGCAATGTAGGCATTTTATATGTTATATATGTTAAAACAAAATAGAATACAAACATCATTATATATTATCAACAAAACACATGTTTTGTTGATAATATATAATGATGTTTGTATTCTATTTTGTTTTTGTAAACGGGGGTTCGATAAATTAGAGTACAGCCTCAGCGTCCCCTGCGAGGGATGTCTTTATTGTAAAGTGACTGGCTGGTGGAGAGCTTTCGGTTTTACCACTAGGGTTGTTTCGGCAGATCTTTTATGCGGATCAGGGGTTGTCCGGTCCTGATTTGGCTCGGAAGAGTCCGCTGGACCTAAAGCAATAATGATGTAATGTAATACTATATTGACACTGTTCCTTGTATTCCTTAATGAACTTTTTCGTCTACAAGACAAGGGAAATAACCTAGTCCTTGTCCTCGGATTCATTAGTATATGTATAGAAGGAGTTGCCCGTCTTATTGTTCTACCGTCATTGTTTACAGCTCGGAAACTAAAAATGTACATATTTATAGCGGCGGTATAGTGCAATCACTGAAGAAGGGGAAGTCAGCGGGAGTGTCCAACATACCAGCCGAATTTCTTCAAGCAGGAGGAGAAGCGATGATTGACGCCCTCACCATTATCTGTAACAAGATCTGGCAGAGTGGGGAGTGGTCTACGCCATGGACCCAGTCGCTTGTCATCACTCTTCCCAAAAAGTGTAACCATCAGGAGTGTGAAAATTACCGCACCATCAGCCTTATCAGCCATCCCAGCAAGGTCCTCCTAAAAATAATACTCAACAGGAATAAACCCCAAGCTGAACAAATCATAGCTGAAGAACAAGGAGGATTCAGGGCAGGGTGAAGTACCACTGAACATATTTTCAACCTCAGAATAATCTGAGAGAAACACCTACAGTACCAACAACTATATCATGTCTGAGATGAGGTGCTACAGAAGACTTCTGGGCATTTTCGATATCCAGCACATCTCCAACAACGAAATCCGACAGACCATCACACAAATCATAGGACGACACGATGACATGCTGATAGTGGTGAATAAACGGAAACTCCGATGGTATGGCCACGTCACCAGAGCATCAGGCCTTGCAAAGACCATCCTGCAAGGCACGGTGCAAATAGGCAGAAGAAGAGGGAGACAGAAAAAGAGGTGGGAGGACAACATTCGAGAATGGACTGGCTTGACACTGAGCGAAGCCATGAAGGTTGCTGAGGACAAAGGAAAATGGAGTACGCTACTTATACGATCATCTGTGGTGCCCCAACAACCTTCGGGTTACGGGATAGGATAGGACAGGATAGGAAATTTTCAAATGAAGTTAAGAGGTGGTCGAGAATGGGACAGCGATGGATTGGGGTGACCCTCACTCCTTTCTTATCTTTCCTTTCATCTCTCTCTCTCTCTCTCTCTCTCTCTCTCTCTCTCTCTCTCTCTCTCTCTCTCTCTCTTCCTCCCTCTCACCGTCTCTCTCCCTCCTCCCCTCTCTCTTTCTCCCTCCCCTCTGCTCTCTCTCTCCCTCCCTTTCTCTCCCTCTCCGTGTCTTTCCACTCTCCTCACCACTGCAGTTCTGTACAGTAAGTAGTATCAACGTTATGTTATACTGTATGGGCTATGAAATATGTACCGGTACAGCATGCTGACCATATCAGGTTTTCAAAACGGACATAAGAATAGCAATTTTAAGTCATATATAAAGAAATTAAAATTTAAAAATTAAAATTCAAGATTTTCGAAAATTTATTCTAAATGAGTATTAAATAGTACAAAAATGATAGCGAAAAAAAAGTCCCTCCCTTTATCTCTCTGTCCGACGTCTGTCTGTGCAAAAAAAAACCTTTAAAGTGGCTTGGTACTCAGAACCTATTTCAACTATCACAACCAAATTTGATAAGATGATGTATACCCACGAGACCTCGAAATGATCAGTGATCGAATGACTTCACTTAATGGGTCAAGGTCACAGGGTCATCAAATGTGTCAAAAATGACAAATTTTCACTAAATTTAACTCTCTTTTTTATATAGGTTAAGAATATTGAACTTATGATTTCTTTGATGCATAATAGATTTCAAAAAGACACGCATGCTACGCAAATTTGGGCAACCTCTCTCTAAAGTCAAGGTCTCTGGAGCTGTCCAATGTCGGTTTGAATAGGTACTTTAAAGTGACCTTGACCCTAAACTTTGAGAGACATAAAGTCCAATCTTATTGTATTTAGAAATCAGAGATTGATCTTCCCATGTTCCGTTTTTGCGTTGATCTTGACGGTGAATGTCATTTTAGGCCTTGCAAAAACATACAAGAAATAGGTCTTTATACAGTGGAATAGCTGTATGCATACATAGTTTGCAACGCCACTGGTTTATTTGATCCGACATGCATGAGATATCACGTGATGGTCAAGATCGTCACTTGAGGTCAAGGTCATCCCAAGGTCACAGTTTTTGGCATAATACAACGTTTGCGGTATTTTATTTGATAGTGCATGAGAACATTTGGAGCCGGAGGTCAATGTCATCTCTAGGTCAAGAGCATAGAAAGATGAAAGTCGGCATTACTTTGCATTTTAATGCCACCATTTCATTTATTTTTTTCTGGGCTCTCATGTTCGAGTTCCATAAGGAGTATGTGAGTCGTATGGGCTCTGCCCTTCTAGTTTATTTTTATTTTAGAATCTCATAAACAGTCATGTCAGGGAGATATGACAACATGATCCAGACACTGGACACCGCCCCAGGCTTGACGCGGATTAGCTGATGAGTGACAAGAGAGTACAACCTGGGTAAATGCACCACTAATGCATAGATTAGTAACGCGTTTGAAATAATATAAGTTTATAATTATAGTCGTGGTATGCCGTAATGGAACTGGTGGTGAGTGCGTGCGATAATGTGTTTGTATGTTTATGTGTGTGTGTGTGTATGTGTGCGTGTACGTGCATGTACGCGTGTATGTGTGTGTGCGTGTTTGCGTTTGCCATTTGATGCCTTTGTCGATGTCTGCTACAATTCAAAGTTTGACAAGTACTTGCAGTAATGCCTAGAAATTAAAGGTGACGTAGGCTGTTAATGTAGGGCAGTGATGTTGATCAATGGGAGTGTCCATTGTAGAGTAAAATGGCTTGCAAATGTAACGTATGGATATTTGCCAATCGCGGCTGTCACTGATTTTGGCTGGGAGAAACCTTATAAAAGCAGACTCGTAAGAAAAAGGATTCCGAAGGATTCCCAGAGATTCTCGGAATAGTTCTATACGGTTTGGGCAATATTTATCAAATTGCTGTGGAACGAAGCATCATCTCGCAACAGGCTCCAAGAATACAGTGGTCCAAAAAACTTCACATGCAGTTCAAAGAGAAGATATGCTTTTTTTTAGTACACGTGCAAATGTTGTGCACATGAGCAAAGCCAGTCTTCTTTAATAATAATAATAATAATAATAATAATAATAATAATAATAATAATAATAATAATAATAATAATAATAATAATAATAATAATAATAATAAAAAAATAATAAAAATATAGTAATAATAATAATAATAATAATAATAATAATAATAATAATAATAAATAATAATAATAATAATAATAATAATAAATTGCATTTATACAACGCATTTTTCATTAGAATAACAACTCAATGTGCTTACACACATCGTTCGTACGCATCATCACAACATTCGCACTACATCATGTACAGCATCATTCAGAAAGTATTATTACTGTTCTTACTATTTACTCAGAAAACGCCTAGTACTTTTTTAAGCAGCTCTTGAAAGAAACAAGGTCTGTACAATGTCTTAAACCGGCAGGCAGCGCATTCCAAATCTTGGGTGCTTGAAAACTAAAAGACAGCTCGCCAATTGTTTTAAGCCGACGCTTGGGCGTTTTCAAAAGTTTTTCATCTGACGAGCGCAATGAACGAGTTGTAGTGTAGGTAGTGAATACCTCACACAGATATGGTGGAAGTGACTGGTCGAAGTAACGGAAAGCTGCGCTAGGACAGCAATTTTATATTCAATTTTGTATTTAAGTTACGCTCATGCATACGCAACATCTCCAAAAGGCTCATGTTATTCCGTGGGACACTAGAGATGCAGTGTTTAGGGACAAAAACATAAGCAAATCTATTGGAGTGTTCTGCACATGAACAAGTCTTCTTATTAGTTACACTTCATACGCTAGCATCTCGCAACGGGCTCAAATTAACCTACACCGTGGGACACTGGATATACAGAGAGAGAAGCCTAATTAAAGCAAGGGAAGCAGACTAAGGTCAATGATGAAAGCAATATTTCTCAAGTTTCGCTCCTAATGTCGCCCTGAAAAGTAGTAGAAAAATAATTAGCGTTATAATTATGTATATTGAATAAAAGTGTAATGGTTATGTTGGTACAGAAGATCTCCGATTTTAGAGCTTCTCCGGAGGAAATGCGCGCCCATAGTATCCATTATTATTATTATTATTATTATTATTATTATTATTATTATTATTATTATTATTATTATTATTATTATTATTATTATAAATTATTATTTTAACACTGCCACACAGTCAGCGGGGTGTGAACTTTCAACCCTAACTCATTCAAGCGTCAGACCGCGATGGGCACACACATGTGAATGAACTGATGCAGGTTGAAAAGCAGCTGCTTGCCATCCGTGCTACCACACCCACATAAACACATACAGGAGCGCGCGCGCACGCACACACGCACATACGCATGCATATACAGAGTACACACACACAAACAAACAAACTTGATGGACACCCACGTAAACACAGATACCCATATATGCAAACACAACACACGCAAGCACACCCAAAAAAAAAAAAACACCCGCACGCACGTATAAGTTACATAATTATGCGTGATCCCCCAGCGCATTCGCAACATGAAAAAGAAGAAGAAAAAAACAGGTGGGGTAAGCTGAGGGGGGGGGTGTGGGGGGAGGGGCAAAGTTGTACACCGAGCAGATTTTTTCTAAATAGTAGACCGAAAAAATTGAATACACTAAATGCTCAGCAGCAATAACAACAACAACAACATCATCCTCGTCCTCCTCCTCCTCGTCATCATAATCTTCAATGATCGTAATCGTTGTCCACATCATCATCGTCGTTATCGTCATCATCGTCATCTTCATCATTAGCGTCGCTGCTGTTCTCATATGCACTCCAGTCAGTCTGCAAAAGCCACTTCAATGCGACCGGAGTTCTCTGTCTCTGTCTCTGTCTCTGTTCTGTCTGTTTAAACACTCACTCACCCACCCACACACACACAAACGCACACACACACACTCACACACATAAACACACGCACAAGCACACGTACACCCATCACCAAATTATTTGAAAGTATTTCAGAGATGTTGTATTTCCTGCTTCCTTATCCCTGGTCTGGTTAATGTTTCTCACTCTTTGTCTTGGCTGTATCACTATAACAGAAATGGGAATATCATATCCCTATAGATATTGCACCTGCTACGCATGTAGGCAAACACCTCATGCACTTGTTCAAACAACCTACGACACGTCTGATACATGTACGATTGAAAAGCGGTGTCCATTGTGATGTTGAGAGTCTTAAGTGTTCACAGTTTAATATGATGTATGAAACTTACCATACCACAATAATGCTGATTCATTCTTGGATAGGATCATCATCATCATCATCATCATCATCATCATCATCATCATCATCATCATCATCATCATCATCATCATCATCATCATCAGCAGCATCATCATCATCATCATCATCATCATCATCTTCATCATCATCATTATCATCGTCATCATCAAAAATCATCAACAATCATCAATCTTTATCAATCAAACCTAATCAATCCCAACAATCATTAATCAACCATTAGTCAATCAATCAGTAGTCAATCACTCGTCAATCAATCAGTAGTCAATCAATCATCAATCAATCAATCATTAATCAGACATCAATCATCATCATCAACATCATCATAAGGATATTTATATAGAGGTTTTACATAAAGACAGGACTGTTCAAAGTGCAAAATAAAGCATATATATATATATATATATAATATATATAGCGAGTTGGAAATATGAAACTACCACAATAATTATTTTCCACTACATCATGAATTAATAAAATAAAGATGTACAATAATATCAAAAATAACATTGCTCAGGCAGTTAAAAAATAAAGGTTTTAAACACTCACAAAAGCTTCAAGAACATATGTAACAAAATTTGCACTTTTTTAATTTTGTTTGTGTGTGTGTGCAACAAAACTTCGATTATTATTTTACCTTACATACACACACACATACACACACGCACACACACACACATACACACAAAACAACAATAAACAAAACCAAAGTTCTTCAATATAAAAATACTTTACCTCCAAGATAACATCCGATGAAGTTGGTCATCTCAACGGATGGACAAACAATATATGTTCCGTTGAGATGACTAACTTCATCGTGCAGTTCACAGTTCTACATAGTGTGCCACGTGTTCTCAAAGAATATACCGAATCGGCAGAATCAATGCAGGAAATTCATTACAAATAATGGTGAGAAAACAAACAGGTTCGGCCTATTATTTATTTGGCCACATGCAAATTGTACCATGCGTTCGTGTGAAATAAACCTACAGCCAAACCCACATGTTTGTGTGTGCGTGTGTGTGTGCGTGTGTGTGCATCGTCTTTAACCAGCATTACCCGGATCGTGCTGATTGACTTGGCATGGACATACACACAAAGACATGGCAAGGGACTTGTCCCATGTGGACGAGCTCATAAAACAACAACAGCACAGGGAACCGTGGGAGAATGTTCAGATTGGGCATTATGAGAGAGAGAGAGAGAGAGAGAGAGAGAGGGAGAGAGAGAGAGAGAGAGGGGGAAGCGGCAATTGAAAAAAAAATGGAGCCAGAGATTATATCTTACATCTTAAAATCTAAAATGTAAACCTTAATTGAACTGACACCCACTGATTCCATAATAGTCTATAATTTCTATAAATGCCGTGTGGCAAGCTTTTATGATTAACCTAGTCTGACCTCCTGCGCTGAACGATTGTCTGTTGCTAACAGACCGTTGTTTACATACCTGACCTGCTGGGGTTCACTTCGGGTCATTCGCTGTCCCGATTTACCCTAAAATCAGCTGTATAGACTGTGTGCAACGGTCAACGCACAGTTTTAACGCATCAGACAAAGCAGTAGTCATTGTCGATCGCAAATGAAAGTTATTGTGGTCCAGTAATATGTACATGTACACGTCGAGTGGATAAATATTGTCCTAGATTGTTTCAATTACATTACAATACCTGATTATTGCTTTAGGTCCAGCGGACTCTTCCGAGCCAAATCAGGACCGGACAACCCCTGATGGTTTAAACATAATTTTATTCACGAAACAAGTAAACGGGGGGGGGGGGGGGGGGGGGGGGGGGGGGGGGGCCAGCAAGGAGCACATAAAGTTGCACACAAAAGCCAAACACTTTACAATAAAGACATGTTCCACTGCAGGGGACGCTGAGGCTATACTCCAATTTATCGAACCCAGGTTTACAAAAACAAAATAGTTTACAAACACCATTATATACCATTATCAACAAAACATACATATAACACATGCGTACATTGTACATATCAAAAGCCCTAGTGACCAGCCTGAAAATAATAACACCTAGAAGCAGAAGTACACCCTGGCTGAAAGCGTCCCCAATTATAAATATCAAAAAACACATACATATAATAATGCCTACATTCCTAAATATAGCTCATAGGAAGCCTAGTGACCACCTGGCAGAAAAAAGCGTCCAATATTCCCAAGCTGATGCAACAGACCTCACACACAAATAAAGAGTCTTGTCCCGGAAGAGTTTTCAAGAAAAAAGGTAGGTGACTGGTCTAGCGAAGAAGAAAGATTAGTATAGCAGATTGATAGAACAGAGCAGGAATGAGAAAGAACAAATGAGAAAGACAGCGACAGTGGGAATTTAAAGCACTAAATTTCCAGAAAGTGGGGATACTATTTTATACTGAAACCCCCGGCACCCTAAAGGAGGGGGGGGGGGGGGGTGTTGTTTTAAAATTTACAGCGGTCGTTATGTACATGTAATAGTAGGTTTTGGATATAGACATTGGTTGTGAACAATGCAGAGGTCATTTGAAGGTCATCTGATTCCCCCGAACCTCCCCCACCCACCACTCCATATTCCAACAAACAAACACAGAACACACACACACACACACACCTACACCCACCCATACACGCACACACACACACACACACACACACACATCGGCTCTCAAGTTGGTCAAATCAGTACATTCGCCAAGTATTTCCCATATCACCATGTAAGAAAAGTGCCGACCAAAGGCCCCATTTCCATGCATCTTCACCAAATGAATAACAACTCTAAACCTACTAGTATTTAGTACTTAGCACGGCGGAAGGGATAGCTCAGTGGTCAGAGCGCACGACTTGTGTGAGTGCGTCTTGGGCGACGTGGGTTCGAATCCTGACTTCAGCAAACTATTTTGTGATTGCTGGATATTACGGGCCAGCGCATTTAGAAGCTCTCTGAGCTTGTAAGTGCGCTATATAAGAGAAATCTCTTTCTTTTTTTATCTTCCTTTCTCGGCTTCGCCAAAACGCCCTATGATAAGTCCATCGGATGAGAGCTTAAACTATGTGGTGTCCTTTGGTAGTCTACATGGTATGAGAATCCCAAGCAATCGTCATTGTCATCTAGGTATAGTCGGACCCCAGGGGCATTTCTCAAGTTGTGCGCCTGTAGCGGATCCTCGATAGCAAAGCGGCAGTTAGAATAAAGCACTACATATCACAGTATAAATATTATTATAGTACAGCCATAAAGCTGTAAAGATGATGCGTTACAAGCGCCCAACTTGAGGAACTCCCTCCCCCATCCCCACCATTCTCTATAAATAGGATAAAAGTTAAGGAAACCTCTGTGATCTGAAAAAAAGGGAAGAATCTTCCAAGCATCTCAGCTTGTAGCAAAAAGTGAAGAACTGTCATGTCTGCATTGGAAGTTGAACATTTCAAATGTGCCGCTGTCTTACCCGCTAGTCCATTGCTAGTCGAAATACTAAGTACTATAGTCACCAGAAAGTTCACATCAGTATTCGGGCTAAACGCAATTCAGGAGGGCGGAGGGAGGGGAGGGGGAGGGGACAGAAAACGTTGTTCCGTGGCGGGCAAACGACGTTTATTTTGTTCATATTCAGTGGCAAACTGAATCAGTCTGGAACAAGTCTGGCTTGTAAGTAAGGATTAGGCGTCCTCAGTACTGTCTGGAACGATTATGAAGTGGTCTGATCGTCCAGGAGAATAGCTAGTATTTTGTACTAGAAGAAGAAGAAAAAGAAGAAGAAAAAGAAGAAGAAGAAAAAAGAAGAAGAAGAAGAAGAAGAAGAAGAAGAAGAAGAAGAAGAAGAAGAAGAAGAAGAAGAAGAAGAAGAAGAAGGATGAAGAGGAGAATGGGGAGGAAGAGCAGAAGGAGGAGGAGAGGAGTAGGAAGAGGAGGAGACTACTTGTAGACTAGCTACTGTACTATGCAGTTCGCCGCCGTCCCAGTGCTTGGGTACTTGTTTGTTTTGTTTTGTTGCTTTCTATACAAAATAGTTACAACTGGTATTACCGGTGCTATTCTTCTCAGTCCGAATGAGAGAGAGAGAGAGAGAGAGAGAGAGAGAGAGAGAGAGAGGGGGAGAGAGAGAGGGGGGGGGGGGAGACAGACAGAGAGAAAGAGACAGCAAGAGAGACAGACAGAGAGGGAGAGAGTAAAGCAAGCTCAGAACACAAACCCTTATCCTTTACGTCAGTCTCTGTCTCTCTGAAAAACAGAACAGCATTGTTATTCACAAACCCATACCCTCTCTGTCTCTCTGTCACTCTCCCTCTCTGTCTCTATCAAAAACAGAATTTCTCTCTCTCCTTCCCTCTGTCTCTTTCTTTCTTTCTATCTGTCTGCCTCTGTCTACTTCTTTCTATCTCTCTCTCATACACACGTACACACATTTGCAAAACATCAGAACTGGGTTTATTTAAGAATGTAGGACTCGGAAATTGCTTTTTTTTTTGACGGTAAGATCGCAAAATTCATCTAAAAATGTAAGAATCTGATGCAAAATTGGCTCTTTCCGTTCATACAGTTGACCTAGTTCGTCACCTATAGGGGGCGACCAAGGACAACTACATTTAGTAGTCCTTGGGGGCGACATATGTCAACTTTGCTTCAAACATTTGCCCGAAAAGTGGCTGGATTTTCTGCGTCCCGGATAGAACCCTCCCTTGTACTTAAAACATTCTCATGCACTACCATAGCATTCTCGCACTAAAAGAGCACTACCGTGTACTTAGAAATAGTGGAGTCCTGTAAAAAAAAGTGGGTTCCTTGCAAATGAACCCATTGGAAGCTAAGAAAGGCAAGGTCTGGTACGCATTTGTACTTTTATGCAAGTGCACCTACACACACACACACACACCCACACACACACCCACACACCTACACACACACACACACACTCCCCCCCCCCCCCGCACACACACACACATATACACACACAGAGCACAGAAATGGGAAACTCCGCGGCTTTAATCTATTCTTTCCTCGTATTTCTCATGCCACTGCTTCGACAGCTCTGTCAATGTGCTACTGATCACTGGAAGAAAGGAAGGGTCAGCACAGTCCACTTTTTCATCTGCGGCCTGCACTCACAGATACACTGGTCCCCTGTGTGTGTGTGTGGAACAAAAACCTAATGCTGTCCGGTCGGTCTGATTCAGCAAAACAGAAAAGGAAGAAATTGTGTACATCCCAACCGACTATTGTAAGGATAAAATGATATTGTCACGGACACGCCTTTTAAAACTGAAAATAATAACATTTCTCAGAAACCTACAATTTTACCCCCCCCCCCCCCCCCCAAAAAAAAAAAAAAAAAACAAAAAAAAAAGAAAAAAAAAAGAAAACGACTTTTTTCAAAATCTTAAATGAAGACGCCTCCCTTTTTTATTTATTGAGAGACCGAGTGTCTGAGATCAAGAAATACAAAGAAGGAATCACTTTTATAGCGGAGGTTTGAGTCAATATTTAAAATTTAATCCCAAATAACTTGTCCCTGTTTTGTGGAAAATACAAAGCGTAACAATCATAATTCGGTGTAAAGAAAAACAACAACAACAACAACAACAACACACAGGTAAATTACTAACATTCCAATTGTAATATTCAGTACACTAAACAATAAAGTTTGCCCACTATTTAAGTTTCTCGGTCAGTCTCAGTTAATAGTAGTCCCCTATATGCTATGTGTCGGGGACTTTAATCTACCAGACTGACTGACTCAGTTAATAGCATTAGCTCACGCCCTTTGCCTATCTATACCAATTCCCTGACCTTTGATAATCCAAGGCGATCTGAAAGGCGTGGTGGAACTGTGACAGATCAACTCACACAGAGTGGTAAGAGATGGAGGAGACCAGATTCAGCTTTTTACTGCGAATTTGCTTCCACTGGTCTCCTGTGCTCAGCGCGAGGCCGTTGGTCACTGTCACTGACCATTGAGTGGACGAAGAAACTTCTGACCCTTTTAGCCGCTGGTGCTGCAAGGTCCGGTTTTCCAGCTGTTCTCTACCAAAGAGCTGTATGATCGGATGATTATTATTTGTTAAAAAAATGACAAAATTCCAAAGTAATTTACTAAATAGTTTGTTACTAAATGGTTTGTTATGGTAACATTTTGCGCAGTTTATTTGGGTTTTTTCACATTTGGTTGCCTTCAGGATTGTTATATTCTTCAAATGGTATTAGTTTCTTCTTCTTTTTTTAAAGTGTGTTATTTCATCTTGATCGAAGTACTTCCACATAAATGATTGCAGATTTATTGTGACATTATATTTCGAAAAAAGGAATACATAATTATTTTATGTTTAAAAAAACAAAGGAAGCTAGTGACGTTAGATATTGTAGGCTTATGCTATTTTCGTGTGTTCGAACGCTTGCGGATACGGAAGGCCATGTACCGTCATATACAAATTACGTGCGTTATATAAATCGTTGTATGATTAGTTGGGTTTGCTGTGATTGGTTCATTTGCAGCCTATATGGCTTTTCAAACTTCCGGTTTGCATATCCTTCAGCTACGTTGAAAATAAATGAGAAATATATCTTTGTTTTCTTTCAGAATGAAATCGGTATTGCTATTAAAACAACCAATTTCATTTGCCATTCGATATTTGCTTACTTTCCAGCCGACTACAAAAAGCGCCTAAAAGGCGCGATCACAAAATTAATATAATTAATTAGACACACACAAAACACGCGCGCGCGCACACACAAACACACACACACACAACTAAACATACACACTTGCACTATATGAAATGTAATACACAAATAAATAAATAAATAAATAAATAAATAAATAAATGTTGAGAGAAAGACCCGCGCCGTCCACTAACATACACCTTTCTGCCCGACATTCGGACCAACTATCACGGGCGCGAGTGGTCATCTCTCTCGCTGTCCTTGCCCTAATGAGTTGTGAAAGCAGTTGGTTACTTTGACAGGGGTCAGTGTTGGTCACAGAAGAAATGTCATAGGGTGTGGTCAGCTGCAAGAGGCCTCTTTCTTTCGCACGTGCATCCAGTTCCGTTTGGAGCACTGCAAGGCCATTTAGTGCACAGAGGAGTATGAGCGTCAGCCGTGTGCATTGTTTTCCATCAATAATATTAAACACACAAAGTGCCAGTACAGGTGCAGAGGAGAACTTTAATTTGAAAGAAATATGACCGGACCTTGGTAGTCTTTTTGTAGTGTTGCTGCCGCGGTCGTCGTCGCCGTCGTCGTCGCCATCATCAACATCATCATCATCATCATCATCATCATCATCATCATCATCATCATCATCATCATCATCATCATCATCATCATCAACAATAACAACAACAGTAACAATCAACCAACCAAACAACAACAATAACATCATCGCCATAAACTCGATTCTGCGGGTGACGAAATTGAATCAAAGCTGCAGCTACTGCTAATGATGATAATGATGGTGATGACGATGCTAATGATGATGATGATGATGATGAAGACGATAAAGACGATGAAGATAATGATGATGATGATGATGATGATGATGATGATGATGATGATGATGATGATGATGATGATGATGATGATACGCTGTTAAAATCATGACAATTGTAATGCAGAATTTAAATGTATAGCAACTTTTTAAAATATACAGTACACGTCTGGGTTTGAGAGAGAGAGACAGACAGACAGGCAGAGAGACAGAGAGAGAGTGAGTGAGAGAGGAAGGGAGAGAGAGAGTGTGAGAGAGAGAAAGAACCCGATAGTGGTTAGAAAGAGGGCGGGAGAGAGACAGAGAGGCAGATAGACAGACACACAGACAGACAGACAGACAGACAGGGACAGCGAGAAGGGAAGTTGGGAAGGGGAAAATGTGAAGGACAGAAACCGTACAATGAGATTTTGATGACCGGTAGCGCTAGAAGGCAGCGTTTTGTCGCCACGTGCTTGGTCAGTGCGTGTCCATGTTCAGTCTCTAGGGCCAAGCCGGTTTATCAGACAGCGCTGATTATTAATTAAACATTGTTCTTTGTCTGTCGCATATCGGCACTCGCTTGATGTGATTATAGTTACAGACTATTAAATGGATCACTGCTCGGTTTCTTTGTGTAGGAGGAAGGCAAAAATCCTAACTTGCCGTTAAATGATGGACGATTCTATGAAGTGCGTAAAGTTTAAAACACCCGATAAAATCCATCATTATATGTAGGCAGTACGTAAAATACAAGAAACCGAATCTAATAGCAAATTAATTAACAAAAGGATGTTGAAAGGCCACAATTCCTAAATTAACTTTGTTGGAAGGCTCGTAAAGAGAGAGAGAGCATTTATAAACTTATAGCTAGACCTCCTTGATATTTGGACCCACGACTATTTTACCTGCCCAGCATTAGAAAACAAAACAAAACAACAAACCATACGAACTCTTTAAAAAAATTGGAAAGACAGTGTGTGTGTGGGTGGGGGGTGGGGGGAGGGGGGTGGGTGGGTTTGTGTGTGTTTGTGTGTGCGTGCGCAGAAGTCTTCTGTAGCACCTCATCTCCATGCTTTGTATTCTTCGTTGGAGATCTGCTGTGAGGGTCCATGCTTCGCAAGCATATAGGAAGATGGAGATGACCAGAGAGCGCAGCAGTCTTACTTTGGAATGTAGACTGATGGTTCTGTCTTTCCAAATGGGCTTCAACCTTGTCAGGGCAGCAGTTGTTTGTGCGATCCTGGAGAGGACTTCCTGTCGAGACCCATTGTCTGACACAATGGCTCCTAAATATTTGAAGCTGTGCACTGTGTTGAGGGATTGGCCTTGTACTTTGATGTCCGTGTTGATGCCATTGGTGTTGTTGGTCATCATTTTGGTCTTCTCTGCACTTATTTCCATTCCATAAGCTCTGGAGGTGGTGTCAAGCCTCTGTACAAGCTGTTCAAGTTCTTGTTCCTCTCCAGCCAATCCATCAATATCATCCGCAAAACGAAGATTGGAGATTGCTCTGCCCCCTATGCTGACTGTGCCTTCGTGATCTGCAAGAGCATCTGACATGATGCGCTCTAGGAAGATGTTGAAGAGTGTTGGAGAGAGTAGGCATCCTTGACGCACACCGATTGTTGTTCTGAACCAGTTCCCGATGACGCTGTTATGGAGGACTGCACTGGTAGCCTTGTCATACAGGCTTTTGATGACTTCTATAATTTTAGGGCTGATGTTGTACACTTTCATGATTGCCCATAGAGCTGCATGCCAGACTCGGTCAAATGCCTTTTTGAAGTCTATGAACACATGATATAGATGTTGTTGGTGCTGTAGGTATTTCTCACAGATTATTCTGAGGTTGAAAATCTGTTCAGTGGTACTTCGCCCTGCCATGAATCCTGCTTGTTCTTCAGCTATGATTTGTTCAGCTTGTGGTTTCAACCTGTTGAGTATTATTTTCAGGAGGACCTTGCTGGGATGGCTGATGAGGCTGATGGTGCGGTAATTTTCACATTCCTGAAGGTTACCTTTTTTGGGAAGAGTGATGACAAGCGACTGGGTCCATGGTGTAGGCCATTCCCCACTCTGCCAGATCTTGTTACAGATAATGGTGAGAGCATCAGTCATCGCTTCTCCTCCTGCTTGTAGCAGTTCCGCTGGTATGTTGTCCACTCCCGCTGACTTCCCTTTCTTCAGCGATTGCACTGCTGCCTCAACTTCTTCCCGGAGAATTGGGAGGATGTCTTCTTCTTCTCTGCTCTCGGGACATGCTAGAACTGATGGGTCTCCATTTGGTGTATGGTTGTAAAGGTCAGAGCAGTACTCTGTCCATCTGTCCAAGACTTCTTGTTGCACTACTAAACTTAATATCATTCATGAAATATATCTAGGTCGGAGATCTAGAAAAAAAAACATGTGTTCATTTTCAGTTCCTTTCCGTTGACAGTTTTCAGCAAAACCCTTATAGCAACGGGCGTAGCAACCGCTCGAGCCAATGATCGCGCACTTGCTCGCGCATTTGCTCGAACACTTGCAGGAGCAAATGCGCGAGCAAGTGCGCGAGGTTCGCGCATTTGTTCGTGCAAATGCTCGCGCAAATGCGCGCGCGTTTGCTATATCTCGCCTCCCATACAAACTCTTCCTCCCTTCTCCAGGAGATAGGCTATCACCGCTCATTCTTATTTAGAGAGAGTGACTGCCACGTAGCTACGGTCAAATGAGTGAGAAAGAACTAGAATATATCGAGATCTTACTCGGTTTACTCAGATTTGATTTTTTATTCAGAGTATATGATTCGATAAGAGCTACTGTTGACTAAGTAGAGAAGGACTTGAACATCCTGTCATATGCGAGTAGGATAAAGTAGGGTAATGTTGGTTTACTCGGATATCTGCTTCAGTTTCTGCCATTGTAGTTTGAAGCGCAGCTAAATGTCAAGCTAGTAAGCTTAAAGGTTGGGAAAACATGACGAGGGAACAAGAGATTAGTATGGAGTAGGTATGTCCACTGAGAGACAGACACGCGCACACGTTATAATACTGGTGGTATTCACGCACACAAACACACACACACACACACACACACACACACACACACACACCCACACACACACACACAACTGATATTGTCTGCTGCTGCATGCATGTGTATTTATCGGATTAACTTCGATGGTGCGCAAATATGCCAGTGAACTGCACAGATGTGCGCTTTGGGAGAAAAGCAGCAAAAATAAAAATGCAGAAAGAAACAGGCTATTTTGAAAAATGAAATCAGAAATAGGGGGACAGAGTGCAAAATACTAAATTCAACTAAAGCAGGAAAATACGAGTTGCAATTGAATGGCACTTTCTAATCACCATTAAAAATAGAAAACAACAGTTCGCATCATGTGACAAGACAATGATACACACATACACACACACACACACACACACACACACACACACACAGAGCCACAGGCACAAACACATTCAGACGCACAGGCACACACACATGCGCGCGCGCTCTGTATTTCTCCTCATCCATAGCAAGGGTTCATTGAACCGTCAGACAATATGACACGTTGCGTGTCACATAAAATAAAAAGAGACCCCTCTGACCATCTGACTATGTGCAGTCTGCAGGCGTGATTAGTACCCTCTGTGGTGCTGTAGCACTCCCTATAGCACCACTCTGTAGTGATAGGCATTCCATCCATACGACTGAACTCCCTTCTACTACTACAACTACCACCGATAGAACATTGCATGGGATGAAACATTCAAAAGCAATCCCATTGATGGCTTTCATGTTTCCTTTCTCAAGGGATGGTTATCCACGACTGTCATGTCGCCAATGGTGGCTGTAGACAAACTTCAATGTTCTTCTTCCCAGCAATCTCCCAACCCTCCCCAACCGCCACCCTTTAAACCTTCCTCTCCAGCCTTTCTTCAAACTACAGCATTGTCACAATCATCAGGGTCGACAAGGTGGACTCATGGCGCTAGGGCAATGTTGATTTCAACGGATTATTGATAGTGTTGTTGCTGTTGTTATTATTATACTTTTTAAATAGCTCTTATATAGCTCTCTCTCCCAACTCTAGAGCTGCTCAAGGCGCTGGTCGATACAGGATCTAACTCTAAACCCCCGAGGCGCCCACTTGCAGTTTTTGGGCGCATAGCCTGAGTGCCATACGACTGAGCACAATCCTGGGCGACCATGGGTGGGCAAAAGGTACATAAGTGATTGCTGGGTGTATTTGTGTAGCCGGTACTCACTCGTCTAGGACCTGAACGTCAGGATCTTTAAAGTCCGTGCGATGGAATGCGTGCGTGCACAGACTAGACCTCGGTTTATACTCTCATCCATTATTTAGTATATTGTGTCAGCTGTTCCAAGAGTTGAATGTGTGACATGATGGATGCATATGAGGCTGTTATTATTGTTGTTGTTGTTATTATTGTTGTTATTGTTGCGTTTCCTCCCTCAAAACCTTCCTTCATCATCCTTCACCTCCTTCAACATCTTCCTCTTCTTCCTCTTTGTTCTCCCCCTCTTCTTCCTCCTGCTCCTCATCATCGTCATCATCAGCACCATCGCACCACCATATTACGTTCTAAAAGTATCTTTTGTTTTCACGCGTCATTGGTGCCAACACTACGTGCGGCGCGAGAGAGGCTGACCATAGCTTCCGGCGGCGCCTGCGCAAGGAAGGCAGCAGATGGCGGCTCATTGAGGGGGGCCCTTAGTCCGTGATTTATGATGGATCGGCTTTTGTTTTCGTTCCCCTCTCGCCGCCCTGGACACAGCACATTAGGCTCTAGCGTGACGGTACAACAGCAGCAGCTGAAGTCCTGACGGCTGTACACTGTCATCACACTCATACACTGAGGATAGGACTGATATAATTGCCATTGGTTACCCTTTTACTACTACTGTCCTCTTGCAAAGACCGTTATTTTAATCAGGAATAAAACTGGTACCTTGAAAAGGTTGTGATGTGGTAACACTGCTTGATGAAAGTAGATAGCGTTGTTTTAATAGCCTTTGTGTCGTCAACGTGTTGACCAGTTTCGTGGGTGCATGATTGTATTTCATGTGCCTACAGAGACTGCCACATTGTTTTCTTTGTGTGTTTGTGATTTCGCATTAAAGCATTATTAGTTTCCGAAGCGTAAGCTGAGAGAACAATTGTTTTTGACGCTTTTTGTATTGTATTGTTGGTACAGCTGATACTAGTGTATGCACTGTATGAAAGTATCAACAATAATCGTCCCTGTCCATTCACTAAGCTTAGGTAAAGGTAAAGGTAAAACTAAGCTTATTTTCGGTATTTGTTTTCACCGCGCATGCTATGTATCCACCGTTTTACGGATTCTTTTTACATGGTATTCAGTACATAACTGTCAGTGCTGATCGGTATTCTTTGCTTGGTAGTACATGCTCTACTAGTACACAAGGTCCAAAACGATGCGTCTTGGTTTTAAACGAAGTGTACTGACAATACTATTTTAAGTAGTAGTACAGTACAAAACATTACATTACAGTATATACAGTTATTAATACTCGATGGGCAAGTCTAAACCAGCAGGGTAATTACGGGTGTTTAAAATTGATAATGACGACTACTATATTTGTCAAAAACATTTGTTCGCTGTGTCAGTGACTTTGAAAGAAACGAATTATCAGCTTCAATGATATAAAACAATGTGAATTCACATATGAATTAGCAAACAAAACTAACGAAACGCGGTACTTCAGAATTGTATTGTAGGAAACACAACGCCTTTAAATTAGTAAGTATGCTAAATAAACAGGGCAAGGACTGAAAATAAAACGCATCGTCTAACAGGCTAATTACGATTCATACATACTTGTATAGAATGGCTTTGAAAAGACTTCGAGGTACTCGAGCTGAAAAGGATTAGTTCATTTGCTTAAATAGGGATCAGCTTCGAACAAATTAGCAAACAATGCTCGAATTCAGATCAATTTTCGTCAGTAAAACAATTGAAAACTATAGATCATACTTAGCAATTAATTATTGAAAACCAACCTCCCGGAGAGAGTACTGGAAAAAGAAAAACCAGG
>CM072513.1:65038661-65073661 GCA_036898135.1 Oncomelania hupensis | reverse complement strand
ATGATGATGATGATGATGATGATGATGATGATGATGATGATGATGATGATGATGATGATATTGATGATAATAATAATAATAACAATAATAAATAAATAAATAAATATATAATAAATAATAAAAATAATTAAATGAAAAACTGTGTGATCTTATCAAAATATATCACTTATATCATATTAAAAAATAAATCGAGAGAGAGAGAGAGAGAGAGAGAGAGAGAATTAAAAAAATAAGTGCAGCTTTATGGCGCCAACAGATTGATTGATTTTCTTATTGAAAGCTTATCCAAATATATTTGATATTAGACTTGGAAAAAAACAAATGGACATAAAACATACAACTTTTATTCGCTTGAAATGTTACAAGAATTTGACTTGTGCGTGGGTAAAAACATTAATAACAATTTTAGATCTATTCACTCACATTCCACAAAACATAATAGCACACAAACACACACTCGCACACGGAGTTCCAAAAAAAGGTAAGCAGAATGCATAGTTTGTGTGCCTTGACGCTCGCCAGTCGAGGGAGGTGCCACGACTGTGTTAAGCGACTTATCGGTTCCGGCGATTGCAGTAATCGGGGCTCATAACCCGCGAGACTGAAAGTTGCTCGTCGCTGGCCTGAAAGTCGCGCTCAAAATCCCGGCCCCAGATGACGCCGGCGACAAAGGCGAAGAAGAAGATGGATAAAGGTACTACAAATTGGTGTCACAGTTTAGTCTTTTGAAGTTTATAATTCTTGCCCAGGCTAGCGTCTGATAACGGTACCCTCACTTTACAAGATTTAAACGCGGCTGCAACCACTTCAGCAGTGCAAACACGCGGCCTCAGAGCTCAGAAGAACAACGCTCTCCATCACATTAGCATGACAATTGTGATACACGCGTAAACACTGATATGATGAATACCACTCTACCACAGAACTAATGCAAGACTATTGAACAAACATTCACCAAGAACTATACACAGAAAGAAGTAAGCCGGGAAAGAAAAGAATAGTTAACAAGAAACAACATAAAAAAGAGGATGACGATGATGAATACAGCCGCGGAACTACTGTTGCAAGACTATAAATGAAACAAGAACGAGATGTGTAGCCGTGAAAGAAAGAAAAGAATATTTGACAAGAAAAAAAATAAATAAAAAGTGATGAAGATACCAAATCATTATTATGGTTTGTCCGAACTGCAATCTGCCAAAGAAAATCGTTCAGTAAATACATGTACAGGGTTGTTTGCTAGCAATGAAAACCACAAGCACCTCGTTTGTCAGTATTATTTGCCTAACAAGTAACACAATCCTCGAAAATTCATTCAGAATGATTACGTTTGGGGACTGAGTTGGAGTTATGTCTTAAGCTCTAACACCAACTTTAAATCTTTAACCCTTTACAATTTAATCAATTGTTTGTTCATTGATTGTGGTTCTGAGGTGGCCAATTATCATTATTTTGTTGTTTTTAAAAATTACATTTCAAGTTTTGGGGGACTTTGGTAGTGTGGCATGGTAAAAAAAGGTAAAGGTAAAGGTAGTCCCATAGCCTTTTGGCCGTAGGGGAGCGTGATGTTGGAGATCACACTTATCTTGGGCCAGCGTAATGAGGGTGATGCCCAACTCTCTCCCTCGCTG
Organism: Oncomelania hupensis; assembly: GCA_036898135.1. Classification (NCBI taxonomy): domain Eukaryota; kingdom Metazoa; phylum Mollusca; class Gastropoda; order Littorinimorpha; family Pomatiopsidae; genus Oncomelania; species Oncomelania hupensis. The sequence continues at coordinate 65,072,030 of CM072513.1, read as the reverse complement.
CTTTACCTTCCCCACCCTCAAGAGAGTAGGTACTCAATCACAGTTGAGTCAACTGGGGGCGTTGTTGTTTGTCGCTTCACACCTTAGCGGTCACCCATCCAAGTGCTAACCGCACCGGACGGTGCTTCACTTTCGACACAGTAGCGAGTGCTCCAACCACTGCACTATCCGACACCCCAGTGTGGCATGGATAAGCTCAAAAAGCGGGACAGTGCGCAATATAAACACTAAGTCTTTCTCTGTCTTTCTCTGTCTGTCTGTGTCTTTCCCGGTCTGTCTCTACTGGTCTCTGTTCTGTTTGAGACGCACACGATAGATCCGATCGTTTTGTTTTGCAAAGCATGCAATAACAGAGTGTATTTACCTTTGATTTGATTTTGCGTTGTTGTTAGAAGAAGCTTTAATAATGTTGATAATTTTCGTTGGTCGATATTATTGGAGAATGTTCCAGAATTATTGTTTACTATCGATCGAAGCATGTAAATAAATCTTGTGGTATCTAAGAGATTCTTCTAACCTAGATACAGTTATATGACGTAAGACAGTGCATAGTTCCGGTGACGAGTTTTATTCTGATTGGCTGTAATTGCGTCACGCTGGAATGTTCGGACTTTCTCTGGATTATAGAAAGACTATATATAGGTGATGCACTGTGTAAGTGAGAGTAGTGGGGCCGGGTAGCTCAGTTGGTAAGAGCGTCTTGCTAGTAACCGAAAGGTCGCTGGTTCGAATCCCGGATTGGTCAACGTGTGATCATATTATTTTCCCCTTTACCAACAACTGGCCCGCTGGTGTCAGTATAAATCGGTCCAGTAGTCACCTATATGCGAAAGTGTCGTGTGACTATAATCTACAAACAACAACAACAAGTGAGAGTAAAGAGTGAAAAAGTGATTGACAGAGATTTGTGATGATTGTATGCAGTTGTTGATGTATGCTGACTAAAGTTGGAAACCTTCATACGACGACTCCTGCCTTGTTGCTGAGTGAACAGGTTGCGTGGATAAACGAATCTGAGTTACACTTATCAAGATTCGGGGCTGAATCAGCAATTGATAAAAAAACAACAACAGTGTAACAGTCTCTCTGTCCCTCCCTTTCGCTTCCTCCCTCTCCCTTCCCCCCTGTCTCCCTCACTCTATCTCCCTCCCCTCCCCTCTCTCTCTGTCTCCTTCCCTCTCTCTTCCCCTATCTTTCTTCCTCTCCCTCCTTCCCTTCTCCCTCCCTCCTTTCCTCTCTCTCTTCTGTTTCCATGCGAAATCACTTCCGCTCAACAGCAGTACTCAACTGAAATCTCTGTTAACATTAGCGGTAGCCTAGTAACTCATCTGAGTCATCTCATAGCACCGTATACTAATTATCCCAACCTCGCTAAAATGATATGAGTTATGATTTTCATATCTCAAGGCTTGAGAAACCTGTCTCGACAGGCCGACTGGCAGTAGTTTAGTCAGTTTTAGAGCAGGTTAATTCAGTTTCCGAGATCGAGATATGGTTAAAAAGGGTTTGGGCAGTTGGTTTGACAATGTGCGTTCTTTGCATGCACGCAGCCAGTTTGCACACAATAAAAGATGACGACCCTGCATAAATTAAAGAAAGTTATCACCTTCCGCCAAAGATGTGAATTAACAATCCGCGACGCGACGGAGGCAGGCACAGGGTTTACCCAATTTCGCCCTTTAGAGACAATTATCAAGAACTGAGTTGGCTGATTAATTATAATATTTTATAACCACCCAACAAATATTTCACAAGACGGTTAATTAGCTTCTGACCGCTAGCCTAGCGTCTTTTCCTAATGCTGTGCTGTAGCAAAGAGGGGTCAGCTAATCTCGTGACCTAATACATATATTTTATAAAGAAACATTCAGAATACAAGAACGTAGACGACGCGCTTGATGTTTTCAACCAAACACCAAAGAATTAATCCCATCTCCACCCCTCCCCAATCTCCCCACCCCACCCCACAAAGGGGTGCCGAGATATGTGAGTGCGTGAAGAAGTGGTCCAAGGCTGTCGATTGCAAAAAATAAATAACCCTCAAAAATGTAATTAATAAGTTTAATTAACAACAGAAAAACTCACAAAAACAATAGTTTTTTTTTTTAATCCAAACAAAAGGTGTCAATTGCTGTTTATTTAATATTGAACATTAACAAGATTGATTGTGTGTGAAATTATAAGTGAAACATTTTCAAGCGTCATGTTCAAACGGATACTAAGACACCAAACTGACCAAGCAAATTTTTTTTGGGGTGTGTTTGGTGGAGGTTGGGGAGGACGGGCCGGGGGCAAAACGAGAGCCAAAACTTTTTAACAAATAGTACCAATCTGTAAAAATAAAAACATCAATAACATAAAATAACATAAAATTAAACAAAACTAAATTAAATTAAATTACATTAAATAAAATTAAAAAAAAAATAAAATATAATTTACACCGAGGTGCTCAGAACTTTGGCATTCCTTCCCTTGGCGCGCCATATAAATAGGTCAGTCTGCCCAGAGAAGAAAAGGAATGCTGTCAAAAGACTGGGGAAATCGCCTTTCAAACTTGGAATTTCTCAGCACAGATATCATCATCAGTTTTCAAGAGGCGGTTCCATTCTTCCAAAACACATCCTGAAGTTGTAGGGTGGGAAAGTGAAGATTTCGGAAGACCTGTGGGTGGACTACAGCGTGTGACATTTATTATCGCTAATGGGGTATGAAAAGGGTGTTGGGTGCGCCGTATTTCAACAAAAATGAGTCGGTCACTTCACATTTCAACCCTTCTCTTTATAACCCTAATATCAGCGCTGTGATCATTTTTTTGTATGGAACTGTTTATGCGCTTAATACATGTTCGTTCATTCATTCATTCTAAAACTCAAATCAGTAAATACGGCTACACGCCTCATATTAGTGTGATGTTGCTGTCTTTGCGGAAGAAAGATGCATTGACTACTACTGCTTGTATTTCCAGATAATATATACAAGAACTTTGAACTAGTCTGAAATCAAAACGACCAAATTGCAGACAATCGATGGGTGTGCGATCTGTCTCTCTGTCGGTCTGTTCGTTGCACGCCAAATCTCAAATACCACTGAACGGATTTTGACCAAACTTCATAGGAACATCATCTGGATTAGTGGCCTACCTCCTGTGCCATCATATTTGCTATACCAAAAGGGTTCCATTCGTTTTGCTCTTTATCTTAAAAAAAAAAACGGCTTAACCGATTTGGATGATTTTTAGTATACAGGTACTTCAGCTCATGACCAATCATCCTGTGGTAGTCTCTTCGTCCGTCACAGTGGTCCAAATTGTATCTATATATTCAAATCACTTTTTCCGCATGATCTTAAAACAAGTTGACATAATATGTACATTTTTTTTACTTGCAGATCACTAAAACTACTAAGCCTTTTATGACATCCGTATTTGCACTGTCTCCAATGTCAAGGCTGTCTCAAATGTCAAGGTCGATCGCCGCGATCCTTAATTTTCGAAATCACAATTGATTATCGATACAATTTTACATCCAATTTCTGACCACCACAATATAAACATCGCGTTAGACGTATAGCTGTATTGTTTAACATTGGATATAATTGGGAATGTGGAAGAGGACGGTGTGGAATAAGCGTATTAACGCTGAATGCCGATGGAACCTGACCGAGAAATGTTATAAGGGACCTCTGACGCAGGGTTCTATCGACGTCCCAATGTGAGGTTTCCTTGCACCATTTGCCCTCTGCAAGAAAACACATTAAAACCTCATCTGTCAGAAGGACAGATTTTAGTTTGATTTCTGTTGAACCATGGTTGACATAAATTACATCCCCTTCCCAGAAACCCAAATAAAATAAAATAAAATAAAACTCTAGACGGAAAGAAGAAGTCGAAAGAACGCAAGAAGTTTGGATGATCATTTGGACAGACATATAACAACACAAAAAAGATGAGATAGAAGGGGTTGGGGGGGGGGGGGGGGAGCGAAAGAGAGAGAGAGAGAGAGAGAGAATGCGTTTGTTAATATATATATATATATGTGTGTGTGTGTGTGTGTGTGCATGTGTGTGTGTGTGCGTCTGTATGCGTATAGGTGTGTTAGTGCATGCGTGTTCGAGAGTGTGTTAATTATAATTCAGCGCCAGGCTTTCAAGTGGCGGATGCGGAAAATAATCAACCAATGTAAGCAGATAAGCACATTTTTGTGAAACGTTTTACGAAATTACAATCTGTACTCGTCACTTCCAATTCCAGAGAGAGAGAGAGAGAGAGAGAGAGAGAGAGAGAGAGAGAGAGAGAGAGAGAGAGAGAGAGAGAGAGAGAGAGAGAGAGAGAGAGAGAGAGAGAGAGAAAAAAAAAGAGAGAGAGAGAGAGAGAGAGAGACAGACAGGGACAGAGACAGAGACAGAGACAGAGAGAAACAGAGAGATAGAAAGAGAACAGAAAGAGACAGAGAGGGAGAGGAAAAGTGAAACAGACACACAGAGAGAGACTATAAAAATATATCGCGCGCGTGTCTTGTGTGTGTGTGTGTGTGTGTGTTACACGGTATTTATCAATAGTTGATTCAGTACCGATGCTTGAATCTTGATAAGTGTAACTCGAATTCATTTATCCACGCAGCCTGTTCACTCAGCAACAAGGCAGGAGTCATCGAATAAAGTTTTCCAACTTTATTCAGCAAACACCAACATCTGCATACAAGATCGCTTTCCGAAAATCACAACAAGGATCATCTCTACAAGCAGACAGTGCATTACTTATATAGCCTCTCTGCAATCAAAAACAAATTAGAACATTCCAGCATGACGCAATAACACCCCATCAAAATAAAACTCCTCACCGGAATTATGCACTGTCTTACGTCACATAATGTTTACGAATCCACATGATTCGACCAGCTTTTACCAGTAAGGTCTAGAACCTTCGAGGGATAAAATAAACAAGTAATTCCAGAAACTTCTCAACAATATCGACCGACGAAAATTATCAACATTATACAAAGCTTTTCTAGCAACAACGCAAAATAAAATCAAAGGTAAATATATACACGCTATTATTGCATGCTTTGCAAAACAAAAATGATAGGATATATCCTGTACGTCAGTTGTAACAGCGTGTATGTGTGTGTGTGGGTGTGTGGGTGTGTGTGTGTGTGTGTGTGTGTATGTGTGTGTGTGTGTGTGTGTGTGTGTCCGCGCGTGGACATGTAGAAACGACGTTCTGATGACACACACACATGTGTGCGCATGTTTGTATGTAGAACTGGGATTTATTCTGTATAATATAGTCCGTCAACTACAATTCAGACCCCATTTGTTCTCATTTCACGCGTTCCCAAATCGCTGCCCAGATTTATAGGGGAAAAAAACGAGTTAGAAGAGGGGGGAAGGTGCCTCTCATTCTTTCGCATCGAGCCTTGAACCTAAATTTGCCACGGTCAAAGTACAATCAGCCCACATGTGCATAACAAACTGCATTCCTTCCTATTATATGTAGCAGGAACACGCACTAAAAAAATAAGCTCCTGCGTGAAAGACGGCGCAAGAAATATGGTCATCTTCTACTGACGTTTTTTTTTTTTTTTTTGGAACGTCGTCGACATGGAGAAACACGTTCGCCAATGTTTAGGCATCAACCAATGAGAGAAGATGACTATGACTTAAGACTAAGATTAAGACTGCCACTCCGGCAAAACAGCAATAGAAGGATAAAGGTTAAGAGGATCGATGGCAGTGGTTCCAGAAGCCAGGTTGTTCAGTCATCAAGTGGGCCGATTTCACCTGTTACCTCAGTTGCCAGGTGATTGGAGGCGACATCAAACGCCGTGGTCCCGCATGACTGCAAAATCTCTTGGTACCGCAACACCAGCTCTGAAAATGAAGGGATACAAACCTGCACGTTTGAGACATGCTGCTTCGGGCGAGACCTATTAACCGAGGTCTAACCTGCGGATGCATGCATTCCATCGCTTTAAAAAAAATCATGACGCTCATGTTCTAGACGAATGAGTTGTAAATGCTTAAACACACCCAGAACTTACTAGGTCTTATTCCCCCTATTCGGTCGTTAAGGATTGCTCAGCTGTTTTGGGCGTTGCAATTTGGTGCCTTATACGGTTTGAATAAGATGATGGTTTCGGTCAGCGTCTTGATGATGTGATAACAATGATGATGACGATGATAATGATGATGATTGATAACGATGATGATGACGACGACAATGATGATGATGATGATGATGATGATGATGATGATGATGATGATGATGATGATGATGATGATGATGATGATGATGTAGATTTGCAGAGCGTAGAACTCCATTTCAGAGGGTCATGCTCAATGTGCACATGTATAGTCTTGAAACGTTATCTAAAGCGAGCCTTGTCTCAACTCATTTCTGAAACTCAAGAGAGGTTATCTTACGTTGTTTGTTCTCGCCATATGCAGCTGTGAGACGTACGACAGGATTGTCAAAGATGCATTTGAGTTTGAGTAATGATGTTGTCACTTCCCACGGTGGGTGCGTTCAGAATTTTAGTTGTTAGAATAACTCTAAACGCGTACTCAGAAAAGAGAATTATTTTTTGGCTCCTACATTCCAGGCATTCTGGAAGATATATTCCACACAAAAGAGGTATACTAAATAAGCTGTCTTCGTTGTTCAGTTAGCATCTCTCCCACCACCATCACCACCACCACCACGCACAAGATAAATAAATTAATTAATTCAAAATACATACAAATAAATAAATGTAGCCGAGCGGAGAATTTGACTTCCGTTTCTCGGCCACGACCTTGAGAACATTGCTCCACCCGAGCTGTTATTTTCATTTTATCCCTCAAAAGAGGAAAATAAAAATATTTGCCCTGCAAGGCGGTGAAGCGTGGTTAGTAGTATCGGGTTGCCGGCTACTAGTGCCACGCACTGGACCTAAAGCAACAATAAATCAATCAATCAAGTGCCACGCACTCTTCTGCAAAGTCGCTGCCACCGACCTGCATAAAATGCCTGCCGACAATGTAGTCCAGCTCACCACCAAAAGCAGAAGGCGAATGGTCAGCCGGGGAGAACAAATGTCGTGTCGCCTTGTCCTGCATAACCCAATGGCATCCCCAAAGGATTCTGCAAAGCAGGAGCCACCCAAGGCTAGTCTAACCAAGAAATTCAAGGTAGACAATTTCTCTCCCAAGCCTCAACCAGTCGCCTCCCTCTCCGCTACATAAATAAATAAAAGTTTCTCCAAATGTAAGTTCGTGATTTTAATACCTGAATTTGAAAGAAATGGGAAAAACAGGCGGTTGAACAACAATAAATTAATAAATGCATGCAAAGCATCTTTGTACAGAAATACTAGCTGTCCTCTTATTTACATTATAAACATTATAATTTAATATTTTAAATCAAAAAGCACTAATCCTCCAACCTAAACATATATGTATCATCTTAGTTTCTTTATTAGTTTATCTCCTTTTTTGTGTTGAATTTATGTATCTATTATTCCGATATTTCTGATTTCCATGAATTAAAGCATTAAACAAAGAACTGTATTGTATTAGCATAAAATTGCTTCCTTAACTCGAGGCAAACAGCATGTACTCGCAGCCTTGTAAAGAAAGTCATCAATCTAGCCGGGCCGACACTGATCCCGATCTTTCTGTTCTACATGAAAAAGGACAACTTTCTGTTCACGGAAGGATAGCATCTCAAAGCCAGGGACCAATCTCACCATACCCCACTCCCCCATCTCCTAATTCGTTCTCTTTTCCCTTGTGATGCAACCTCTCTCTCTCTCTCTCTCTCTCTCTCTCTCTCTCTCTCTCTCTCTCTCTCTCTCTCTCTCTCTCTCTCTCAGTCTGCCTGCCTGCCCGCCAGTCCTATTTCTTTCTGTTAAATTGTTAAATCAGAAATGGGATAGGAAGAAGAAGAAAGAAAACGAAAGAAAACTTAGAAGAACAAGGACAAAAGGACAAGGAGGAGGAGGAGGAGGAGGAGAAGAAGAAGAAGAAGAAGAAGAAGAAGAAGAAGAAGAAGAAGAAGAAGAAGAAGAAGAAGAAGAAGAAGAAGATGATGATGATGATGATTAAAAGAAGGCGGAGGAGGAGTAGAAGAGGGAGGGAGAGAGAATTTAATACATAAATGGCCTCTGGCCCATTGCAGAGAGAGAGAGACAGACAGACAGACATGCAGGCATACAAAGAGAGATAGATAGGGGGGGCAGAGAGAGAGAGAGAGAGAGAGAGAGAGAGAGAGAGAGAGAGAGAGAGAGAGAGAGAAAGGACAAGGAGGAGGAGGAGAAGAAGAAGAAGAAGATGATGATGATGAAAAGAAGGCGGAGGAGGAGTAGAAGAGGGAGGGAGAGAGAATTTAATACACAAATGGCCTCTGGCCCATTGCAGAGAGAGACAGACAGACAGACAGACAGACAGACATGCAGGCATACAAAGAGAGATAGATAGGGGGGGGGGGGCAGAGAGAGAGAGAGAGAGAGAGAGAGAGAGAGAGAGAGAGAGAGAGAGAGAGAGAGAATCTAAATATAAACCGTCCAAAGAAAACCATTCAGTTACAAAAAAGCCATAATTATTTCCATGACATAGTAGATTTTAGCAGCGTTCTGGATGTTCCTTAGACGCTACGAATGCAAAGATGTTTAAATCAAATAGAAGAACTGCATCATCACTGGCACTCTTTCACTCTTGAACCTCTACATTATCAGCTAGAGGCAATGTTTGCCTCTAATTCCTGAATTGTCCTATGGAATGACAAACAGTGTTGTTTAAACTATAATGTCATTATATCACTGATTATCAGTTCCCGTCCAAAATGCGGTCCATTATTTCTATTAAATTTAAGGCGTAGCTTTCAATCCTCAGAAACTATGTGTGCCTAACTATCCACGGCAGCTGCAGCAGAACCAGCCTCCTATAGCTTCTGCAGCAGCTGACCCTAAGGGACGAGTGAAGATGAATGGATTCATGATGTGGTGCGGAACCAATGAAGCATGTGAGCGAGGTCTCCCAGCCGTGAACGACAGCAGTCACTGTGGGCAGCAGGGATTTGGAGCAAGCCTACTAATTTCTTCCTATGACTGTGCGACACCCTAAACAACTAAAACAAAACAAAACAATACAAAAACTCCTAGATTTACATTCATACCAGGCACATTTTGTTGAAACCTCGATATAAACGAAATTAAAGCAAACCGAACTGAACCAAACTAAACCATGCATCTACATCTTTTTCGAATATGTATTGAGATATAATTAAACACCTCCCCTCTTCGACGGTCTAACCTAAACAAAGTAATATATTTCTAAAATTTACTATATCTGATACAGTCATAAACCTTAGACCAAGAAACCTATCTATAATTATGAAAATGGATAACAGGAATTTATTTCTCCAATTGACATGTAGTAGGTATAACAATCGGATACAACAACTGCTGAAAAGATGAGAATACAAGATGACATATTTTAAACGACGTAGCAGCCTACTTCACCCAGAGTAATACAAGCAATAAATTATTTGTATAGCTTACATATAGAGAGAGCGTTCCCGAACACTGGATGATCCAGGTAGAAATGAAATAATAACTCGGTGTTCAAAACTGAAGATTTTCGTAATGGTTGACAGTCCTTGTACTTTGAAGGTAAGGTAAACATCTTTCTGGAATACATTCCTCTACTCTATGTAGAATGCAGTTTAGTGCGGTCATCCACAACAGGGCCATCGGAAACTGGTTCAGAACAACAATCGGTATGCGTCAGGGATGTCTACTCTCTCCAACACTCTTCAACATCTTCCTAGAGCGCATCATGTCAGATACCCTTGCAGATCACGATGGCACAGTCAGCATAGGGGGTAGAGCAATCTCCAACCTTCGTTTTGCGGATGACATTGATGGATTGGCTGGAGAGGAACAAGAACTTGAACAACTGGTACAGAGGCTTGACACCATCTCCAGAGCCTATGAAATGGAAATAAGTGCAGAGAAGACCAAAATGATGACAACACCAATGGCATCAACACGGACATCAAAGTCCAAGGTCAATACCTCAACACAGTGTATAGCTTCAAATATTTAGGAGCCATTGTATCAAACAATGGGTCCCGACAGGAAGTCCTCTCCAGGATCGCACAAACAACTGCTGCCCTGTCGAGGTTGAAGCCAATTTGGAGGGACCGGACAATCAGCCTACACTCCAAGGTAAGACTGCATCTTCCTATACGCTTGTGAAACATGGACCCTCACAGTAGATCTACAACAAAGAATACAAAGACCATCTTGCAAGGCACAGTGCAAGGAGGTAGAAGAAGAGGGAGACCGAAAAAGAGGTGGGAGGACAACATTCGAGAATGGACTGGTTTACACTGAGCGAAACAATCAGGGTTTCTGAGGACAGGGAAAGATGGAGTACGCTGGTTAAACGATCATCAGTGGTGCTCCTACGACATCCGAGTTATGGGATAGGATAGGATAGGATAGGATAGATGTAGAATGACCAGTGGAGGAGAATATTCCAGAAAGACCTTTACCTTACATTCAAAGTCTAAGGCAGTGTGATACTGTCATCTCTGACGGGAAATCTTCATTTTTGAACAATGAGCTATTACTTAATTTCTACAATAAATTATTTGGCAAATCGGCGGACATCTTGGATCTGCAATTCTGTGTGTTCTGGACGGAAGAGGAAAAAATCGATTAAATTAAAATTGAAAAAACTTTCTTCATTGAAAATGCGTTGTGTTTCGTTTGTATCCGACATAATATTTAAGTATAATGCCAGTTCGTCGAATCTGACCTGTCGAATAAGCAATGTACATTTCATCTGCGCCAAATTTCTGTTTGGAGGCATTCACACTGACTACCACATCAAAACAACGAGCAGAATGTTTAAGATATTGCTGGAGATATTTCTTAGGGTACGGTAACACAGTTGCCTTATGCAGCATTTAGTTTTAAGATGGCTGCGGGACCTCGATCAACGTTCAACGGCTTTTGGACTTGTTGTCTTGGTGTTGGCGAGGCGTCCGAGGGTGGATAATGAAGAGACCGCTTTATTAATGAGCTCCACGCGCGCTTTGCAGTTGGCTGCAAACCTTTGCCAAGGACTGTAAATGAGTAAGACGTGCGGAGATCGGTTTACTGAAAGAGAATAATATTCGACGGATAACAAAGACAGTCATAATATAAGAACAACCCGTGAATTAAAAAAAAACAATTAATTACCACAGAAGCCTGAAGAGATCTCTCAATCATTTACCTGATAGACTTGAGAATTACGTTCTAACATACAGTGCCTTTTCAGATGCCATAATCATCCTAGACTAGCAAATTCCTTGTGTAATTTCACTTGGTGAAATAAATTCTTGTAGTCTGTGTTTTAGAGAAAGGTTTCAGTGTTTGATTCATCAGATAAGTTCACGACAGATTAAATGATTGGTTTTTGTAGCCTGTCACATCCGCTGCTTCAACAGCGGGTACAAAGTGTATGCTTATCACAGGAGGAACAACGACTACAAAAAACTAACACATAAAACACCAGAGGGAACAATACAACATTTTTATTCACACATAAACAAGCTAATCTCTCTCTCTCTCTCTCTCTCTCTCTCTCTCTCTCTCTCTCTCTCTCTCTCTCTCTCTCTCTCTCTCTGTATATAGCTTTGCTTTTTTTTCTTCTTTTCTAAAGATGATTAGCATCATATTAGCAAAGAAATACAGGCTTATATGACTTAGGACTTATCCCATCAATGTCCTCTTGGTTTGAACTTTGTTATCATAACTGCGTTTCAGACACACACGAACAAAGTACATATTTTAATTCGTATAGGCTTCAAAGCTGTATGCATCTCAGAACTTCAAAGCCGATCGCCTAGTCACGTAATTAGTCAAGTCAATTATAGTTCCATTCTTAAACTTTCAATTAAATTATGTCCACACAAGCTTTCTTTAGCACTAATCAATTTTATTCCCACACACGAACGGGTCAATATTTGGGTGGAATTAAGGGGTCTTTCAAGTTTGAGGACTAGCTAATAAAATCGTACAGGATGTGGGTACATTCTGACCAAGCGAAACAATCTGCGTATCAGCCGCAAGCTAATCAGGTGAACTGTTTGTAAACTGTCTCTATCGTGTCAGCGGCGTGACGAAGGTCTACAAAGGCAAGGGGGTTTATCGTCACCTTTTTAGACCGATCAACCCAAACACTGAAATCGGCTTAAGGGCCTCGCGATCTTCTTGAGGGCAGCCCAGAAAGCCGCCAACCAAAAGGCGAGTCAACGCAGCTTGCGTCACTCGCGTCATCTCACGACGTACGCGGCAACTATCACGTCGTCTCGCTAAGGCGCTGGCGAGAACACGTCAATGCCTGGCCAAACATACCTGTGACGTAAAGACCGCCCCACGTCAAAAGTGACATCGCAGGTGCTTCGAAGATTTTAATTGTCTGCAAGATGCTTTTATCGAGAACTCGAAAACTGAAGAGCTGGAGCAGATAAGGTTAAATGTAATTAGTATTGACATGAATGAAACTGTTCTTGTAAATTTCGCATGCCTACCAATTTACGAAGGTTCTCCTGACACTACAGGGATCCGGCATTCGTAAAATAGTTTCCTGAATCCAAGTTACCCCCAAACACCCCACCCCCACCACCTAAGCAACAACAACAACAACAACAACAACAACAACAACAACAACAACAACACATATACACACCCACGCAAACACTTGTGATTTGCAAAACGGGATAACATTCAAGATAAAACCCTGATGGAATAAGGTTGTGAAATTATGCTCGCGCTTCAACAAATCGTCCGTTTCCAATAAAAGACTGAACGCTGCACTCAAATGAAGCTATATTGTGCCCTCCATTACTGAATAACACTGTGCATGCATGTGAGCGACATATAGATAGAGCTTACGACCACAATGTATAATCTATCAAGTTCCAGGCTAATCGCGGTCCTTAGCCACTTCGGTGCAGTATAATCTTACCTTTTTTATCTTCTTTTTTTGTGCAACAGATAACATGTTTATCACTTCCCTCACGCAGCCTGACAACTTCCCTTTCCCGGCAACCAGTTTTGAACAACGAGCATGCCTACATGGACGTTGATGCCACATACAACATTTTATTATAATGAGGTTATGGTCGACGTACACGTCTCAACGTTCACGCGAAGAGCGCCAAAGCTTCATCCGGCTTCCACCAAAGACATGTTATGGGCTTCGCCTGCTCACATGCGTTCCATAGTTCACGTCATTAGTTTCAGCGCTGAAGAAGCTGATCATCGAAGCTGCTCTCCGTCGCTTCCCGCTTTTCAACGCACGATCGTCGTCACGTGTGATTCCGCCCTAAATGTGTACAAAAACAAAACGTTCCAATGCAGAATGCTAATGTGACAGTAAACCAGCTGACCCCGACATGAGAATGCGTTGTAGGCCACGGTGAACTGGGGAGGAAGACGAGTTTGTTATGAGATTATCTACTAGTACAGTCATCGCATAGAAAGGTTTGCGTTGATAAGGGCCCATTCGTATCGACTGTAGTATTGCAATCACCGAGAATAGTTCACACAACTAAGGCGAGGCCAGTAGTCAGTAGTATAGAGAAACGGAGTAATTCCACTTTCAGTGCAAAAAGAGTCGCGTGTCTTCTTCATTGAATGTTATAGTTAGTCATTGTTTATAAAGGTCCTTCGGACGTTGATTTGTATAGGCTTGATATATATGTAGATATCTTTGTGTGTGTGTGTGTGTGTTGAAATGTTAGCTTTTCCTGCTCATTCAATCAATAAGCTAAGAAGCAGGAAGGCTATTTATTTATTTATTTATTTATTTATTTATTTATTTATTTATTTATTTATTTGTTAAAATATAGCGCTTTTCACCTCAAGGGCTGCTTAAGATGCTGGCCTATGCAGGATCCAACTCCAACCGCCGATCTTGTTCGATGTGATCTTTTCCGTCCTTACTTTAGCAAACTAGTATTGTGCATGCCGAAACTCCCAGGGCTGTGCCTCGAGCAGCTCACTGAGCAATCATGTATTATTTAAGCGTGATGAATCAGAAAGCTATTAATTAGATTATTATAATATAATGATTTGGTTAGTGCGTGCCATCAGAGTGAGCTTTTATTTAACTGCCAGAAGACGAGAAACAAGGAGATAAAAAAGCAACAGGTTGAAAAATGCTCTCAAAGTTAAAAAGTTGGCTAGGGCTCAATCAATGGAGAAAAAGTTTCATATAATTCTGCTAGCTATGGTTTAAATTGAAGAGTTAGCAGTTTGTTTTAGTCAGGTATTTTTAAAATTAATGTTCAAGGCTAAAGTATGTTTATTTTAATCGTTCTCATATTGCGTCTTTCCAATTCAAGAGCGACTCAAGGCGCTGGCCGAAACAGAATCTAAATCAATGCCGCCAAAGGGGCTCACACTTGAACTGAACCATATTCTGACACTTAAAGAAGTTAGTTAGTCCACGGAATTTTATACCATGGGTGGCTTTTCAAAAGAAAAAGTAACATTTTCATGTACAGGGGGACTGGGGAGAGATTACATTCCAGAGAGAGAGACAGAGAGAGAGAGGGCGAGAGAGAGAGATTACTACCACCTGGAATGCGTGTGCAGCATGACTGTAAGCTCCAGAGCCTGTGGAATGGAAATAAGTGCAGAGAAGACCACAATGATGCATCAACACGGACATCAAAGTCCAAGGCCAATTCATTCCTCAACACAGTGCATAGCTTCAAATATTTAGGAGCCATTGTATCAGACAATGGGTCCCAACAGGAAGTCCTTTCCAGGATCGCATAAACAACTGCTGCCCTGGCAAGGTTGAAGCCCATTTGGAAAGACAAGACCATCAGTCTACATTCCAAGGTAAGGCTGCTGCGCTCTTTTGTCATCTCCATCTTCCTATACTGATGGGAAACATGGACCCTCACAGCAGATCTCCAAGGAAGAATACAAAGCATGGAGATGAGGTGCTACAGAAGACTTCTGGGCATTTCCCATACCCGGCACGACCAAGTCCGACAGACCATCACACAAGCCATTGGACAACACGATGACCTGCTTACAGTGGTGAAGAAACGAAAACTCCGATGGTATGGCCACGTCACCAGATCATCAGGCCTTGCAAAGACCATCCTGCTAAGCACGGTGCAAGGAGCTAGGAGAAGAGGGAGACAGAAAAAGAGGTGGGATGACAACATTCGAGAATGGACTGGCTTGACACTGAGCGAAACCATGAAGGTTGCTGAGGACAGAGAAAGGTGGAGTACGCTGGTTAAACGATCATCTATGGTGCCCCAACGACCTCCGAGTTATGGGATAAGATAGGATAGGATAGGATGATTGTAAGCTACCTCATTTTAGTCTCACTAAGGTTTAGCAAACAGCATTCACTGCTTGGCCATGTCGTCAGCCATTACCTGTTCAAACGACTTTAATCGCCTATTAACAGATACCAGCACTGAGCAGCAATAGCAGAGAGCGCACACTCTTAGCCCTCGGTAATAATAAGGACCCATGCAACTCTTGTCGCTGAAGTGGAATGCAGTTGACAGTTTCCGATGATCCCCATGTTGTTGCGCCCTGCTTACAACAGTGTTTGCTCAGCAGTTTTGAAACTCCCATGTTTTTCCCCTCTCTAAATAGTCTCCGGCTAAGATGGAAGCATTGTTTCCCCTACGAGGGAAAAATCGCGCTCAGCGGCAGCGAGACGAGGCGCTATGAGGGATTCGGACATTAGCGAATGTTTGATTGTTTTTGGTTGGTTTTATCATATTTTTTGGGTGATTGCTTTTATTATTATTATTATTATTATTATTATTATTATTATTATTATTATTATTATTATTATTATTATTATTATTATTATTATTATTATTATTATTCTTATTATTATTATTATTATTATTATTATTATTATTATTATTATTGGGATAGGGGAAAGTGGGTTGGGACATGTAATCGTCATACACGTGATTAAAATTCGAGCTGTTTTCCCAGCGAAAGCATGGCAGCCGCAAGAGCTGCGCTAACAAGGACAAGGGGTGGGGTAGGAGGAAAGAGAGGACTATAGTGCAAGTTGAGTGCAATTATGTTTCTGGCACTCCCACCCGCCTACGACTTGAGTTTTTCAAAGTTCGTGGCGTTGGAATGCATGCGCACATAGACTAGAACTTGGTTTATGCTCTCATTCGAGAGAAGGGATTAAAAGCTTTTTTTTTAAAGTTGTTTTTTTTTCTGTTGATGGTTGTTTGTTTGTTTGTTTGTTTGTTGTTGTTGCTGTTGTTATTGTTGTATGATTCACTCGCTGTGACACTTCGTATCGCAAGTCTTTGGGGGGCTATCCATTCATTTAACAATTTTCCGAGCGGAACAACAGCGAACTGAGGCGTCCACAAGAGTACGGAGATCAACTCTCTCTCTCTCTCTCTCTCTCTCTCTCTCTCTCTCTCTCTCTCTCTCTCTCTCTCTCTCTCTCTCTCTCTCTCTCTCTGTGACAGTGGGTCTATTGCCCCGATGCTTGAATCCTGATAAGTGTAACTCGGATTCGTTTATCCATGCAACCTGTTCACTCAGCAACAAGGCAGGAGTCGTCGTGTGAAGTTTCCCAACTTTATTCAGCGTACATCAACTGCATACAATCGCTTTTTGCACTTTTCAACTTTTTCAACTCTTTCTTTTCAACTCTCTCCCCTTTCACAACACAGTGCATCAAATATATAGTTTTTCTCTACTCTAAAGAACGATGGAACGTTCCAGCGTGACGCAATTACAACCGATCAGAGTAAACTTCGTCATCACTGTCTTACGTCATATAACTTAGAATCATCTCGTAGCCATCGCTAGATTTATCCACACGCTTCGATCGATGGTAAACAAGTAACCCTAGAAAATTCTCCAATAATATCGACCAACGAAAATTATCAACATTATACAAAGCTTCTTCTAACTACAACTCAAAATCCAATCAAAGGTAAATACACTCTATTATTGCATGCTTTGCAAAACAAAACAATCGGATCTTTCGTGCGCGTCTCACATGTATTATCGTGCGCGTCGCAAACGTAACACTATCTCGTAACTCAAAGGTCGTTGGGGCATCACAGATGATCGTTTAACCAGCGTACTCCACCTTTCTCTGTTTTCAGCAACCTTCATGGCCTCGTTTAGTGCCAAACCAGTCCAATCTCGGATGTTGTCCTCCCACCTCTTTTTCTGTCTTAGTCTTCTTCTGCCTCCTTGCATCGTGACTTACAGGATGATTTTTTCCAAGGCCTGATGCTCTGGTGACGTGGCCATACCATCGGAGTTTCCGTTTCTTCACCACTGTGAGCATGTCATCGTGTTGTCCAATGGCTTGTGTTATGGTCTGTCGGACTTCGTTGTTGGTGATGGGCTGGGTATAGGAAATGCCCAAAATCTTCTGTAGCACCTCATCTCCATGATTTGTATTCTTCGTTGTAGATCTGCTGTGAGGGTCCATGTTTTTCAAGCGTATGAATTGCAAATTTGGTCAACATTACTCCAAGGTCAAGGTAGCTGGTGCTGCGGCGCCCAAAGGTGGTTAGTATAGGTACTCCTAAGTGACCTTGACCCTAAACTATGAGAGATATAAAGTTCAAACGTGTTGTATTAGAGACGATAGATTGATCTTTCATACAAGTTCTATTTTTGTGTTGATCTTGAAGGTCAAGGTCATTTTAGACCTTGCAACCAAAGAAATATGTGTGTGGGGGGGGGGGGGGGGGGGGTAAGGGGGGATTGTACATTAGAATGGCACTATTTAACCAATAGTACGCAACAACATTGGATTATGAGCATGAGGCCACGTGAAGGTCAAGGTCATGTCAAGTGCATCCCAAGGTCACTGTTTTTGACATAATACAACTTTTGCTGTAGTTTGATAGTACATAGTGTATTTAGAGTCGGTGGCCAACGCCATTTCAAGGTCAAGAGCATAGAAAGGTCAAAGTCGGTATTACTTTGCATTTTAATACCACACCCTTTGATTTTTCACTCATATGCAGAGCAATGTGAGTCTATGTACTCTCCCCGTCCCAAACTTTTAGATAAGTCCTAAATAGTCCAAAAATGCATCTTTAAAAAATAATTGTCCGTCCATCTGTCTGTCCTTGTTGTTGTATCAATTTTTATTCATCAGATTAACATAAGTTGTACTGATACAACTGTCGGTCCGTCGTCTGTGTGTGCAAAAATTGCAAGTGGGTTAATATTTCAGAACCTATTTCAACTATCACAAACATGGTAAGATGTTGAATACCCTGAGACCTCCTAAATGATCAGCGAATGAATGACTTTACTTCAACTTTCAAGGTCACAGGGTAAATAAGAGCATAGAAAGATCAAAGTCTGTAGTACTTTGCATTTTAATTCCACTGTTTCATTTTGTTTTTTATTTTGGGCACTGTGAGTCATATAGGCTTTGCCCTTCTAGTTTCTTTTTTAATTCTTGTTATTAGTCTCTTATTGTTGCCTTCCAGCACCCCAAGCAAATCTTCATGGAATGTGTAGTAGCAGAAGTTAACAGTGCTCGGGGAAATCAAAATCGGTTTTGTCATTCTTTCTGAGTTACACAAACTTTGAAGCTCAATATTAAAGACGGTAGTAAGTCGGGTAAGAAATGTGTACATCTCTTTAATGATGATGGGTAGGAACAAAATGTAATGTTATTATTTTCCAGAGTGTATGTTTAGGCCATGTAAACAACATGTATAGAGAGGCCTGTTAGAGCACTCAACAAATAATTAAGAATATAATTATAATTGGAATTTGACTTGCTGTCATTAGGTGAGAATTTTTTCGTTGACGTGTGTTTGAGTAATGCAAAGAGTTGTATTTATGTATATGCACCATGTCCATGAATTATGTTTAGTTGTTGTTGTGTTGTTTTTTTACAGTACAGAATCCTGAGTATGGATGTGCCCTTTCAGTTCTTTGTTTATTTCAATACTTGACGTCGTGTTTTGTTTCAGTTTACACAGTTTACATTTATAATAAAATTAAAAGACTGACAAGAGTTGATCATGGTTTATAAATTTTAATCTCATGTGAATCTTGTGTGAATTAATTAAATTATGCACGGTTGGTCCTTCCGGACTATTTCCAAAAGTTTTTTTTTTACAGGATTCCCCATATTTGGCCGCACACTTTCGTAACACTTGTTGTTTCCACAACACGAGGTGTTACAAATGTGTGCTAATTGCGTTCTTATAAGTGTTCACAATACTTAATAAGTGTGCAAATTTGGTAAAAAACCATGACAATTATTTTGTGTTCTATGACCACACATTTTAGCATATTTGTTACACATCCTGACACTCTTTTAAAGCATTTACAACACACTGCAACACATTCGCCACACATTTGCAAGGCATTCGCCACACATTCGCAACACATTTGCAACTTATAGTATTAAAGTGTTCAAATGTGTGCCAATAGTGTCAATGTATGTCTCAACATTGTACAATCCTCAAACACTTTTCAAAACTTTTCAACGCTTGTTCAACACAAACTAAATGTGCAGTTTTCTTCACAATTTAAGTGTTCAGAAATTGAACACTTTTTTAGAGTGTAGTTTGTAGGCCTACTACCCTTTACAAAAAGTCTTTTACTCCCATGATAACTAACAACTATTTAATAGTGTGGCGTTCAGCTATGCACTACACAACATGAACGTTTGACGTTTAGACGAGTTTTCACTTTTCAACAAAACAGGCAACGCAGTTGTTGCTTCAAAACGTCCAATTAAAAAGTATTTCGAAGGAACGTTTTGAGAGTTTAAACATTTTAACAAATTCAAAACCCGCCAGTTGAGGAAATACTCTGACTAAAACCTACTACACCGTTTTGTATCTACTCTCCAAACATAGTTACGGCACTAGGGTAGCAAAATAGTTAAGTATATCTTATCGAAAGGAAAGTTTTGAAAAAAAGGACTTTAAAATGTATTTGACTATCACTCTCATTTTTTCGGACACTTAATGTGTTTACTTTATGTTGGAAAGTGTACACTTATGTTCACGCTGACACTTGTTAAACCTTTTTGAAACACTGTGCTGCTCACATTGGAACACCTTGTGTGTTTAATATATGTCCCCTTTTGCAGCTAAAACATATATAAACTTTTTTAGAACAGTTTGCAGACTTTTTGTAGCACATAATCAGCCTTCCGAACACAGTCTGTTCAGATACGTTCCATTCTCGACACTTTCTTGCATACCGTCTGCGCTACCGCGAAACCTGCGCT
Source organism: Oncomelania hupensis (assembly GCA_036898135.1). Taxonomy (NCBI): domain Eukaryota; kingdom Metazoa; phylum Mollusca; class Gastropoda; order Littorinimorpha; family Pomatiopsidae; genus Oncomelania; species Oncomelania hupensis. The sequence continues at coordinate 65,051,744 of CM072513.1, read as the reverse complement.
GACCCTTGACCTAATCTTTGGAGTCGTCTGAAAATGTTGCTGTGATCCCTTTCAGATTCTTGTTTTGGCGGAAGTTTTCGATGTTTGCTGTAAGTACGTTTTATTTATACATATGTTAAATAATTATTTGTTGCTATAAAGTTTTAAACAGTCCCATCATCCCATCATTCCTACTTCCTTGTTTTCAAGGTGCCTCAAACTTGAATTCTATGGCCCATGATAATCTGTCCCCGTCTGCGCGTCAGTGAAAGTTTCCTAATTCGGCATATTTTCTTACAAAATGCTCATATTGTCCTGGAAATTGTTAGTTTTTAAAATTGTTTCGGGGGGGTGGGGGGGGGATATGAGTATAAAACGGAAAGATTAAAAAGTTACTAGTTGGGATCGAAACTCTTCTATGTTTATAATGTCTTGCTCGCAACCCAAGAAATAACATATCAGATTGGATTAATGTCTCCTTTTTCAGTTAATGCTTCCCTAACGTGTTGGGTGGCCTCATATATATATAATTATATTGACAATTTTATGCACTGTATTAATGCATACTTAGTACATGTGACATCAATGACTAGGGTGTGCGCTTTGTCACAGGTGTACTAATTTTCTTGTGACAGGCAACAAGCGCGGTGCGGACGACATTTGAACACTGGTTTCGTCGCTACGGATTTCTATTGTAAATTTGCGAGTTTGTATGGGTTTGTAAAATTTATCATTTGTAAAAACCTAATCACTCGTTGGTAGAGGTGTTTTTTATGATTTAGTTTCTGCTGTTTTTGTGAATTTTTATGTATATTTTCGATTTTTGGTGTGTGCATTGGCCATTGTCGTCTGCACAATCTCCGAGCACTCGTATGAGACATAGATCAGTACAATCTATGAGAGTAGTGAGGCCTACGACTTGGAGCCTGTGGTCGTCTTCTACGCGTAACTGCCAAAACTTTATTTGTCACCATTTTATTAACAGATCTATCTGAATAGCCTATTTTAGTATTTAGGCACAAGCTCTTTTAAACAATATATTTCCTTAACCTTAGGGTTGTTGCTTTCGTACTCGCTGTTGTTGTTAGTTGAGTTGTACTTGCAATGACCAACCGGCCAGTTTCAGCAATTTTTTGCAACCTCTGCCCTCTCGTTTCAGATAGTTTTCAGACATTTCAGAGTCATTATGTTAGAGTTCATAAAAACCATCCAGGATTCCATGTTCATTGTTGCATGTAGTTTGCAGTCATGTGCATTCACAGCAAAGACATGGGGTGCACTTAAAATGCACATGCACAGGCACCACCCAAACTATTGTATAAATAATTTTACCAAATGGAAAAAAACTGTGAAGCATATTTTCTTAGCTGTTTATACTTGTGTGAAATGTTTTGGAATTTTGTCTCAGAACTTGAAAAAGAGTGGGCCAAAGGGCCAGAGAGGAGAAATGCAGAGCACATCAAACACCTCCTTGATGCCACCGTTAGTGACAGGGACAGTTTCCTGACAGCAGAAAGCAGTGGTGCATACGGCATTTTATTCAAGAGGTACCCGTGCTTTGAAGAAGGGCAATACGTAAGTGTGTCTTTTGTTTTGTTTGGCACATTATAATAGCATAAAAACCACAAATCTACCGTGCAGCTTAAGACCGAATATACAGTGCAGCCTAACACTATCCTATCCCATAACTCGGAGGTCGTAGGGGTACCCCAGATGATCATTTAACCAGCGTGCTCCATCTTTCCCTGTCCTCAGCAACCCTGATTGTTTTGCTCAGTGTCAAACCAGTCCATTCTCGAATGTTGTCCTCCCACCTCTTTTTCGGTCTCCCTCTTCTTCTACCTCCTTGCACTGCCATGCAGGATGGTCTTTGCAAGACCTGATGATCTGGTGACGTGGCCATACCATCGGAGTTTACGTTTTTCCACCACTGTGAGCAGGTCATCGTGTTGTCCAATGGCTTGTGTGATGGTCTGTCGGACTTCATCGTTGGTGATGTGCTGGGTATAGGAAATGCCCAGAAGTCGTCTGTAGCACCTCATCCCCATGCTTTGTATTCTTCGTTGGAGATCTGCTGTGAGGGTCCTTGTTTCGCAAGCATATACTATAGGAAGATGGAGATGACAAGAGAGCGCAGCAGCCTTACATTGGAATGTAGACTGATGGTCCTGTCTTTCGAAATTGGCTTCAACCTCGCCAGGGCAGCAGTTGTTTGTGCGATCCTGGAGAGGACTTCCTGTCGGGACCCATTGTCTGATATTTGAAGCTATGCACGGTGTTGAGGGATTGGCCTTGGACTTTGATGTCCGCGTTGATGCCATTGGTGTTGTTGGTCATCATTTTGGTCTTCTCTGCACTTATTTCCATTCCATAGGCTCTGGAGGTGGTGTCAAGCCTCTGTACCAGCTGTTCAAGTTCTTGTTCCTCTCCAGCTACCCATCAATGTCATCCGCAAAACGAAGGTTGGAGATTGCTCTTCCCCCTATGCTGACTGTGCCTTCGTGGTCTGCAAGGGCATTTGACATGATGCGCTCTAGGAAGATGTTGAAGGGTGTTGGAGAGAGTAGGCATCCCTGACGCACACCGATTGTTGTTCTGAACCAGTTTCCGATGGCGCTGTTGTGGAGGACTGCACTGGTAGCCTTGTCATACAGGCTTTTGATGACTTCAATGATGTTAGGGCTGATGTTGTACACTCTCATGGTTGCCCACAGAGCTGCATGCCAGACTCGGTCAAACGCCTTTTTGAAGTCTACGAACACATGATATAGATGTTGGTGCTGTAGGTATTTCTCGCAGATTATTCTAGTGCAGCCTAACACACTGAGACAAAATGAAGACCCAGATGAAAGTGACAGAGGAGGCAAGAAATCTACACCACTAACGCTATCTCCTCCGATGTGATAAAAGTGAGTGAGCTGGGCATGTGGTACAAGCAAGATGATGACCGGGAAGCAAAGTTGATGTGTATGTTTCTTATCGGTGACCCCTGTAGTGTACCAACAGCGCCTTGAGTTACTCTGGTGGGATAAATACGCTATATAAGAACAATTATTATTCCTGGCACCCAGGCATGCAGGATGAGCCAGTATATTATACATGTACAAATCCTTTTTTCATATTGATTTTTGGGGTGTTTAGTTGTTGTTTTTCCCAAGATTTTATGGGATGCTAATAAGTTAGCCTTACCATTTTTTCTCTTTAATTACTTACAGATACCTGCTGTGTCTTTTGCAAATCAAGTGTATCACCGTGTAAAAATATTTGTTCAGATCTACCATGCCTTCAAGAGGAAAGTGGGTGAGGAGGTGGCACAAAAGTGTTCCAGAAACTTAACACAGTTGTTCAAGATTGTGTTGCAGCTGATGAGAAAGGACACTCATGCAGATGATGCTCTCAGGGTAAGCTTGCTTTACATTGAAAAGTAAAGGAGTTTTTGACCTCTGTAATTAATACATATTTTATCAATGTGGTGTGTGGTTGAAATCCATGCTGTAAACCTTTTGTTTCTTACTCAAAAGTTACTGCCTCTGTATAAGTGGGATGCTTTTTCTCAGATCATATAGGAACCTACATTTCTGCCACTTCCCTTATTTTTTTCCCGGCTGTGAATCCCCCAACCAACTGGTATTAATGGCGGCTGTGAAGCCACTAAAGGAAGGACCGGGTAGCTCAGTTGGTAGAGAGTCTTGCTATTAACCGAAAGGTTCGAATCCCGGATTTGCCATCGTGTGACCATATTATGTTCCCCTTACCATCAACTGGCTTGCTGGTGTCAGAATAAATCGGACGAGTGGTTACCTATATGCTATGGTGTCGTGTGACTATAATCTACAAACAAACAACCAACCAACCACTAAAGGAAGGGGATTCACAGTCGCCGTAAACACCAGGGGGTAGGGAATTCACATCCGGAAAAAATAAGGGTAGTGGCAGAAATGTTATCACAAACGAGTCATTTTTCCTTCCAAATCCTGTACAGTATTTGTGAAAGAACGTTTTAGCATTGCGGTCCCATTACTAAACAGTTTTAATTTAATTCTGTTTTGTTTTAAAATTCAAGGAAGTGCTGAACTTCAGCATAAAGTAACAAATTTCTTATTCAAAACATTGTCAGATTGCAAAAGCAAAGCATTTAACATTGAAGAGAACATATACACAAAATCTGGTGTATGTGCATCGTTTAGAAAACGCAGATCATTTGTGCAGACACTCAAGCCACTCACCTTGAAAAAGGTGCATCAAATATCGACCAGCCGCGGAAGGCGCATCAGCTTGTGTCCTCTAAGTTCATATATCCTGTATCCGTTGTTGAATGGACACTATTAGCATTATCATCATTTAAATTGATATGTAGTGTATGGCCAAATAAACTACAAGGATGTGCATAATAATTTGACCTTGCTTCAATTCAAATTCAAGTTCACAGAAAAACAAAAATGCAAAAAGTAACATTTCCCACTAAGCGTGCGAGTCTTATTGGCTTTGCCATTTTTGTTTGTTCATGCATGTCATGACAATTCTGAGGTAAATATATTTAAATTATTCTTTTATTATATTGACAGGATGCCTCTTTTCTGGTGGATGCTATCCGCTTCCTGGAAAAGGACATGCGTGTAAAAAGACTCAGCATAATTGAAGAAATTAAGGCAAGTCGCATTATTGTATTTGGTGTTGGTGGGTTCTCGTAGCTGGTTGTATAAGACCCGTCATTTTGGACGTGACTTGGAAACTTCATTTTGCAAATTTTAATATTAAAAAATGTTACCCTTTACAGCAAGTTTACAGGTCAGCATAATTTCTCAAGGTCACAGTGCAGAGCAATGAAATATATATATATATATATATATATATATATATATATATATATATATATATATATATATATATATATATATATATATATATATATATATATATATATATATATATATATAAAATTATTATTGTTGATAATTGAAAAGAGTGTGTGAGTCATTTTGGGCTTTGCCCTTCTAGTTTTATTTGTGTGCGAGTCATTTTGGGCTTTGCACTTCTAGTTTTATTATTTAATTATTCTGGTCCTGATTTGGCTCGGAAGAGTCCGCTGGAACTAAAGCAATAATCTTGTATTGTATTGTATTGTATTTAATTATTTATTTACTTTTACACAAAAAGTACTAGTTTTTCTGAGAAGGTAAAGTTACAACAATGGACAATCATCATGAAGTTGATGTTGAACCTTGTGACAGTTTCGTCTTCTTGCTACAGAAAGTACAAGTGAGCTTTCCATCAATATGCTAACAGCCAAGATTATATTTGTATGGATGAGGAATGTGTACTATGTTTAATATGATGCCCTTCCTATTTTTAGGATGTTGCTGATAGGGACATCCCCAAAACATTCATTGATGACGAAGGCTCTCGATTCACCCCGACTTCGCATATTCAAGACAAATGGAGTCATTACCGGCATCTTCGTTTGCGGGGATTCCATGCATACCTTCGTTCAATCAAACGACATCCACGAAGCTTTCCTGGTCCTTGTTGCTACCTATTATGTCTTCAACAATTCCTATCCTAGGCCTTACTCTTGTCTCATGCGCCTTCTGCAGAAATTTCTTTTTGGAGAAGCACCTCTCGCAGGCAAGCTTCCGCAGTCACTAATATTCTTGGCAAGGAAGATTGAAGGCATTTGGAGCTCGGGTTGAAGGATGTTGAAAGAACGTGTAATTCTTGAATTAGATTGGTGCATGGCAGTGTGTGTATATATATGGTGTGAGTAGATGTGAGAGGTTTTGTGATTCATAGTTCATGAAGTCAAGTTCCTCTTTGCAGAGTTTTAGTTGTAAACTTTGATTCTGTTACATGCATTTGATGTGGAAAAAACAAAAAAGACTGGTTTGTTTGTTAAAAGAAATTGTTTCAGGTAACCGGTAAAAAAAATATAAGTACGTCTTTTTTTTTAGAGGGAAGGGGAGGGGGGGGGGGGTAAGGGGATTGTCATGACTAGTGTTTTAGCTTGATAGTGTCACAGTCGCAGTATTTGAGTACTTTCATCAGCTGCTTTGGCAACATAAAGACCAGTACATATTTTGTTTAATTTAATTTGTATTTTATATATCAATACATACGTCAGCGAAAATATTTTAATGTTGGTGACAAAACTTAACAGACGGTCACTGAGGTGACCGGAAACCATTATTATTATTTTTGTGCTCGATAGTTCGCTTAATGATTTTAATTGGTGTTGTTGTTGAACCTATATATGGACATAAATAAAAACGTTTTCTGGTAATTAATAATCTTTTATAGTCTTTTATGCAAAATATGAGAGTGCTTGTTATAGATGGTTGACATTCTTATGTAGGTGGTTGTAACCTGCATGATTTTCAGATTTATATGCAGTCGCACATTAATTTGGTACCATTTTCCAATTTTGTTATGACATGTTTTAGCTTGATAGTGTAAGAGTCACAGTATTTGAGTACTTTCATCATCTGCTTCGGCAACATAAAGACCAGTACATATTTTGTTTTAATTTATTTTATATTTTATATATATACGTTAGCAAAAATATTTTAATGTTGTGACAAAACTTAACAGACGGTCACTGAGGTGACCGGGAACCATTATTATTATTATTTTATTTTTGCTTGATAACTCGCTTAATGATTTTAATTGGTGTTGTAGAAACTATATATGGACATAAATAAAACGTTTTCTGGTAATTGTTAATCTTTTATAGTCTTTGTCCCCGTGGGGGTGCCGGCGGTTTCAATATAAATAGTATCGCCACTTTCTGGCAATTTAGTGCTTTAAATTCCCACTGTCGCTGTCTTTCTCCTTTGTTCTTTCTCATTCCTACTGTTCTATCAATCTACTACTATACTATCTTCTTCTTCGCTAGACCAGTCACCTACCTTTTTTCTTGAAAACTCTTCTGGGACAAAACTCATTTGCATGTGAGGTCTGTTGGATCAGCTTGGGAATATTGGACGCTTTCTGCCAGGTGGTCACTGGGGCTTCCTATGATGTTTTTATTTGGCAATGTAGGCATTTTATATGTATGTGTTTTGTTGATATTTTATAATAATGTTTGTATTCTATTTTGTTTTTGTAAATGGGGGGTCGAAAAATTGGAGTATAGCCTCAGCGTGCCCTGCGTGGGATGTCTTTATTGTAAAGTGACCGGCTGGTGGAGTGCCTTCAGTGTTACCACTAGGGTTGTTTTGGCAGATCTTTTATGCGGATCAGGGGCGAGTCCTCTTTCAGCGAAGTTGTGGTCTTAATTCTGTGGTCCTGATTCGGCTCTTTGAAGTCCGCTGGACCCTGTAAGCAATGAATAACTAACTAATTAATTTTAGTCTTTTATGCAAAATGTGGGAGTGCTTCTTACAGATGGTTGACATTCTTATGTAGGTGGTTGTAACTTGCATGATTTTCAGATTTATATGCAGTCGCACATTAATTTGGTACTGTTTTCCAATTTTTGCAGAGAACTTTTCTGGAGCACTAACTTTGCTACAGTTCATGAACACATATGTTCAGTACTGAAGAACACATGAGTTCAGTACTGTATATTATGTGTTTAAGAACAGTAGGAAAGTGTTCTAAAAAAGTGTTCTGAACGCCTGCAAGTGTTAAAAATTGGTAACAGTGCCGTGGACACTTTTTAGAACCTTTTTGGTGTTCACATTGGAATGCTTTGCAACACTTCTAAACGTCTCCAAAAATATTCTAGACATGAACACTTTGCATCTGAACACTTCCTGACATGTAATATAGTGTTAAAAACTGGTAACAGAAACAGTGTTCAGAAGTGGAACACTTTGAATGAGAGTGATCCCTTTGGCGATAGTTTAGTTTTTTAGTTTCACAACTTTCAAACTGAAGTTATCAGCGTTGTTTAAATAAAAGTTAGCAAACAATCACAGTCTTTACTATTAAAACTAGAATTTTACATTATACTTAAGGTTAACTCAAAACACATTATACCACACAAGTTAGTAATGTTTGGCAATGGTGTGTCCAAAACGCCGTTTCAAACGTGTTTGACTTTTCCCTTTATTCCCTTTTTAGAGTTTTAATTATAAGGAACACAAAGCCAATTCTTTAGTTAACCCGTGGTTCGGGTTCAATTGTAAGAAATGCAAAGTTGAGAATAAGCTTACTCCCCATTTTTACGTTAAAAAAGAAACTGTAGTCATAAAATTATGCGCATTCATTCTTATTCTTCTTCCTTTAGACGACCAACATCAGTATTTTGATGATTTTGTCGCTTTTTGGATGCTAAGACGCGCTTTGTATTATAGGTCGGGTGTATTCTAAGAATACCAGAGGCTATGAATTTTTACTTAGATAATAATAGGAAGGGGGAAGGGTACAGGGGCGATCGGGGGAAAGGGAATCAGTGGCTGGGGGGTTGGGGTGGGTCACGGGAGGGGGGGGATAGGTGAGGAGTGGGGATAGGGGGTGAGAGGGTGCATGGAGGGTGGTGAGGAGCATCATGTCAGAGGCAGGAGGTCAACCTGGACTTAAAGGTGTCCAGGGACTCTGCAGTGACGACCTCGTCAGGCAGATTGTTCCAGTCCGGTATTGTTCTTGGGAAAAACGACATCTGCCTGTACTGAGTTCTGCAGTGGGGGATGTCGTAGCAGCAGCTGTTGTTCTTCCTGGTACTCAGCCTGTTTTCTGATGGTGTGGGCAAGTAGTTGGAGTTGATGGATACTAGGCCATAGTGATATTTGTACATCATCTCTAGGCGGGCTCTGTGTCGTCGTTCTTGAAGAGAGGGCCAGTTGAGGGATTCTATGATGGTGTCTACACAAGATGAACGCCGATGTCGATTTGAGACCCATCTCGCTGCTCTGCGTTGTACTTTTTCGATGGCTAGAGTCTCGGTGACTGTGTAGGGGTCCCATACTGTTGCTGCTTATTCGAGGATTGGACGGACAAAGGCCTTATAAGCAGTTTCCTTTGCCTTCTTGTTGCCAATCCTGAGGTTGCGACGGAGGAAGCCTAGTGTCTTATTTGCTTTGTTAGTGATGTTGCTTACATGGTTTCCCCACTTCATGTCGTCCTGGATGTTGATGCCAAGGTACCTGGTAGAGCTGACATTTTCGAGTGTGTGGCCGTGCAGTATGTATGTTGGGGTGATCTTCTTTCTCTTTCTAGTGACGCTTAAGGTGGAGTACTTTTCTGGGTGGAACTGCATGGACCACTGTTCTTCCCAGGATGCAAGGGTGTTGAGGTCTTCCTGCAGTACTCTTAGATCAGCTTCGGTTTTGGTGGTGTTGCTGCACATCGTGTCGTCGGCGAGTAGCCTAACTTTGGACTTGATGCCTGTCGGTAAATCATTTATATACAGGAGGAATAGGCTCGGTCCTAGGACTGAGCCTTGGGGAATCCAGGATTCCACTGGTGTGAAATCGGATCTTGCTCCCTCAACCACCACCGCTTGCTGCCGGCCGTGCAGGAATTCCTCAATCCAATTCTTGAGGAGGCCTTCTATTCCATAGCGCTGGAGCTTGTGGATCAGCAGGGCGTGGTTTACCTTGTCGAAGGCTTTCGAGAAGTCGAGGACGATGGAAGACATTTGGAAGATTAACAGCTATGAGGAGAAAAGAATGTATTATTTTTGGTTGATAATGATACATAAGTATAAGCCCCAACAATTTCTGTATTTATTATGATTTTAACCGTTGCCAATCCCACTCCACCCCACCTTCCCCACCCTGCCCTATATCCGCACCCTAATCTCATCCCATTCTCCCCTCCAATGCCAACAAAAACAGCAACCCCTAGCGGTATATCCATCCACTCAAGCACTTTCTCACGCACTCCCACGCCTACCCAGATAAACGTAGACCTACACACGCACCCACAGTGCAGGGGCGGACGAGGGGGGGGGTTTCCGGGGTTTCCGGAAACCCCCCCCCCAGCCCAAAAAAAAAAAAAAAAACGGAAAAAAAGAAGAAGAAGAAGGAGAGAGAGAAAGAGAGAGAAAAAAATCACTTTAATATATATATATAAAATTATAAAAACAAAAAATAAAAAAAAATAAAAATAAATAAATAAATAAATTATATATTTATTTATTTATTTATTTATTTATTTATTTATTTAATTTTATTTTTTTGGGTACGAGTATTTGACTTTTCCCACAATATGCAAGCCCTCGCAATCTTCTCCCTAAAAAACTTCAATCATTGCAATCATTCCAAACAATCTCCAGACAAACACCGTCTTTCGTGCTCCACAAAGAGCAAAGCTGATATTTCCCGTCTTCGTCGACATTCTATTTATTTATTTATTTATTTATTTATTTATTTTATTTATTTTTAGTTTTAGTTTTTGTTTATTTTTTAGGAGGGAGGGGGGGGGGGGGCGCCACGAGCGGAAGAAATGAAAAGAAAGGAAACGATATTCCTAATGGATAATATAATGGATTACGACAGGAGTGCCCAATACGTCGATCGCGATCGATCGGTCCATCGTGAAGGCAGTGTGACTCAGATCGCTAGCATTTTAAAAAAATTGACGTCAGCCTATTATATGACTATATATATGTTTTGCATTTTGGTGGTAGGTAGATCATTTTGGCTTGGTCATTTTAAAAGTACCTCGCATGCTGAAAAAGTCATAGTGTGGGCAACCCAGCGCTTCAAACTGCCGCGAACGCCGTCGTTGAAGCCCTCCGATTCGAAAGGTGTGGCAAAGCTCAGTACATATTTTGGGAGCAAAGGAGGTAATTATTATTTTGAAAATTTAATCTTAAAAGTAAATAACATATCCTATCCTATCGTATCATATGCCATAACTCGGAGGTCGAAGGGGCACCACAGATGATCGTTTAACCAACGTACTCGATCTTTCCCTGTCCTCAGCAACCCTGATTGTTTCTTGCTTACTTGCTTAATTCCTTGAATTTCGCGTGGAACAAAGGGCCTCCACAACAGTTCTCCAGCGCACTCGGTTCTGGGCAGCCTTTTTCAGTTCACCCCATGACAGGTTGCAGCTCTTCATCTCCTCCTCACAGGAACGCCTCCAGGTCTTCTTGGGACGACCAACCTTCCTCTTCCCCTGAGGATTCCACTGTAGGGCCTGCCGTTTGATGTCCCGTTGGGGTTTCCGCAAAGTGTGTCCCACCCAGCGCCACTTCCGCCTGGCAATCTGCCGGTCGATGGGGTCTTGATTCCAGTCTCGAATGTTGTCATCCCACCTGTTTTTCGGTCTCCAGCTTCTTCTACCTCCTTGCACTGTGCCTTGCAGGATGGTCTTTGCAAGACCTGATGATCTGGTGACATGGCCATACCATCGGAGTTTCCGTTTTTTCACCATTGTGAGCACGTCATCGTGTTGTCCAATGGCTTGTGTGATGGTCTGTCGGACTTCGTCGTTGGTGATGTTCTGGGTATAGGAAATGCCCAGAAGTCTTCTGTAGCACCTCATCTCCATGCTTTGTATTCTTCATTGGAGATCTGCTGTGAGGGTCCATGTTTCGCAAGCATATAGGAAGATGGAGATGACAAGGGAGCACAGCAGCCTTACCTTGGAATGTAGACTGATGGCCCTGTCTTTCCAAATTGTCTTCAACCTCGCCAGGGTAGCAGTTGTTCGTGCGATCCTGGAGAGGACTTCCTGTCGGGACCCATTGTCTGATACAATGGCTAATAAATATTTGAAGCTATGCACTGTGTTGAGGGATTGGCCTTGGACTTTGATGTCCGTGTTGGTGCCATGGGTGTTGTTGGTCATCATTTTGGTCTTCTCTGCACTTATTTCCATTCCATAAGCTCTGGAAGTGGTGTCAAGCCTCTGTACCAGCTGTTCAAGTTCTTGTTCTTCTCCAGCCAATCCATCAATGTCATCCGCAAAACGAAGGTTGGAGATTGCTCTTCCCCCTTTGCTGACTGTGCCTTCGTGGTCTGCAAGGGCATCTCACATGATGCGCTCTAGGAAGATGTTGAAGAGTGTTGGAGAGAGTAGGCATCCCTGACGCACACCGATTGTTGTTCTGAACCAGTTTCCGATGGTGCTGTTGTGGAGGACTGCACTGGTAGCCTTGTCATACAGGCTTTTGATTACTTCAACAATTTTAGGGCTGATGTTGTACACTCTCATGGTTGCCCACAGAGCTGCATGCCAGACTCGGTCAAACGCCTTTCTGATGTCTACGAACACATGATATAGATGTTGGTGCTGTAGATATTTCTCCCAGATTATTCTGAGGTTGAAAATCTGTTCAGTGGTACTTCGCGCTGCCCTAAATCCTGCTTGCTTTTCGGCTATGATTTTTTCAGCTTGGGGTTTCAACCTGTTGAGTATTATATTTCAGGAGGACCTTGCTGGGATGGCTGATGAGGCTGATGGTGCGGTAATTTTCACATTCCTGAAGGTTACCTTTTTTGGAAAGAGTGATGACAAGAGATTTCCATGGTGAAGGCCACTCCCCACTCTGCCACATCTTGTTACACATAATGGTGAGTGCGTCGATCATCGCTTCTCCTCCTGCTTGAAGCAGTTCCGCGGGTATGTTGTCCACTCCCGCTGACTTCCCCTTCTTCAGCGATTGCACTGAGCTGCCTCAACTTCTTCTCGGAGAATTGGGAGGATTTCTTCTTCTTCTCTGTTCTCTGGACATGCTAGAACTGATGGGTCTCCGTTTGGTTTGTGGTTGTAAAGGTCAGAGCAGTACTCTGTCCATCTGTCCAAGACTTGTTGTTCTTCTGTAAGGCATAAGCCACTTGCTTTGGATCGTGGAGACCTTGGGCTGTTTAACACTTGTCAGCGGCTTCACAGTCTGGTAGGCCTTCTTGCTGTTGTTTTTGTTCAGACTGTTATCTATTTCCTGGCATTGAGCTTCTGTCCAGTTCTCCTTTGCTGTGCGCATGCCTTTTCGGATGTCATTGTTGATTTTTCGGTAGGCATCAGCTCCCTGTCAGGTGTTCCTTTTCTTTTTCATCTCTTCGTTTATCACACAGGTCCAAAAGTTCAGGTGTGATCCACAGCTTCTTCTTTGACCGGTGCTTTCCAAGGATTTCCATGGAGGCATCTGTCACAGCTAAGTTGAAGGTGGTGGTCATGGTGTTAACATCTACTTCACCAGCTCTTAAAATGAGC
>CM072513.1:65011161-65033661 GCA_036898135.1 Oncomelania hupensis | reverse complement strand
GGCGTTCTGGACCTCTCTTTTCTCTAGGCAAGCTTAGTGTGGGCGGCGCCTATCTCCTCTCCCTTGCTAGCTGCTTTGCCTTTCCAGCTTCTAAACAGTTCCATTCACAGCTGGGTAGACAGTCTGGACTGTATCGTGGCCTTATGATTTTTCATTTTCATTGTATCATTGTGTGTGTGGGGGGGTCGTTTGGTGGTTGCCTTCTATGTGTCCTCACCCATCCAAGTATTATCTCGCCCCGACGTTGCTTGACATGAAGCAGTGCTAGCGTGTGCCTAAACCACTACACTGCTGTGCCACCCAAGTATAGAGATTGAGAATCGATCAATGGTTTAGTGCTCTTCCAAGAACTCCTTGCAATCTTTGACAAAAGCTTAGCTGATGCACACACACACACAAGAAAGTATAATACTTCTAACTTTTCAATCTCCGCGAGCTGAAGACCAAAATAACTGAGATTCCAAAGCATGCCTACTTGGCGCAATGAGATATAAAGAGATTGCATCTCGGCTGGCTTAGGTGTCTCTTGGAGGAACCTTCGTATATTCGCATGTGAAATAGCTGGAACTGAAAAGGGACTTTACTTTTTAGAATAATGTTGCAACATGTATAGAAAGCAATAAGATAAACCTGTAACTTTCGACACACTTATCGATATTATTGTTTACATGTACTCCAACGGTTTTAAGACTCGTAAAACACATCAATCTGCCTGAAATAAGGGAAGTGTTAAATTAAAGTGTCAAAGGAGAACAACTTGTGTTTAAAAGTCACCCGATAGACCCTGGTTGTGGGCAGGGCAACTGTAGTGTAAAGATGAAGATTTTCCGCAGCAGCACACCAACATTCAAAACCATAACTTTCAGAGTGCATCTATCTTACTAGTGTGCATTACGCTAACGTAGAGTCAGAAAAGATAACTAGTCTTATACAGCGCACTTACCAGGTCAATAACAAACAGCTCATGGCGCTGAAAGCAGCCCAAAGCTGTACCTTTCCGCAAGCCTGCAAAGATACAAAAATGCGCCAATCGTAGATACAATTCATAAACCAGTAAAACATGTTTCTAAAATGTAATATTTGATCTGACAAATAAAATACATAGGAAAAGTAGGCTTACATGCTCAGCAGACCCAATTTTATTGTTAATACCAAAGCCGAGGAAGGGGGCGAGCCATTCACTGATTTAGATAGATAGGGTAGCTTCACGACCTGTTTTCCGCTTCTTACTGTCCTCATCTACCGCGCCCCGAGCACATCATTTCAGCATGGAGAGATGCGCTATACAAAGGGACAACAATGTAAGAAACGTTCATTTTGGATAAGGTACAGTATAATCGTCATTAATGGGACGAATAATCAAATAAGTTGCGTACCGTTTTTCGATCCTACGTAAGTCAAAATGACCTCACCGTTAACAAGCATGAAAGAGCTACTACATTATAACACGCATCGCCTTGCTAATATACTTATTAAACTGTGGCTGCAATGTCCCAACAATTTATTTTTGTGATAATGAACAACACAACTTAGAAAAGAATGCACAGTGAGTTATCTATAAATGAACATTAATGCTTTCGGATAAATTATATTTATCCTGCAAAAAGTAAAACATGTTCCAGCAAACGACGTTCGTATAGAGTTATACGACTGAAGACGAATAAATCCTTTAAAAGTGAACATTTTAAGCATTGCAATTATCACCTGAAAAGTGGTAACCAGCTAGCTCTACAACACACTAATGAATCACATTAGGAGGAACAGCCATATATACATCACATGATATTATTTTTAAACGAAAGATATTGAAGATGACAGCCTCAAAACTAACATGCACGTACTCACATACATACGTACACTCACAAACAGAGGGAGGGAGGGAGCGAGAGAGAGAGAGAGACTCGCACACCTTCTCTCATTCACACACATACACACACACACAAGTATGTAAAACACCAAGACTGGGTTTTACTAAGAATGCAAGAATCGGAAAGTGATATTTTGACGGAAAGAACGCAAACTTCTTCTAGAAATGTAAGAATCTAATGCAAAATTGGCTCTTTCCGTCTCAAAAGTTGACCTAGTTCGTCTCCTATAGGCGACGAAATAGGTCGAACTTTCTTGCAAAATGTTTCGAAAATTGACTGGATTTTCTCCGTCCCGGATAGAGCACTCTCTTGTACTCTCATGCACTACAACTGCACTCCCATGCACTAAAAGAGCACTCCTGTGTACTTAGAAAAAAGTGGGTGGCTGGAAAAAACTGGGTGACTAATACACACACCCATTTCCTGCATAAAAAGCAAGGTTAGTCACCCATTTCAAGGCTTATACCTCTGCACACCCTCACACACACACACACACACACACACACACACATTGCTGCTGTATTTTTCTATAACTATCTTTGTTTCCTCCCTCCTCCCTTTCAATCCCATAACGGACATTGATCAGCTTCCTCTGGACAGCTATTTTAAAATATTTTAGCCAAAATGTGCCCTTTTATGACAATCTTTCTGATAAAACTAGTAATTCAACAGCCGAAGATATGCATCTGTCATTATAATTATTTTTTTTTTAAATTTAAAATATGCAACTTGTTCAAATTAAATATGATATGAAGTATTGGCAATGTTCCGAGATAAATGTTGTTGCATCAAGTTTTATTCATCAGATTAACATAAGTTGTATCTGAATGAAAATAAATGAAAAATCAGAAGAGCAGCTGAGTAGAAATCACCATGAAGAAAATTGCCTGTCATAATTGCGCACGTTCTAGAGTAAAAGATGTCTCCTTCTATATCTTCTTATCTTTTCCTACAGGCAAATGAAACAGAGATATAATTATAAAAAATAAAAAAAAAACACAAAATGAACACAAATATGAACGGAAGTTTACACAAGGGCCAACATATAAACCCATCCAAACTCATACTCCCTTTTGAGAAGAAGCGTGTCTGTTTAATGCCTCCCAACAATTCAAGCACAGAATCTCAACAGAGTTTGCCGCGAACTGTCCTCAAGATGCCTCGAGTTGTCGCTCTTGAAAATCTGCCCCAGCCAAAAAGGAACAGTTTGCAGAATGTTACGTCGATGACGATCATATAATATAATTGTGGCCGCATATCAGTCCCATCGGGCATATTCGAACTTTTCAATATTCGCCTGTATAGGCAAATCATTCTTTTTTTTTCTTTTTTTGGGGTGGTGGTGGTGGGGGGGAAGGAGAGGGTTTGTTTTGGGATTGGGGTTGGGGGTGGGGGTGGGGGTTGGGGAGTGCCACAAAGTGTTTGTATGATACTCCCTTCTCCGGCATCACGGTTTTATTGCATTACCCCATGTGGCCTGAAGACGAATAGATCTGAAATAATATTCTTTTTACGATAAATAATTTCAAATGATAAATCCTCTGCCTCTCCCGCCCCCTTCCTCTCTTTCAAAGATAATAGTTTTTTTTGTTCTGTGGCATAGCAAGTGCGGTTCAATTACATTAACTTATCTGGGCTTTTAATGCAATACCCCATGCAGGCGTTGCCAGGCCTGAAACGGAGGTCTTTGTCATTTTAAAAGGCCCGCTTTGACCACGCCCCCTTAACAAATCCTTTTAACATTCACAGTTGCGTCACTGAAAACAAAAACAAAACAAAAACTATCTCTTTTGAAAGTATAGTTATGTTTTTTGTTTTTTTTAAATGAACAAAATTCGGTAGTTTCTGTGTCTATGAATAGCAACAGCCGTTGGCTAGCCAGCCAACTTTCTGGAGCTAAAAATAGCAGCTACCAATGCCGGTAAAAGACAGAGCTCGTAACAATAATTGCTTTTAAAGGCTTTCGTTTTAGGATGATAAAATAGACCCTATCCTACCCCAGACACACTCTTCAGCTTCGTTGTTCATTTAAAGCTAAGGTCAAAGTTCACACCACTAAGGTAGTCCACGTACCGTTAATCAGGGGAAATCACTCGATCTCTGGAAAATTGAAACCTTAGCGGCTGGTTTTAGCAAGGAAAACCCTCTTTATCCTTGTAAACAATGCGAAGTTTAGAGTAAACCCGTTTTCGTCAAACGTAAACGAAATCTTCGAATTTGGGCCTTTTTAAAAACAAATAACATTTATCTTTGTTGTACCTTGCGAAAGAGTTTTAAAATAAAAGAGAAAGCGTGGTTTTTATCTGAGGATTCGTTGTGTTGCTTTTCTCTTCTCCTTTTTTCTGCGGGTGTCGGATAGCGCAGTGGTTGGAGCACTCGCTACTGTGTCGCAAGTTAAGCATCGTCCATTGCGGTTAGCACTTGGATGGGTGACGGCAAAACGTGAAGGGACAAATAACAACGCCCCCAGTTGACTCAACTGTGACTGAGTACCTACTGTCTTAAGGGTGGGGAAGGTAAAGCAGCGAAGGAGAGAGATGGGCATCACCCTAGCACTCATTACGCTGGCCCAAGATAAGTGTGATCTCCAACATCACGCTCCCCTACGGCCACAGGCTATGGGACTACCTTTATCTTACCTTTTTTTCTGCCTGTTTTTTTTTAATCTAAAGATAGATTTTGTGTTTTGAGGATAAACAAGACACAAATGATTGTGAAATTTAAAAAAAAAATATGAAAATGTAAGTTTGTGTGTGTGTGTTTGGGTGTGTGTGTGTGTGTGTGGGTGTGTGTGTATAGTGTGTGTATGTGCCAGTGTGGGTCTGGGTCTGGGAGAGCGTTGAAGTGTGCATCTGCCTGTCTGTGTTTGTATTTGAGTGCTCTTACCTCTGTGTGTAGGGATGCACGCGTGCACACACGCGTGTGCGTGCGTGTGTGCGTGCACATATGTGAGTGCATATGTCTGTGTGTAAGAGGGTGTAGTTGTTGCTGTTCAAACTAGGGCATTTTAACACATACACACAGATACACACAACCATAAACGAATATAAAAGAAACCTAAAAGAAAAGGAAGAACCGCTGGCGTTGATGTTGAAGTGCACGCCACTAGCTATGTTGGGCAGTTGCAATTCTTCATAAATTCAATCTTCTGGCTAATAAGACTCAAATTTAATTTCCTGATACAACCAGCTTCCCTTCAAACCCCAGCCTCTCTTCAATCCTAACACCAACCCCAACCCCAACCCCCTCCCCCCTCTTTCCCTCTCCAAAAAGATTTTTTAAAAGTTATATTTTGACTGATTTTCCTTATGTTTTGATTTTAGAGAATGTAAGCTAATGTACATTGGATTTTCCGTCCCGTTCTTTTAGCGTTTAAAGGAAGAAAGAAAAAATATCCGATAGCGTTTAACGGATCTTCTTCACAAAATAACAGACCGTTGTTTTGATTGCAGTGTGAGTTATGGGGAAATTGGCATTACACACACACACACACACACACACACCTACACACACACACACACACGCACAGACACACACCCGCACACACACACACACACAAAAAAAAGAAACAACAAATACCATTATCTATGGTAGCTGAGATTTAGCTGTGGAATTAACAGCAAAAAAGCTCGCCGTTACAGAAGCTAGCGTGAAGCTTAAGCAAACACAAATATCGTGAACTGTTTGTGAATTTGGCCTTTGTGTGTGTGGGTGGGGTGTGTGTGTGTGTGTGTGTGTGTGTGTGTGTGTGTGTGTGTGTATTTTGGCTTCCTTTGCAATTAAGTTACGTTTTTATACGCTATGCCAGTGAGTGCACACGAAAACGTGCACACAATTATTTTCTCCACCCACCCGCCCACCCACCTCTAATTATTCATAGATAACGCCTGAGTTCCTTGTGTGTGTGTGTGTGTGTGTGTGTGTGTATCTGTGTGTGTGTGTAGTGTGTGGGTGTGTGTGTGAGTTTGTGTGTGTGTGTGTATGTGTGTGTGTGTGTGTGAGGGAATTAGGTTTATATTCTCTTCACTTACAGATCTTCACTTTCGTGTAACACTGAAAGTATAAAAACCAAATGTCAAAAGTGCACACGATGATTGCTGCTTACCTTAAAGGCATAATTCGAGTTGGGTGCCTGTAGCGAATCCTCTCTTTCACAGCGGTGCTATAGATTGTACACAGATACAAAATATCAAACGTGTGTTCTCTGCCGCATTGCTATAGAGGACCGCTATACATGCACGAAACTTAAGTAATAATGCCCTTGTGAGCTAATAGTAAATGCGTTATAAACTTATAAAGGATGGATGGAATAGGGTAGTCATCACCCAACCCCCTAACAGACAATGGCAATCGTATACAGCAGTGCCGCTTTTCAACAATATTTTGCCCAGAAGTTTTCTGCACACAAAAGAGTGTAGAAGCAAGCAAGTAACCCCCTCAGAAACTGATACCTTTACAATCGGCACTTCCAGGCTAATCCAAAACACCGTGCAGCTTGGTGCTCGGGACCAGTAACAATGAGATTTGTTGTTAAACGTTTTCAAACGAAATACATTTATATAATTTTGTTTTTCGCCGCCACCGCGCCCCTTCTAGGATTTGCCACATAAAGACAAAGGTAGTGTATAAATGCAGTCACTGCGCCTTAGAATAATGCCTTTGCTGCTGACAAACTGCTAAAATTATGCCAAAAATGGACAGTGAGCTCGTTTCCTATGCCAAAGGTCACCGGTTTGAACCCCGCGTGGAAAGAACTTACGTGACTTAGGACACCGAGGGTTTTCTCCGGGTACTCCGGTTTTCTCCGTCCTTTCAATAATAGCATTGGGTGTAGTCAATCTAAAATTTCAAAAACATAAATATCCCTTTCTGAACTGCCGAGGTTAAAATGCATTAACTAGCTCGTATACTGTGCGCGTGAACGTTACAGAATATCTTCCCATATCAGCTGCAGGCCCATACAGCGTAGCTGAGATCCGCCCGAGTACCTCTCACTACTTGTGAGAGGCAAACGTAGAAGCGTCGGCTACGCTGTGTTTTTTTAAGCCAAGAACGTCGCGGAAGAATCTTACTCATTCCAAACAGAGGATGTGTTGCTTTTATGAGAGGGGGATCGGGTAAGTCAAACAAGTGTTCCAGGAACGGAAAACAACAGCCAAGAGCTTGAAGAGCTGCCAGCGTAGCACTACATTACACAAGTAGCTCATGAGCACAAGAATTCTCACACTATAATAATATTCTAATAAGGGTAGAATTGTGTGGGTCGAATGTACTTAACGTAAAATTTAAGCTCTGATTTCAGAATTTGTCGAATCTTCATAAACTAGCTACGTTAATTATTTCAATGAAAAAATCGAGTGCACTGAAGAAACAACCATTCCCAGTCTAATGATATAAAAGAATGCGAATCCTTGTTCCTTTCAAGACATAATGCACTCTCTGCTAATACTTGTTGGAACGCTCTGAAACCACATGTGAAATCTGAACGAAAGCTTTCGTTATTTTGCAATTATTATTAATGCTATGTCGATTATGTGTAATACAATTTTAATCTGAACCAACCTTAAGTTTCCTTTGTCAAATTTGCTGTTAGAATCAGAATCAAATCTTCATCTATTGTGCATGGATTGGACGGTTCTCTCTTTGTGCTTTGTTGTTGTTGTTGTTGTTGTTGTTGTTGTTCTTCTTCTTCTTCTTCTTCTTCTTCTTCTTCTTCTTCTTCTTCTTCTTCTTCTTCTCCTGCTACTCCCTCACCTCCAAACCAATAATGAATTTGCTCTGTCTTTGGCTTTCTTACAACTCAATAGTGTGTTAGGTTCGGAGACGCTTAACAGCAAGTTTTTGTTCTTTAGCTGATCTGGTTGTTTTGTTTCCTTTTGTGGATTTTTTGGCGTTTGCTTTACCTTTTGCCAAACAAAACCGAAACCCCGCTTATTTAACAGAAACAACAAGCAATATAATACTTTGGTGCAACAGTAACACGTGACTTAGCAACAGAGCCGTGCGCCTTTCTTGTCTTTTTCGTTATCTAGCTGTACTATCAATTTCTGCGAATGTTGTGGTAACAGTTGTTTGAAAATTCTACCTACCTGCCATTAGTGTTGTTTTAACTGAACTGTTGAAACGTCTTGAAAACCAACGCACTGATTTTCTGCCAAATGCAGTCTTCATTTCTTAGGAGTTTTATTTTTTGGCATGTTTCTTTCTTCTTTTCTTTCTTTCTTTCTGTGTACTATCGGAACAAATGTAACTGTATTCAAATGCTGAATTTGCAAACGGGATGAAAGCGCTGCCACCGTAGCGCTTCGCTAACAAGTAGAACGAACCTGTAGTGTGGACATATTAATGCCAAATTTTAAATGATGAATTCATTCATTCCTTCCTTCATTCCTTCCTTTCTTCATTTATGCATTCTTCATTTCTAAAATAAGAAAGAAGGCGAAACACTGAGAAGAGAAGGGGATGAACGTTTCCAGGTTATAATCGTGAATAATAATGCATTCTGTTCGATGCTGATTCAAGCGTACATTATGCAGATCACATATTAAGAAGCTCTTTGAGTTGGCGACTGCTCTATAAAAAACAATTACTCTTCTTGCTCTCTCTTTGTCTGTCTGTCTCTCTCCCTCCCTTCCTCTCTTTTAACCGTCTTTAGAAAATGATAAAAAGACAGCCAAAAAAGCTTACCTTCCCTTTGAATAGAAGTAGCCAATTAAGAAAAAGACAAAGGCATGCCTCAGATCTCCGATGGAATCTCATCGAGCTCCTCACATTACTTGTTAAAGACCGGCGCCACTGCGCCTGCGCGCACATCAAACCGTTTCCGGTTCGGAAGTGAGCCAATCAGAGAGGTGTATGGCTGATTTACCTTTCTTCCGGTGAGCGGACCGCAGATTATATCGGGCACGGCATACTACATGATGGTCACACACAGCAGATTTAGAAAAGGGTCTTGATGCCATATTTCCAAGTATTTACATTTTTTGCGAGTTTGGATACGGCAATTTTTTTCTCATTTTAAGACAAATATATTTGTTAAATAAAAAGGTGAATAGGGAAGACGACAGTTGAGTATAGAAGGGGTGAGGTGAGGCGGGATTGAAGAGAGGGGAAGTTTGGGAGATAAGGGTGGACAGTCATTTTGTATACTTAGCGAAGACAGAGTCGTTAGTCAAGTGGATAAAAAGTAAGTGTGCAGCGTGACCCACTGTAAAACTGCGTGGATTGCACTTCCGCGCTCCATTGAAACGCTGACATGCACTCGGCAACTGAACAAAACCCTGACATAATGCTGAACTCGGGGTACCTATTCCCTTCACTGATCACTCCAAAAAATAATAATAATGAAAATAATACGAAAAAGAAAAGAAAGAAGAAGAAACCAAATCTTCTACTTATTTCTTCCTAAAATAAATTACATAATGGCTTTCATTCAGTTTTTCAGTTCAGGAAACCACTAATCGATATTTAAACGTACAAAAACACACGCGTAGATGAATCTTTCTTAATCATGAAGACAAAAGGAAAGACGGTGAAATTTTGAATGGGAGATGACAGTCACCCCCCCCCCACGCACACACACACACACAAACACACACAGAGAGAAACACACACACAAACACACCCTCACACCCACCCACACACACACACACACACATTTTTGTAAAAACGACATTATGATGACTGTTGTGAAAAAAACAGGGATTATTTTGACACACTTTTCATTTTCGTGACATTATTTTCACATTTTCAAATTTTTGACCCTATCCCTAACCCTAACACTAACCCTAACCCTAACCCTAACCCCTAACCCAAACCCTAACCCTAACCCTAACCCTTAACCTAACCCTAGGCCTAAAACAGCTCTAACTCTGCAGGGAACTATTTTGACGTCAAAATAGGGCGCCCTTCCAAAAAAGTCAAAAGAAACCATGTGGAGTTCCATGAGTGTGTCACTGTAACGTCGTTTCTACATGCCCACACACACACACACACACGACCGTGTAGAAACGCCGTTGTGACGACTTTCATGAAACTCTACATACGCTATTTTGACATTTTTACAAATTTGTCCATTTTTTGAAGCTATCCCTAACCCTAACTCTAACCCTAACCCAAACCCTAACCCTTAACCTAACCCTAAGCCTAACACAGCCATAACCCTAACGGAACACTGTTTTGACGTCAAAATAACGGGGTCCGTCAAAAGAAAGTACGTAGAGGTTCAAGTGTATGTCAGAATAAAGACGTTTCTACCTAGCCACACACACGCACGCACACACCCACACACACACACACACATTCGTGTATTCATGTTTAACCCCCTAAGGCCCAGGCATATAATTACACAAATAAAAAAATAAACATGTGGATATTTGTGTTGAATTGGAGTCTGTATAATGGAAAAATAAACTTTTTGTGTGAAAAAAATTGCCAAAGTGAGAATTTGGCACTGCCCCCCCCCCCCATGGGGGACATTGGGCTTTGGTGGGAATTTTACATGTTCCCCAGGGGGGACATTGGGCTTTGGCAAGTACGAAGCTTTGTACTCTTCGTTGTAGGTCTGCTGTGAGGGTCCATGTTTCTTGGGGTCCACACACATTATAAACATAAATAAACACATTACACTGTAAACCGTAATTGAATCACCACACACATACTCATAGTCGTAGCTCTCGGAGTCTCTCACACACGAACGAACGAACAATGAGGTTTAACGTCTACACCCACCATTGGCGATATGGCAGACGGGGATAACCATCCCAGGGAAAGAGGGGTAGGAACCTGAATCAACACTGAACCACCAAAGCAATCACACTGCATTTTATATCGCCCACCAGGGGATTGGAACCTGGGTCATCGGTGTGCCAGGCGAACGCTCTATTACTTGAGCTACGGTGGTGGGACACTCACACACATATTCAGACATAAATATGTATAAATGGATAGCCCATATACACTACACACACTAAGTTGAATGGTCAATTGGTTGGTCTGCTCTTGTTACCTACAGTCCCGTTAGCCCCTCTGGGGTCATCAGATGTTACCCCTTCTGTCCCGTTAGCCCCCATGGGACCTTCAGTTTTGAAAAAAATCGTATAAAGAACCCAACATAACACCGTCAAGGAGTTTGTTTTCTTTCAACACATTAACATCCTATTGACATGTTTACGATGATCAAAAGTTTGAAACTGACCTTTATTTAGATCTGGAGAAGTCCAAACGTTGCTCAGTCGTTCACTTCAAGTGAAACACGTGGCAACTGCCATTTGCCATAACCGCTTCTCTGCTTAGTTGGTTACCAGTTGCTTCCCTTGCTTTAGTTTTGTTCCACAGAGGGGCTACTGGGCTTTAGGGGTTATAAAAACTCTAAAATGCATTCCATTAGTTTTGTGATGGGGGTCTCTTTCTACTGGTCCCAGGGGGTGCCCTGGGCCTTCCAGGGTTAAATGGGGTCCTTTGACCTAATTCGCCGCCTAAGAGGCAAATTTCTTCAAAAAAGACACCTTTTTGCCAGAAGTTTGACCTAATTCCTCGCTCCTAAGAGACGAAGTAGGTCAAGTTTGTTCAAAAAAGCACCATTTTCGCAAAAAGTTTGACCTAATTCCTCGCCTATTAGGGACGAAGTAGGTCAAGTTTGTTCAAAAACACAGCTAGGATAAGGAACTTTCATCGACGATTAGGGTAAGGCAGTGCCTCGACGATTAGGGTAAGGCAGTGCCTCGACGATTAGGGTAAGGCAGTGCCTCGAAAAGGGTTAGGGTCAGGGCTAGTTGCAGCGCTGCAACTAGCCCTGACCCTAACCCTTTTCGAGGCACTGCCTTACCCTAATCGTCGAGGCACTGCCTTACCCTAATCGTCGAGGCACTGCCTTACCCTAATCGTCGAGGAAAGTTCCTTATCCTACCCGTCTGGAAGATGCACTACAACTACACCAGGTCAAGTGTACTTGTAGTGCATGTGCACTACAACTACACTTGACCTGGTGTAGTTGTAGTGCACATGCACTACAACTACACTTGGCCAAGTGTACTTTAAGTGCACATGCACTACAACTACACTTCGCGAAGTGAACTTTAAGTGCACATGCACTACAACTGCACTTCCATGCACTACAACTGCACTTGCATGCACTTAAAGAGCACTTGCGAGCACTTTGAAAAAGTGGGGCCCTGGAAAAAAGTGGGGTCCTAGCAAAAGACCCCATTTATGACTAAATCAACACAGTCGAGTCCCCACTTTGACATAAATACACGTGCACACACACACACACACACACACACACACACACACACACACACACACACACACACACACACACGCGCGCGCGCGCATTTTCAAGAGAGAGAATAAGCAAGAAAAGAAGAAGTTGCGAGAATGGAAGTTGACAGTCTGTGGCGGATGAGACAACTTGTAAAAGAGAACAAATTGAATTTGCAATCATGCCTAGGCAAAAAGAAATATTTATTTGCATTCACTAGTCATACACATGAATCGCATATTCTAGCCAAATGTTCCAAAGTCATCGTTATCAAGTATCTTTCTTGTTCCGGTCATGTGCATAATTCGCCATTATTCAGATCTACCTGATCTCGGAAGACCACTAGCAAGACTGACCAGACTGCCTGCCAGACCACAGACTGATGGTTTTTTTTTAAACCCTCACCAAATGTTCAGAGTTCTGCACAGACAAGCGCCTGCCCGCCAGTATGTGTACCACGATTTCTCTGAGACTTTGTGCGGGGCTGTCTGGTCATCTGATGAAAGGTCAGCGGGGAGCTCTTTTGGCATGTGCAAAGTTTCCTAGGCCGAAGGTCGAGAGTTCAAACCTCGCAGAGAGCGAATTGATGTGACTTAGGTACGACGAGACTTATCAGGTCACCGACGGTTTTCTCCGGTTTACTCCTTCCCTTCAATAATAATACTGGATGCAGTCAATCATAAAACAAAAATTTTAAAAATAAAACTTCGCTTTTCTGTTCGTCTTCCGCATTTTCACCACTAACTTACATAAATATGCGATTTTTGTGGAAGCTTGTTACATATTATATTAATTAAGTTAGTTCTTAGGGGAAAACAGCGAGGTATTGAACTAAGTGGTAATTAAAGAAAATCATCTTCTGTGAAAATATTATGTCAAGGAAAGGGCATAACTCTACAGTTGTTTGTACGCGTAAGCAAGGATCACGACGTAAGTTGGGTCAAACCGTTTTCAGAAGCTGAAACTGGTAGTTAAGAGTTTTAACAGTTTAAGACTGGCTTTGACCGCGCGCTACGTGCGATGTTGAAGGGAAAATATCTTACATAGCCTATTTTTAAATGTTGTGCCCTGTAAGCATTGACGCATTTGAGGAATTCCAAGATTGTAGTGAAGCACGGGGTAAGTTCGATGTCTCCTAGGTCTAAGGCTGTTCTCTCAATTCTATGTTCCCTTAGGACTGTGTTTACCCAAGTCTGTCACAAGTAGGCTATATGCGGGTAAAATAAACCGAGGGCAACACAGGCCTGGGGGCAACACAGGTCTAGACTTGCGGAATAAAAGACGTGAAGGAACTTATAGGCCTGGGAGAACATATTATACTTCCTATCCTATGCTATCCCGTAACTCAAAGTCGTTGGGGCACCAGAGATGATCGTTTAACCAGCGTAATCCATCTTTCTCTGTTCTCAGCAACCCTCATGGCTTCGTTCAGTGTCAAACCAGTCCATTCTCCAATGTTGTCCTCCCACCTCTTTTCCCGTCTCCCTCTTCTTCTGCCTCCTTGCACCGTGCCTTGAAGGATGGTTTTTTGCAAGGCCCGATGCCTTAGGGGAACATACACCTAGATGAATGTAAACTTGAGGGAACGTTGACATGCTCCAGTGAGGCACACTCTGGGTTACATATCAACCTCTGCGTTGACTAGTACGGTCAAAGGAGGCTGAACGCAACCCGTTCTCGTGCTAATGAAAGACCTTGAATAGATTATAGATTTGTGCTTGGAGGGTGACGCATGCATGGACTTTGCTGGGCTCATCATTATCATAGGCTGAGACGTTAAGGAGAAGAGCGGTTGTTGGAGGGGAAAGCAAAGGAAGCGTTGAGACCAGTGGGAGACGCATACACGATACTTGGGTAAATGACCATGATAGACAGATACCCGCTAACCACATCACAGCATGTTCGAATGAAAAGCAGACAGGTTCTGGACTCCACCTGCATTCCATCAAACTTTCCCCCACCCCGTATCCCCAACTGATATTTTGTTTGACACACGTCAGGCAGTTTACCCATCGTATATAATAGAGTAGCCTACCTATAGTTTTCACCATTCCTCGATTTGTGCATTTTTTTCCCCCAACACAGACATCTTCTAAGAGAGTAAGTACTTGCCTGTTAGTCTTCACCCTGCTAATGTTTTGTATCTTCTGGAATGTTCCTTTCTTTTTTTGTTTTGCAGATATTGTATAATATAGGCTATATATTTAGATCTACCTGCTGGCGTTTTATTGTGTAATGTGCGATGTTATGCATTCTTGCATCTACACGTGATGAATGTTTTGCATGCTTGGGTAATTCACTCGCTGTGTGAAAACGGATACATCTGGCATAAGCGATGAACGGAAAACGTCTGGAGGCAAGACAGATGATGCTGGCATTAGTATATTAATTTTATGATTAGCTATGAACTGCTTCTAACGTGATGTGGGTAAGAAGACGCAGATCAGTTTGGAATGCCAAAAAAGTTCAGAAATAAATACAGTAATAAAAAACGAATCAAGTGTTTACATCTATTGAAATTCAATAACCGATCGTTTCAGATTTCTATCTGTGTCTCATTCTCTCTCTCTTTCTCTCTTCATCCCTCTCTCTCTTTCTCTCACCTACCCCCACCTCTCTCTCTCTCTCTCTCTCTCTCTCTCTCTCTCTCTCTCTTTCACGTTTTTTTGAGTCTGCCTCTCTAAAGGATGGACGTGCAAGTGCAAAAACGCACACACACACACTAACACACCCACACACACACCCACACACCCACACACACGTCGTTGTGCTTCTCCTCCTCGTCATCATCATCATCATCATCATCATCATCATCATCATCGTCATCATCATCAGCATCATCATCAGCATCATCTTATACACGTGCACGTGTATCATCATCATCATCATCTTATACACGTGCACACACTCACACACACGCACACATACACACGTCGTGGTGCTTCTCCTCCTCGTCATCATCATCGTCATTATAATCATCATCATCATCATCATCATCATCATCATCATCATCTTCTTCTTCTTCTTCTTCTTCTTCTTCTTCTTCTTCTTCTTCTTCTTCTTCTTCTTCTTCTTCTTCTTCTTCTTCTTCTTCTTCTTCTTCTTCTCCTCCTCCTCCTCCTTTCTCTTCACCTTCTTCATCATCAGCATCATCTTCTTTTGTCCACCTTTTTTTCTTCTTTCCCTTGCACCTTCCTCCGTGGCAGTTTACACCTACAGCAGTCACAACAGAGATGCGAGCGGTCGTGATGTATGGGCGTAAACAAAGGGCCTGCAAGCTGGGGAATCGATCACCGTCTTCGCGCTTTCTCATCATAGCTCAACCTTATCCATACGCTTCATCTGACGCTATCACCCAATCTCCCAACTCATCTGCCTTCACTTTTACACCCCCTTACCCTTGAACAGAACAAGAAGCAAGAGGAGGAGGAGAAGAATGAGGAGAAGGTGGTGAAAAAAGGGAGGCAGAGGAGCATGAGGAGGGGGAGAAGACGACGATAAAAAAAGAAGAAAAAGCAGACGAAGGACTAGATAAGGCGGTTAGTGGATGACAGAAGGGGAAATATAACAGGAAGAATAGGAAAAAGAGGAGGAAACTGAATGAAATAAATAAGCTCAGGACGAAAGATGTATATTTGAAGAACAACAACGGGATGATAATGACGATGGCGGCGACGACGATTACGACGACGACAACGACGACGACGATGATGATGATGATGACGACGACAACGACAATAACCCGATTTTCCGCCAAGTCACCTGTCGCTCACTCTACCTGCTTCTATACTATTGTTCGTCTTTCTTCTTCTTACTGCATACCGAGCACGACAATCGTTTAAACATGCGTTTACTCTTTCGTATTATGAGGGCGGGGATGCGCCGCAAGATTATAGACGACGGTGAAGATAAACAGCTCAGTGGGTAAGACAATCTATCCCTCGTTCCACGGAAGCCACATTCGTTTTGCAGACCTTGCATTCTTTTGAACAAAATCCAGCGAACAGTTCGCAATGAAAAAAAAAAAAACAACACGACAAGGGCCGCTGTGATGATGATGATATTATTGTTCAGTGCGATATTGGTTTAACAATGTATGACAGAAGGAAGAGAGAGAGAGAGAGAGAGAGAGAGAGAGAGAGAGAGAGAGAGAGAGAGAGAGAGAGAGAGAGAGAGAGAGAAGCTATATAGCGGCAGTAGGATCTTGACAATCAATGACTACGACAACAGTCGTAACTACCGTATTTTATATCTCCAATCATCGTACCGTTGCACTTTATATTACATCTGGCCCGCATGAATCACGAATCGAAGACTGGGGCATTCGCTACTGTATACTGATAATGTATTTCACACACAATTCTTGAGCTCAGAGATGTGGCATGCTTTTTTATTTATCTTTTGAGACATTCCCATTATTCCCGATATAATAATATCTTGACAGATGTCCTTGATCCCCGATTCACTCGGTGACTTCAGAATCAACTATTAATCAAGCGGCCCGGGTTGGATTATTCTGCAAGGAGTCAACGTTCTGACTCTTTATACGATGTTTCACTACCATTTCCATGGTGTGTCCTAAACAACAGATTTAAAACACAACACGATTTTTCTGTGAAAACAACAACAGCAACAACAACAACACAACAACGTGTGACTGTTAGAAACCAAACACGCACAAAGGTCGATTTAGAATGGCTCAGTTGTTCATGATAAAAGACACTGCACAGCTTGCAGCAAGATGGGCTCTTGGGAAGCTTGAGTTCGATCCTGACTTCGCATTGCATTGTATTGTATTGTATTGTATTGTATTGCATTGTATTGTATTGTATTGTATTGTATTGCATTGTATTGTATTGTATTGTATTGTATTGTATTGCATTGTATTGTATTGTATTGTATTTATTGTCCGAAAACAAATTACTTTACTTTTCCCTTTGAGACATTTCTTGGATTCCTGAATATATCTTGGAACATTCCCAGTGCATTACTTTTATCTTGAAGATGTTCCATCGGTTCCTGACTTATCTTGGGA
Source organism: Oncomelania hupensis (assembly GCA_036898135.1). Lineage (NCBI taxonomy): Eukaryota > Metazoa > Mollusca > Gastropoda > Littorinimorpha > Pomatiopsidae > Oncomelania > Oncomelania hupensis. The sequence goes on along the minus strand of CM072513.1, from coordinate 65,016,497 downwards.
TATTCGCATGATTTATCTATCGATGTTGTCCCCGGAAGGATGGCAGGTTTGTGTAGCAGTGCCCCGCAATAACATCGCCAAATACGATGGAAGATATTAACCACGAAGACACGACACGACTTCGTAAACAACCACGACCGCCGAGGTTTAGCAAAAGAACAGGTTTGTGTAAGACAACCCCGCGTAGAACACAACGTAATGCGCTACAAAGAGATGGCCCACAACAGGCGCACTGTGTATGTAAGAAGACGAGACACAAGCCTGAGTGCCAAAAAGAGATAAAACACACCAGATTAACAGGTTCTCTATATATGACAATAACATTATATCCATAGATTTGGATTTGGAAACACATTTAGCTCTCTTTCTTATTTGAGCTCTTCCATTTCCAGCGCAATTTTTGTGTACCAAATTTTCTCTGAAAAAGAATATCATATTAAGAGTCGTTTTGTTTCCCCTTAATACAGATAATAGAATTAACAAGCTATAAACACAAAAAAGGCATAGATGATTCTTTCAACAAAAATACGTACCGCAATGCATATATAGAAACAATGAAAATGACTTTTAAGATTTTAGACAGTTCTCATTCCACATATATCAAAAGGAAAACCTTCAAGAGCATATTCTACAATACTCTACAATACATCCATTGATTTTCCTTATCCCGCGATTCAAACAGTTTGTGACAAAGCTGTCGCAAAGGGCAAACAATTCCTGCTGAGAAGCGATGCCGAAAATGTAATTGTTTCCCTTTCCTTCCTATTCTCTAACTGTCGTCTGCATCTTCCTGCCTTCAGCGGCAGCATCCACTTAAATAAATTTTAAAAAAACCGATATGCTGGTGGTGATTGTAACATAAGATATTGGCACAATTTATTGACATTTTAGCACAAGATACATATGGTCAGAGGGAGGTGGGGGAGGGGAATACAGAAATATCTGTACGCACCCACGCGGCGACTCAAGACAGAGAAAAAAGGGTCGAGGAGGTTAAGACAGAAACCAAGAAACGAATTCCAGATTGTACTCCTTTGTCCGATCTGTCTGCCATTCTGCACAGAGACGTAAGATTTCTAAATGGCCTGCTCTAAACTTCAAACGAGATCTGTTTATCCCAACGACAGAACACAAGAACAGAAAAGACCTAACCACAAGGGTAGCAGTCGCACTGTAAAAGGTCAGTCAGCTTCGCTCCCTTAAGACATTTTGGTATACGGTTCCATTTTGCTTCGTCACTTTAACAAGAAGAAAAAAAAAAAAAAAAAACCACCACAATTTCGTTACCTTTCAAGATGACAAGCTCATTACGAAAACTACGTTCAATTCTTCTCCTTCTTTAATTTCATCTTCTTCTGCTATCCCTTTCAATTAATGCTGTTTAAGCTCGTCCAAATCTTTCTTCAGAAAAACGTGGTCTTTTCGGGTCTTGGGCTAAGAATTCTCGTGCCAGCGCTGTCGCAATCGCAATGCAGTGCAGTGACGCTAGTCTACTTACAGGCACCAGAGTACGCGTCGCCTATTATCAGCTAGAGGGAGGAGAAAGCGAGACTGCGTGCAAGGACTGCAGCTATGACCACAATGTTACGGGTCATCTTTTAAAAATTGTTTTAATCTTTATCCGTGAATCTTAGAAAAGACAAATTCTAGCACTGAAAACGATTTCATATTTGCTGATAACATATTTGAAAGTAAAACGTCCCTTACTTAACGTCGGGAAGAATAACATTTAAAAAAAAAACAACCGTAAACAAACTGACCCATCTCTAGTGGTTCGACAGAACCAGGATACTTCTCCCAAAAATGTCAGGAGTAAGAGTGGCTATCATACTCTCTTAGCATTGATTCAAGGGTTGGGATAGCGAGTAGATGGATTCCAAACCATGCTTTTCACCGGTAGATAAAACACACTCGCACAAACACAGAACAAAAGTGGAAAACATCAGGCAACACTCCAAGTTTACAATTTACAGTCCACCTCAGTCTGAAGAGGTAATTTCCTTGCTCGTCTTTTGTAATAATACACCTTTCCGAGTGTGTTTATGGCCAGATCTATCAATCAAAGAAGAATAGATCTCCGCAACAAGAGTACCTGTTTTTGTAGATCAAAGACGATAGACAAGAACACGTTCAATATATAACGTTAAAAGAGGTAAAGCGACAAGGATGGGCGCGGCAGGATTTTAGGTTGATCTCCCAGCATGGTAAGCGTCGTCATCGTCATCATCATCATCATCATCATCATCATCATCATCATCATCATCATCATCATCATCATCATCATCATCATCATCGTCATCATCATCATCACACCGTCGATCTTTGATACGCACGACGGAAAATATAAATAAGACTTTAAAGTTAAAATGTAAAAAGAATAGCTGAAAAACGATTATTTTGCAATGTTTTTGGTATTAAGGTTGTCAGCATCGTCCATCCCATGATGTAGTTCATGAACGTTGCCAAAGACAGTGAGTGCGAATACGAATAGAAGAAAATATAGAAAGAAGTGGTGCTGAGCATGCAGGCATCGTCTTACGTGTGGTAAAGGAAGTAGGCTTAATTCCTTTAATAACAGGACCCGCTCGTTGTATTATTCATAACACGCCTATGAAAACGAAAGATGAATTTGTTAAGCGATGAATACTAGTCTGCACAGAAACCTGAGAAATCCATCACAGAAGCGGTTGCAGCTTCTATCGATATTAGCATCAATAACTAGGAATCCATCTACTGTCGAGCGGCCAGCATCAGTTTGTCCAGTTGTTCACAGACATGCTCATATCCCTGAGCGTGCCAAAGGGTGCCTGAACGGCCAGCGCCTCAGCATTTTTCACTAGTCATTGTTGCTGGACCTCGCTGCAGTGCGTCGAGCGGGGAACACGTCTATGTTGTCCCATGGTCCTCCAAGTCTAATTAGGTAAGGCTGCGGCGCTTCCTTGTCATCTCCATCTTCATATACGCTTGCAAAACATTGGACCCTCGGAGCAGATCTACAACGAAGAATATAAAGCATGGAGATGAGGTGCTACAGAAGACTTCTGGGCATTTCCTATACCCCGAACATCACCAATGACGAAGTCCGACAGACTAGGCACAGGCCATTGGACAACATGGTGACATGCTCACAGTGGTGAAGAAAGGGAAACTCCGATGGTATGGCAACGTCAGCAGAGCATCAAAAGAGATTTCCTTTACTCTCAGTCATTGAAAACGACTGGCAAACATCTCGAAATTGCACTTCTCGGCTGAAGATTTAATAATGTAGTTTAGCTTTTTCAACAAAATATGAATGTTTGTTTTAAAAGAAACGACTATCCCGTTTCTCAATGCAAAGTATCGTTTATAGCGAGAGCCGTCTTTGGCGTGTTTATAATGGTACAGAACGCAGTCAATATAAAAATTTCAAAAATAAAAATTCGATTTTCTTTCCGTCTTCTAATAGCGATCTTTCTGCCTTTACACCACCTGTTTGAGTGATGGATGTGTATTTGGTGTGTGTGAGGGTGGATGAGACAGGTAAGCGTGCATGTTGGTATAGATCGCAGCGCTTTGAGCCTGATTGATTTGGGAAAAGGCGCGTATATAGCATCCTGTATTCTTCTTCTTCTTCTTCTTCTTCTTCTTCTTCTTCTTCTTCTGCTTCTTCTTCTTCTTCTTCTTCTTCTTCTTCTTCTTCTTCTTCTTCTTCTTCTTCTTATTATTATTATTATTATTATTATTATTATTATTATTATTATTATTATTATAATAATAATAATAATTATTATTATTATTATTATTTATAAATATATTTTATTAATGTATATGGGTATGTAGCATTCATTATTCTTATTATTATTATTATTATTATTATTATTATTATTATTATTATTATTATTGTTAAACTAGTTTTCGGTTTTTATCAGTAGATGATTCAGCCCCAATGCTTGAATCCTGATAAGTGTAATTCGGATTCGTTTATCCACGCAACCTGTTCACTCAGCAACAAAGCAGGAGTCGTCGTTTGAAGTTTTCCAACTTTATTCAGCGTACATCAACAAATGCATACAATCGCTTTTTCCACTTTCTCCACTTTCAGACACAGTGCATCAATTATATAGTTTTTCTATGCTCCAGATAACGTTAGAACGTTCTAGCGTGACGTATTACAACCAATCAAAATAAACTTCGTCATCATTGTCTACAACTTTCTTCATCATAAAAGAACATCTCAGCTTCTATTGGATCTATCTAGATGCTTCGATCGATGGTAAACAAGCAACCCTAGAAGATTCTCCAATAATATCGACCAACGAAAATGATCAACACTATAACAAGCTTCTTCTAACAACAACGCAAAATCAAATCAAAGGTAAATACACTCTGTTATTGAATGCTTTGCAAAATAAAACGATGGGATCTATCTTGAGTGTCTCACACGTACCATCGTGCGCGTCGCAAACGTAACTATTATTATTATTATTATTATCATTATTATTATTATTATTATTATTATTATTATTATTATTATTATTATTACTATTATTATAATTATTATTATTATTATTATTATTATTATTATTATTATTATTATTATTATTATATGCATTTTCTGTTGCATTATGACTTGGGTCAAACCATAAACACCTCTGAAATATAAGTAGGCAGGACTCTCTCTCTCTCACTCTCTCTGTCTCTCTCTGTCTGTCTGTCTGTCTCTCTCTCTCTCTCTCTGAGCATTGAATGACGGTGTGGTATATATCCTCCCTCCTTCAAGTCTGTTTGTTGTTTGTTTTTTTGTAGATTATAGTCACACGACACTTTCGCATATAGGTGGCTACTGGACCGATTTATACTGACACCAGCGGGCCAGTTGTTGGTAAAGGGGAAAATAATATGATCACACGTTGATCAATCCGGGATTCGAACCAGCGACCTTTCGGTTACTAGCAAGACGCTCTTACCAACTGAGCTACCCGGCCCCACGAGCCTTCAAGTCTACATTTCCCCTCCCTTTTATCCAATGTGCAATCTTCAGCCCCACTCATCCACTCCACTGCCATCCTCTCTCTCCCTCTCTAAAATGTTTAAAATTAGACTCCACAAATTTCTATTTTCCCTTGCTACTAATATTTAAGATGATTGTATACATTTTGTTCTTTCCTATCTTGCGACAGTTTAATTTGTTCATGTGTGAATTAGCTTGTATATGTGTGTGGTTGTGGTGGAGGGGGGTGGGGAGAGTGGGAGTAGGGAAGGGGTAGGAGTGGGTGGGGGGAGGGAGTATGTGTATTTCGGTACATTAATTTTCTTAGTAATTGTTTTTAAAATTCTTACCATTGTTAAGGTTTGTG
>CM072513.1:64998661-65006161 GCA_036898135.1 Oncomelania hupensis | reverse complement strand
ATGGCGTCGGCGTGACCTGATACAGCCATTTAGCATAAAATCACCTTCCGGTTTCCCAAAACCTTAAGACAGAACCACATTCCTATCGGACGAGCCTATGAATTGAGAGCGAGAACGAGAACGAGAGAGAGAGAGAGAGAGAGAGAGAGAGAGAGAGAGAGAGAGAGAGAGAGAGAGAGAGAGAGAGAGAGAGAGAGAGAGAGAGAGAAAGAGAAAGGGAGAGAGAGAGAGAGAGAGAGAGAGAGAGAGAGAGAGAGAGAGAGAGAGAGAGAGAGAGAGAGAGAGAGAGAGAGAGAGAGAGAGAGAGAGAGAGAGAGAGAAAAGAAGGAGGCCTGGGAAAAAAGTAAACGGGGAAAAAAACAACAACTAACATACTCCCTTTCTCAAAATCTCCGACCATTCCATTCCTATTCTCTTCCTCAGAAACAGCCCTTTCTAGAAACCGGCAACAGAATGGCCAGTTTAAAGGTAATAGAAAGGCAGTTTTAAAGGTTTCAGAATGCACACACAGTATACGTCTCGTTCATCCATGTTATTCCGGAAAACTGTTTGCATACCTAATCAACTGCCAATATTTTCTGCAAAAAATATAATTTAGCAAAAAGTTTCGCCGAGCGAGCAACAAGCGTCGTCTGCTTATCCAAGTCTCAAATATTCTCGCGCGCATGCGCATAGGCATCGTGACGTCATGTGCAGGGTGAAAGATGAGGCGAATAGCGAAAGTAAACATCCCGTTCTGCTGCTTATCACCGCGATGCCGAAAGAATGCGCTGCTGGCGAATGTAATGAGCTGCAAGTGCCTGGAAGCCAATTTTCATTTCATAAATTTCCTTCGGACAAAGATTTAAAACGAGAATGGGCTTTGAAAGTTAACAGGGAGGTGAGATGCCCCAAAACAGGAAAAAAGATGCTGTGGATGCCAGCAAAACACGACGTGTTGTGTTCCCGGCATTTCGCGCCGGAATCTTTTACGCAAAGAACACGTCTGGCACTGACGTACACGAGCATTAAAACACTAAAATTTTTACCAAAGTTGGTTGATAATGCAGTGCCGACAATTTTTGAGTACAACATAAGCAAGAGAAAGAGAGAGGAAGAAGCAACAAGGAGGAGATCAGCTGTGTCAAAGAAAAAGCAAAAGACACAAGTAAGTATTGTCACATATATCTTACTTAAAGAAAAATTCCACTTGTAAGTTGGGGAATTTGTAGAAAATTTTCTTCATAGGTAGGGAAAAGGGGGAAATGTGTTTGTGCATGTCTGAATACATCATTTGCAAACTAATTAAGTAAATGGTTTCTGCATGTTAAAAAAAAGATAACCAAAAATAAATAAATAAAATTTAAAGAATATAAATAATACCAAAGATTTTTTTACCCTTCTTTATTATTAGAGTTTTAGTTTTAACACCCTCATTTGTTGTTTACACAGGAACTTGGGACACTTTTGCAGACTGCAACACCTCCCAGTCTGGAACTCGTGGATGCTGGTGCTAGTGCTATGCCCATGTGTTCTGATGAAACCTGTGCTACCACTAGTAGCACAGCCAGCATTCCACCACCTACTTGCATGCAAGACATTGGGATCCAAGTTACACCGGTACATATATCATTTTGCATCAGAGTTGGCTTACTGTTGCATAAACTCATATCATTGTACATGTAACCTGTTTCAGTCTTTCAAAACTTGTATCAGACTGTAACTGTAAAATTAGTGAATTTGAAGGAAATTGTGTGGTTAAAAAAATCAAAACATGTTTTATGTGTGTGTGTGTGTGTTATGTGTGATAACAAGCTCTGTGATTTTCAGATCGTAGTGAATACAAAGCAGCAAACATTGTACAAAGCAATTGCTTGCTGTGAAGTGCAGACTGAGTGTACTGAGCCAAAAAACACCGAGGCAAGAGAGATTGCTCCTCACATGTCTTCCAAGCTCACCCAAACTGATCTGGTCGGGTAAGGATTGAAAAAATGCATTCACTTTCTAACTTCCAAATAGAAAAAATTCCAATTATAATGCACAAATCTCCAACAGACACATGTTGTTTATAATAATAATAGTAATAATGTTAAAAGATCTAATTGCTGGGTTTCATGGTTTGTGATGATAACTGATTGCTGTGGCAGGCCTGAGCTAGAAGAGCATGTAGAGGAAGAGAACACAGCTGCAGATGATCCAGAGTGGAAATATCAATCACAGCAGACTACTCCAAGGTAAAACTTGTACTTATTTTTGAGTTTCTCCCTGCGTATAAGGAAAAAATTGTACTTTGTCAGTTTTGAGTGCCCTGCACACATACTGTTAAAAAAAACAAAAAAAATTTAATATTAGAAACAAATCGAAATCTTTATTTTTTAAACTTGCTTGCCAAAACGTAATACGTAAGTAACTAATGCAATTAAGGGATTAGACATGAAAAATGAGCAAATCCTGTAGGCTTTTTTTCTTTTCCAGACGCCAACTGACTGAAGACCTTCACTCTGTGGATCCATTCAAACAGCGTAAATATATAGTGTTTGAGAGTCAGCTTGAGACCTTACTGAGTAAGTGTCAAAAGTGTCATCAGCCATGTCAAGTGATAAAGAAAGGGGAATGTGGCACTAGTGTAGAGTTCTCTTGTGAGTGCAGCCTTGCTACCTGTGGCCACAAGTACACCTGGCGCTCTCAGCCCTGCTCACAAAAACTACCTCTAGGTAATCTGGTTATGGCAGCTGCTACATTTTTCACAGCATGTTCACCTAGTAGACTCATTAATGCCTTGAAGCAGGCAGACATAGCATGTTTCAGCCTACAGACTTACAACAGCATTCAGTCATCATATCTGGTGCCTGCAGTGAGAAATGTGTGGCAAGTATGGCAGCAGCGCCTTTTTGCAGCAAGGAGAGGAAGATCAGTCAAACTAGCAGGGGATGGCAGATGCGACTCGCCAGGACACTGCGCCAAGTATGGCAGTTACACTCTGATGGATGCAGAAACAGCTGAAGTTTTGCACAGTGAACTAATACAGGTATACTTTCACAAAACAATACTCACACTTTCAGAATACAACTTAAAGCTTCACGTGGGTGCAAATATGGGCTAAAGAAAGAACATGAGGTTATATCTAGCACTCAATCACTGACTGAAGAAACCTTAAAGGCCAAAAATTTTCAAGACTATTAAAAGAGGAATGTTTATACTTCTTGTGTTTGTTTTTGAATAGTCTTTTGTATATATAAAATCTTCTTCAGAATTTCACAATCATTGCACAATGAATGTAATGAAGGTCCCAAATGTGTCTGTACAGAGTAGCCAGGTGAAAAACTCTCATGCCATGGAACTTGAAGGCCTCAAAAAAGGGCTGAGAAAAGTGAAAGGAGAAGTCAGAATCAGTCATCTCATCACTGATCGACATGTTAGTGTAAAGAAACACATGCAAGAAAAGGAACCAAGCATCACTCATCACTTTGACATTTGGCACATGGCAAAAGGTAAGGTGCTTTTGTCAATATGATTTATTATTTTAATTGCATGCATAATGATACACCATGCAGTGTGTCCGTCTAAACTTGGCTTACACTCAGTTTACTGACCATACATGTACTATGCATTGTCACAACCTTTTTGGCTTGTATACACTTTTTTCAGGTGTTGGTAAGAAAATAGACAAAGCTGGGAAGAAGCGTCAGAATGTACACCTGGCTCTTTGGTCACAGAGCATTGGCAACCATATGTACTGGTGCTCTACAACCACTCCAGAAGGCCCCAACAGAACTAACATTATCAAGGAAAAGTGGTTGTCTATCCGCAACCACGTCGCTAACATCCATGAAGGTCATAGTACCTTGTACCCCAGATGTGAGCATGGTGACTTGGAGCCTCGAGCCTGGATCAAACAAGGTAAACAAGACAATAAGTTATTTTTTTTCAGTATATGATTTTTTCACTTCCAAATTTTATTATAAAATGAACCTTTTGTAATCTTGAAGTAAAACGTTAATATGGGGTGATTTTTTTCCCCAGGAACAACACAATATAGAACTCTGGACAATATTGTGAGCAGTAAATATCTCTTGCGAGACATTGGCCTGTTGTCTCCAGACGTCACAAGTATATCAACTAACAAGTTAGTATCTCGTATTGCCCCCAGTCGACGTGCGGTGGTCCCGTTGCCCTTGGTTTTATCCACAAGCTATCCCAAACCTAAAAATAGAATAGAGAATTCTGGGAAATCTGTTCAAGGGAAGTAACTGATAACTAGCTACGGTTGAAGTCATGGTCGCCATTTTTCGCGAAGATGTGCTGGCTGAAATTAAACGAAAGTTGGGAGAGGAACTGCATAGTTTTGGTAGTGAACAAAGGCTTTGCTCAATTATCGAAGGAGAACACGATGGATTTATAGAAACATGCACACATATATGTGAGCTCAGTGCAGGCGATCGTGAGTCGCTTCGATGTGATGGTTCATTTATCGCTTGCATCACACTCTATAATGCACATGCAAGTTCTGTCAAAGATATGATGATTTGAGCATATGCTCGATTCCGTACCGATTGGAAGGTGGGGTGGAAAAATTCAATCATGGTGATGATCAATCCTATTTTGCAATGGTGGTTAGGCCTACTTTATTGACTGTATGGTCACGGGTACTTACCCCTTGTATTTTGTGTGCTTTTTGTTCTGTCGGCCTTGAGTGTTTGCGTCGCCTTGGCTCGTTGTACTTTGTTGTGGTCTCGCTCTCTTTTGATTTGTGAAAGCAAATTCAAATTACATTGTTTTTTAGCAGCATGCGAGGTCAAATTAGACGAATTCAGATCTAACCAATCTTCTTGTGACGCCATTTTGCGTGTGTCTCGTATGCCATGCACTAATCGCGAAGAGTCCTACCGACGTCATTTCAGAAAATGATTTCCCTACCCATAACTCCCCTGGGTTTTGAAGTTTCTAAAAAAATTATTTTAGGCCGACGACGCTATGGAGCGCAAAGCATGTAAAGGGAAGCAACCGGTTGTACGCGCACGTCGACAGAGACATAGAAGGGAGATGCTAACTTGTTAGTTGATATACTTGTGCAGACGTACAAACAGCAAGCTTGGAATCCTATCATGCAACAGTCTGTCATTTCGCCCCAAAACTGAACAGCTTCACATTTTCAGTGATGCAAGCGAAGTATGACATTTTTACATTGGCAGAATTGAACACAATGTTGTTTCTTCTTTAGATCAAGTTTGTAATGATGAGACGCTGAGTATATATTTTTTCGCCTTTTTTAATTTATGTCAATGGTTACCTTGTCTTCTATGTAAATCTCTTAGGTATATAAATGTTTTTTTCTTCTGTTTTATTCTTCTGTATGAATGTTTTTTTCTTCTGTATCAGTTTCTAAGATTAAATTTTTCTCCTGTGTTATAGGCTCTACCTTGCAGCCATGCACTTCAATGCAAATGCTGACCGCAAACAAGCTGTCACTGCTAACGGGGACCTTCAGTGGATCGTTGCTCATCCTAAATCTGCCAAGGGAGTGGCAGTAGCAAAGCCAATCAAGGTGCCACAAACAAGGAGTACGTTTAACTTTGATCTATTCTGAAATTCTCTTTCTCCAAACTTTATAGCAAGATTTATGTAGAATTGTATGCTAGATTAAGAATAACAGAGTTGTCTATATTGAACGCAGTACTGTAATATATATTTATATTGCAAATGATGGAAGGTGTGTTTTGGAAGTTATAAATCCTATTTCTACCTACAGGTTACATTCAGGAGCTGTATCAGGAGGTTGTCCTGCTGCGCCTCGAAAACCAAAGCTACAAGAAGGCCAAAGAAGCCCAGCAAGATTATTTGGACACAGTTCCCCTACCCCTGAGCAAATCGAAAACTCCAGTAAACAAAGCAGATGTGGTTGCTCATCACTGCGCGCGACTTAACTGGAACAGAAGTCACCCCAACTAGACTACAATCATCTGTTTTGCTGTGAACACTGCTAGATTACATTAGTTTTACTTTGCAGCACTCACAATAAAAAAAAAAAGTTCAATCTTCTCTTTATTTACAAATACATGTAGCTTGTTTATGCACTACTCTTTTACACTTTCTTTGGCTTTCATGGGACTTGGGTTTTCAAGACGAAGCAGAATAAAATATGATATATATCTTGAATATAAAAGTAAACAAATAAAAGTAAAAGTTACCTTTTACACTGCATATCTGAAGCCTGCATACTCTTGTGACGGAAACTTCTTCCGTATGGCAGCCACAAGGCAGGCTGGCAACACTTTCCTGTTCCCCTTGCCAGTTGTCCCCCAAATCCACCTCACAAAGTTGCAGTAGGCAACATGCCGGTATGTCCTGAAATAAAATATAAGGTTTTACTAAATATGTTATATTTTTGCCTCAGCACAGTATATACTTGTGTCAACTGATCAGGTCTGCTTTACAAAGTTTTCTGAAAAGAAGCTGGGCTGGAATAACTGAAACATGGCTAAAAGATGTTCTATAGAAAATAATTAATATAAACTCTTAACTCCATGGATTTTTAATCCGAGCTTTCGCACTATTTATTGTGCTTCATTAGAAAAACAACAATATATCATAATATATATTTATAGCTATTTTCTTTCCTACAGTGGTAATTAATACATATAGTAACAGAACAGATACCTTGAGACTTACCTATGTGGATGATCTCTCTGTACCTCATTCCTGTAATATTCTCGAAGTTTCTGCTTCAGCAGGACAATTGTTGTTTCAATGGCGTATCTGTGATTAAAAACTTCATAATAAGACTTTAGCACTAGTAGATTAAAACAAATTGGTGTTGCACTACAAATTGTGTCCATAATACTTAATAGTTAGAATTTGTTGTTTAAAGTTCTTTAGGCAAAAACCAACTCTTATTTGGAACTTGGTAGATGTATAGTTGATTTTGATTTTGTGCTGTGTTTAATTAAAGGGGGAAAATTATGAGCAAACCAAATGCGGTAATGAATGTACTTTTTTGTAACATTAAAATGTGCTTTAAGTGTGTCCTTGTGCTTTAAACAAGACGTGTGTAGGTGTGTGTTTGTATACGTGTGTGCGCTTTGATCTCTGTGAGGGTCAGTGCCTTATAAATAATGCATTATTATTATTATACAATAAAATGTAATGAAATTTTAAGATGCACATAAAGATTTCTTCTTGTAATTGTGTGGCATGTGTACATTAAGCCTGAAATGAGTTTAACACACACCTTGACAAGCAATTCACAAATGCCCCTTCATGGTCAGTGATGCAAAGGGGGCCATCCTGTAGGTGGGACTCAACCTCCTGATAGAAGTGGCAGCACCTCTTTTCAACATCTTTCTGCCCTGGCCACACCTCACATTTTTTACATTGGCAGAATGTACTGGAACAGTGATTTAGGTCCAAGATAACAGTCGGTTGTTGAAACGTTACTTTGATGGTTACACAGTCATGCATCACTACATTTATTACTGATCAAAAGTTTGACAATTACAACATTGCACTGTTTCGAACTGATGT
>CM072513.1:64988661-64993661 GCA_036898135.1 Oncomelania hupensis | reverse complement strand
TCTACTTATATTGTCAACACTTCTTTTGTTTTTTTGTTTGCATTTTTTTCAACTTGGGCCCCGAAAGCTGCTTGTGGGCCCTCAAATTTTTCAATCAAGGGGCCCGGTGGCCCCCAAAGAAAAAAGTTAATTTCTAGCCCTGCACACCGTTACTACCAATACCATATTTCATGTTCGCACAGGACTTGTAACGTTCATCAGAACCCAGTCCTCGAAAAGGAAGAAGAAGAAGGTAATTATGATAGGACATTTTATGTTGGTGCGGTGAGCGGGGAATATAGTGAATGACGAATGGGGGCTGCCAACTTCTGTTTACCTAGGGTTTTCGTGGTGAGTGAGTGATTCCTGAAGAGAATCGATGAATCGATACAGCGCAGGCTGGTAATTATCCCGAGCCTTCAGTTTCACAATATACAGTAGCAAGGAGGAGACGGAGCTAACACGGTGGTGTCACATTGAAAGTGTTGAGATGTTGGATGTAGTTACAAGATAACTTGTACAGAGATATGCAGAAATACTGTATGCAAGTTCATATATGTTACTCGTACAATCAGGGAGGTAAAAATCTCAAAATTGGATTAGTACTTTGCCAACACACGGTACCTTGTAGAATCCTACTCCACCCTGTCTCCATCTCTCTCTCTTTTTTACTATCTCGCTCGCTCGTTCACTCTGCTCTGCATCACTTCTACTGACCTCAGACAGCGAGCGGAGGTCAAGCCTGTCAGTGTCCAGTCATCAGTCCGAGCTAACTAAGAAGGGCTGACCGCTAGTCAGCTGCCTACGTGATGGACGAGAACTGTCAGCGGAACACTCGTGAACACCTCTCCCCAGAGACGAGCACACGCCGTCGCAGTTTCTCACCGTGCACTCTTCATACATTATATGTTCAACGTCATTCATCTCGGTGGTGATTTATTCCTATCCTATCCTATCCTATCCAATCCCTTAACTCGAAAGTCGTTGGGGCACCACAGATGCCAGCGTACTCCATCTTTCTCTGTCCTCAGCAACCCTCATGGCTTCGCTCAGTGTCAAGCCAGTCCATTCTCGAATGTTGTCCTCCCACCTCTTTTTGTGCCCCCATATTCTTCTGCCACCTTACACCGTGCCTTGCAGGATGGACTTTGCAAGGCCTGATTCACTGATAACGTGGACATACCATCGGAATTTGAGTTTCTTCCGTTTATTCCTACTGAACGTGTATAAGCATGTGACACTTATCAGTTACCGTCTGGGTTCATTATGTTGACTCAAGGATGAGGTGGATTTATTATAAAAGATGACTTTACTATCACAACTACTAGAATTAGTAGGTCTTCTGCTGCTAGTACGGCAACAAACAACAACTACCACTACTTCTTCTTATCAACCCCCCCCCCTCATCTTTTCCTTCTCTACCTCCTCCTCTTCATCATTATGCTTCAGCTCGTAGTGGGGCTTCTGCATATAATATTTGACCGACGCATGTAAGAAAAAAGATAAAAAAGACCTCTAGGTGTCATTACTGCATGTTTTCATGAATAATAAAATAAACCGTCTGTTAGAGCAACTGAGCATATTAAGCCCTTCAACAGAGTCACGTGAAAGGTCAAGACTTTATACGTATCATACCGCATTATGTTGATCATCATTTTGGTCTTTTCTGCATTTATTTCCATTCCATAGCGTCTGGAGGTGGTGTCAAGCCTCTGTACAAGCGGTTCAAGTTCTTGTTCTTCTCCAGCCAATCCATCAATGTCATCCGCAAAACGGAGGTTGGAGATTTCTTCTACCCCCAATGCTGACGGTGCCTTCGTGATCTGCAAGTGCATTTGACATGATGCGCTCTAAGAAGATGTAAAAGAGTGTTGGAGAGAGTAGGCATCCTTCACGCACACCGATTGTTGATCTGAACCAGTTACTGATGGCGCTGTTGTGGAGGACTGCACATGTCGATGACCAACAACACCAAAGGCATCAACATGGATATAAAAGTCAAAGACCGATCCCTCAACACAGTTCATAGCTTCAAATATTTAGGAGTCATTGTATTAGACAATGAGTCCCGGCAGTAAGTCCTCTCCAGGATTGCACAAACAACTGCTGCCTTGACAAGGTTGAAGCCCATTTGGAAAGACAGGACCATCAGTCTACATTCCAAAGTAAGGCTGCTGCCCTCCCTTGTCATCTCCATCTTCCTATACGCTTGCGAAACACGGATTCTCACTGCAGATCTACCACGATGAATACAAAGCAAGGAAATGGCGAGCTACAAAAGACTTCAGGGCATTTCCTATACCCAGCACATTACCAACAACAAAGTCCGACAGACCATCACACAAGCCATCGGACAACATGATGACATGATCACAGTGGTAAAGAAACGAAAACTCCGATGGTATGGCCACGTCACCAGAGCATCAGGCCTTGCAAAAACCATTCTGCAAGATGCAGAAGGAGATGGAGACAGAAAAAGAGGTGGGAGGATAACATTCGAGAGTGGACTGGTTTGACACTGAACGAAGTCATGAGGGTTGCTGAGAACAGGGAAAGATGGGGTACGCTGTGGTGCCCCAACGACCTTTGAATTACGGGATAGGATAGGATAGGATAGGATAGGACCGCATTATAACGAATTTGAACATTTTCCATGTTGACAGGTCTCGGCTGCGACCTTTTAATCAAGATGATTTCGTTTGATCCCTACCCGGCGTGCAATGAAACCAACTTCCACTTCCGCTTCCGCCGGTGCGAGCGCGCTCTTCATCAAGTAGGGCCTATATTACCCATGGGTCGGTGATGACGTTTGAAGAATTAGCTACAAACTGATGAGAAAGTTTATTAACTGTGAAAATGGTTAAATGGAGCTGCATGTACAAGTACTCATGAGGAATACTCAAGTCGGAGACCACATCTAAGGCGTCGGGTAGAGAGAAGTATTCAATCTGGGATCAAAATTTACCTCCGATTTGGACTTTGGACCCGCTTCCCATTTTTCAACCATTTCCCCTAAGCTCCGTTCCCCCAATAAACGTCGCCATGGAAAGCCTAACAAACATATTATCAAGTTTTATCTAGGCAAACGTACTAACAGGTTAACCTCAAGGGCACAAGAACAAAAGATACAATAAACAACATTTACGGATTTAGTCTGTCCACAACATACTCTCTCTCTCTCTCTCTCTCTCTCTCTCTCTCTCTCTCATTTTTCTGCCTTGTCATTTCTTCTTTTTTTTCTTCCTCTTCCTATTCCTTTATCTCATCGTCCTCGCTCATCCTGCTTTATCTCCTTCTCCTTGATCCTCTTCTTCTAACTTCCCTATACCTGTAGTAATGCTGGAATTCTCTATTGAGCAGTCCTGATTATCGTAGTCCGCGGGATCCAAAAGAAGTTGCCAACTAAACCCAAAAGGGTGTCCTCTGGGATCAGCGTTTGTACCACTGACGTCCTATCTATGAGTCATTACTTCCTTTCGCTCTTTTATTCCCCTTTGGCGGGAAAAAACTTAGAATTATATCCCTTTGGAAGAATGGATAGAGTGGCATGTAAAAAACAACAATGAATGTGTGCAAACAAGAATGAATATTTTGTGGAAAAGAATTTTTTTATCGCTAGAATGAGACATATAATGAGGGTATGTTCTAAAAACAAAAGGGAATTAACACAAACAAACAAACACACATACACGCACACATACACACACACACACACCATTCGTTACAATGAAAAATGGGAATCCTTGCATGCTTGAAATGACTCCATGTAATAAACGTGTGTTCTATTACAAAGGCATTATCGATATCACTGCAACGAAACACTGACATTTTCAAGCAGCTGAAGCAAAGAATCAGATTTATAAATATGATCTTGGAATAATATCCAAACCTGTTTTATATTAGTGGGATTTATTTATTTATTTAGCTAGTTAGTTAATTTGTAAAAGAAATGTTAACAAACATCCTGAAGAAATAAGTGAATAAGGGTTATATCATTAAAAGTATAAACTTTAAATAACATTAGGCATATCCAATTTTCCCTTGTAAATTCCTTTGCTATCTTGTCCGTTTGTTTGAAGCATATTATTTTGTTTTTTGCAGTGATTTCACTGGAAACAAAACAAAACAAAATGTTGTAGTTAAAATAGGTACTAAAACTTGGCGTTCCCAATGAAGACTTCTCGCCAAATGTGACAGTATCACACCCTGCTTTATACTTCGAAGGTAAGGTGAAAATCTTTCTGGAATTACTTTCCTCCCCTCTCTTTAATTATAGGAGGACCACTGCTGGTTGGGAGCAGCTGCTTCGACCTACCTTTGGAGGTCATCTTCAGACACACGCTGGGTTACCCTGCTGAATTGGTGGCGTATGGCCTTGACGGGAAGACGTCATTGGGAATATTTGAGTTGCATAGTTCCTTTATTCTACACGATCATGCAGTGTTTGAGGAACGCAAGCATTTTCTACACATACACACAAATAATGTTATCACAGGCTGATCGCAGAGCACCATCTTTATCTGTAGTTCATCTTGCCATGCATGCATGCACTTAGCTCAGCCCCTGATCCTTTTTGTCAGCCACGAGGTGAGAGAGGAATTGCGAGAGACGCGTGAGTTTTCCTCTCGAGATGAGAAAAATCCGAAAGCATTCCCTGCGCTGCAGCAGGGTCCACGAAAATTCGACTTACTTCTCAATTACACTAACCTACAATGCAAACAACGACAACGAAAAATGATGAGGACAACAACAGCAAACCACCACCACGGCCACCACCACCATCAATAACAACAACAACAACAACAAACAAGTAGCCAGCCACTTTATCCTGAATCTTTCTTCATTCAGTACAGTGTTTTGTGTGGAGAAACACACGTGTACATAAACAAAAGAATGCCAATTTAGACAAGAATACGTCAGAACGACACAGTGCACATTTTTCAGCTCAGTTCTTTTTCAGGCGGACAAAATACAAAAGAGAACAAAACAATACTTCACAGTCTGTTGTTGTTTTTTGTGTT
>CM072513.1:64961161-64983661 GCA_036898135.1 Oncomelania hupensis | reverse complement strand
CCATCAATACGTTTTACTTGGATAAAAACATCCCTGGTGGAACGTATACTTCCAGGGATTGAAGGAGGGGACACTAACCGCCATGGGTTGAAAGGTCGCGGGTCAAAGGGAACTGTCAGGAAGATTTAAGAGTAGGCATGTTAAAGGGGCACAACTCCAAAGGAAAGCAAGTGGGATGCGTGGTAATCGCCCTTGATTTATACGAATAGGCTGGTGGTCACAGCATGCTGTTAGGTTTGGGAATAGTTGTCCTCCATTTAGCTTAGTTTTCGCTCATCGAATTTCAGAGCAAGGCTAAAAAGTAAAGGAATATAAAATGTGATAGAATCTGTTTCAAATTTTATAAAGCTGTACACATATTTACGTTCGAACGCTCGTTGAAAGGTTTCTAAAGCGTTATAGCCACTTAAGCACTATTCCGCGCAGGCAGACAAACCTTTCAAACAACAAAACAAACAAAGCGCTTCAATTGTGCAATCTATGGATATAATAGCGACAAAAAGCTTAAATCAATAAATCCACTCAATCAATCAACCAATAACTCAATCTAATTTAAATCCAATCTTCAATCCCTCTTCCAATCTTTCTACCCAAACAAAATAAAATGGGGGGGAGGGGGGGGGAGGGGGGAATAGTATTGATATCGTTTGATGGCGTTATACCGCGTCAGTTTGCAATTGTGTTTCGTCATACAGTCAATGTGTGCATTGCATTCCCTTTAAAAATTGGTTCCACGCCATACAGCTTTCAAACTGGGACTATGTTTTAAAAATAGTAAAATGTTCTTCTCAAGAACTATTTAAGTCGTTGGAGCCATGGCCTATACAGGATATAAAGCAAGCTGTCCGAGGTGCCCACGTGCCGCCAGAGGGCACTGTTTGTCAGCCAGGCGACTGGGCACAATCCTACATAAGCGACATAGTGCTTGCATAGTATATGTGAATGTGCGTGGTTTTTATGTTCAAAATGGTGGAAATAACACACAGCGACATAATTAGACTGTGCATGTCCTTTCCACCCATTGATCAACGGAGAAGGGTGCTTCACTGTTAAAAAACAACAACATTATTCTCCCGTCCCGGATCTTAAAAAAAAAACGTTAAAGAAGCTGCTCGTCGATGACTCTCACCGTTGAGAGGTTTGCAAAGCTCGATACCTTGAAACATGTATTTTAACCATAACGTTTATGCACTTTTTCTTCGTACAGAACACATACGCCTATATCAATTCGTTTCGAGATAATAAAAATTGTATTGTATTGTATTGTATTGTATTGTATTGTATTGTATTGTATTGTATTGTATTGTATTGTATTGTATTGTATTGTGTTAACTGCGTTGCCTGGTTTGATTTACGCTGTGTGATACTTGTTGCTGAGGAGTTGTCCGGACGCCTTAAATTACCACGCCTCCACTTGTTTGCTTCATCGCCTCTTATGAATCCACTGGGCAGAGAGACGTCCATATAAAGCGGAGGTCGCCAGGAAAAAAAAAAAAGAGAGAGAGAGAGAGAAATTAGCCACAGGTTGTCTTGGAGAAGAAAGGAGGTTTTAAACAAAGAAAAATAGTTGAAGAACCGAAATTAAGTTATGTAAAACATTAAAACAAAATGAAGGGAGAGAGGGAGTAGGAGTAGGAGAAGGTTTGTGAACATGAAATGTGGATACAGTTCGCTTAGTGATGTAGGCGACAGCGCGCGACAGTTAAAGCAGTGAATGTTGAGTGAGAACCGTAATGGTTCCAACATGGCTGACGGCCTTGAGTACCGACAAAACAACAACAACAAAAACAGGACTCTGGTGCGCAGGCAACTCACCCTCCCCCCACCCACTCTTACCTCAACCCCCTACTCCTTTGAATGAGGGTACAAACCAAGGTTTAGCCTGTCAACACACGCATTTCTTCGCACGGACTTTAAAGAGCCTGTCGCGACCTTCTACGGCTGAGTGCCATCTATAGACATGATACACCCAGCAAACACTTCCCCTCATCGCCTGTAAACCTTTTACCTGCCCACTGAAGGAGTTGTCTCCGAAGGCCAGGACTGGTTTTATCTCCTTTCATCAAGCCGCTTTACCACATAACACCTTTTTCAACGTACCAATGTTCCTGCTCTACCTCCTTCCCAGGTCGTTTAAGCTAATTGTGTGTTCAGTTGTCTGGGCATCAGACAATGCGCACCCCGTTGGAGTGCCGGGGGTTTCAGTATAAATTAGTATCCCCACTTTCTGGAAAGTTAGTGCTTTAAATTCCCACTGTCGATGTCTTTCTCATTTGCTCTTTCTCATTCCTGCTCTGCTCTATCAATCTGCTATACTATCTTCTTCTTCGCTAGATCAGTCACCTACCTTTTTTCTTGAAACCTCTTCCGGGACAAGACTCCTTATTTGTGTATGAGGTCTGTTGGATCAGATTGGGAATATTGGACGCTTTCTGCCAGGTGGTCACTAGGGCTTCCTATGATGTTATTATTGAGCAATGTAGGCATTTTATATGTATGTGTTTTGTTGATAATGTATAATGATGTTTGTGTTCTATTTTGTTTTTTGTAAACGGGGGTTCGATAAATTAGAGTATACTGTATAGCCTCAGCGCGTCCCCTGCATGCGTGGGATGTCTTTATTGTAAAGTGACTGGCTGGTGGAGAGCTTTCAGTTTTACCACTAGGGTTGTTTCAGCAGATCTTTGATGCGGATCGGGGGTTGTCCGGTCCTGATTTGGCTCGGAAGAGTCCGCTGGACCTAAAGCAATAATCATGTAATGTAATGTAATGACGATGCGCATAAGGAAGCAAGTTATAGCCTCTAGGACCGCTTGAGTTAACTGGATCCTTATCGGCCAGCGCCTTGACCAGTCCTTAAGCTGAAAAAGCGCTATATAAGAACAATAAAATAAAATATAAGGAGGAGAGAGGAGAAGAAAAGAAAACGGGGCCCGAACACGGGCCCATCGAATTCTATAGCGCACATATCTCTCACAACAAAGAGTGATTCAAGGCGCCTATGGTCTATGTGGCAGTGTCGCCGTAACCTTTCGGTTGTTGGGGGAGGAAAGCAAGTGGAACCTCACTTTTCTCTAGGCCTGCTTAACGAGGGCGGTGCCTGTCTCCTCTTTCTCTCGCTGCTTTACCTTCCCTGTGTAACGGATGGATATTGATGCGTGCCTGTTTACAATGGCTAAGTGAATGCAAAATACACTACTCAAAATAATACAAGGGCCACTTGGACATATGGGTCTCTCTTTAAATCAGAAACACGAATTCAATTTATTAGTTCATCATATTTTATTGCAATCACTTCTGCACCAATAACAAAAAAGATTTGAGACATCAGTCGCTTAAAATTAGAGTAAATTCAATTTAACTGGACATACTCCTCATTTACAAAATCAAAACTTTAGAAACCAAAAATCAATAGAGACAGTATCGGGTGTGGCCACCGTTTGCATCAATGCAGTCTTGGCATCGTTGTCTCATGGACCGTATCAGGTTATGGAGGATGTTTCCTGGGATGGCCAACCACTCTTGCTGGAGAACTTGGGCCAGAACTTCAAGGTTAGCTCCTGGAGGGAGGTTTGCCCGTGTCTGTCGACCCAAGACATCCCACAAATGTTCTATGGGGTTCAAATCGGGTGATCGAGCCGGTCAATCCATCCTTATGACATGCTGTTGCTGCAGGAAGTCACTGACGATACGCGCTCGGTGGGGTCTGGCATTATCGTCCTGTAGTATGGCACCTTCCCCAATGGCCCGCAGAGCTGGGAGAACCCTAGGTTGTAGGACGTCATCCCTGTAGCCAATACCGTTTAAGTTGCCATTAATTTGGAGCAGGGGTGTTCTGAAGTTTAATGCGAAGCCACCCCACATCAGGACAGATCCACCACCAACGCGGTCATGCTCGCGCACCGTCGCATCAGCAAAACGCTCCCGTGGACGCCTCCAAACATTCACTCGACGGTCGTTGAAAGACAAGGAGAACCGAGACTCGTCTGTAAAGAGCACCCTTGACCAATGTTGCCTAGTCCACACCAAATGACGCCGAGCCCAGGCCAAACGCGCTGCACGGTGAGCTGGGGTGAGCAAAGGCCGTACCGCTGGTCGTCTTGATCGCAGGTTTGCCTCGTG
The DNA here is from genome assembly GCA_036898135.1 of Oncomelania hupensis. NCBI lineage: Eukaryota > Metazoa > Mollusca > Gastropoda > Littorinimorpha > Pomatiopsidae > Oncomelania > Oncomelania hupensis. Next base: position 64,979,539 of record CM072513.1, on the reverse strand, counting down.
TAGACGGTTGCGAATTGTCTGGTCGTTGACGTTAACATTGCTGGCTGCGTGAAGCTGTCTTCTGATGGTGTTTGCTGTAGCGGACCTCAACCTCAGAGCTGACAGGGTGATGAAATAGTCTTGTCTTGCAGTGGTAACGCGGGGGCGTCCGGACCTTCTTGGTTCTTGGACGCTTCCAGTGTTGTTACCTTAGTTTTTACCTTTACTGTTCCGTCTTTTGGTGTATCGTAGCAAAAGCGATGTTTGATCGAGTGCATGTATTTTTATGTAATGACTATGTAAAGCGTGGTGAGTCTGGTCATAGGCTGGAGTATCCGCTATATAAAAATCCGTTATTATATTATTATTATTATTATTGTTAAAGCGCTCCCGCAGCCTTTGGACAACGGAGTGGGACAGTCCCAACCGCCTGCCAACTTCTCTCACCCCCACCCCTTCCTGAAGCCATGCAATAGCTCTGCCTCTATCTGCATCAGTCAAAAGCGCTGGAATTTATACCCAGAAAAAAGCGCTGATTGTTGAACTGAACTCACAAAATGCAAGCTTTTCGCGTGCAAATCACTTTTTAATGTTGAAAATTTTGCTTTATTAGCAAGACAACATTAAATTAGGGTCATTTTTTTACAATTGGGTTTGTTTTTCAATTTTTATTTTATTTATTTAATTTAACGTCTATTCACATCTGTGATATTAGACAACATATTAAATTAGAAACAGATTAACTTAAAATTAAAATAAAGGAGTTAATATGAACAACAATTAATATAACGACATAAATATATTTAAAAAAATCTATTGTAATTGCTCGTTTATGATGTACGAATGAATAAGAAAGCAATATGACAACATATATGCTTATTGCAATCATCGCGGAGAATGCACTTTAAAATATTTTAATTGCTAAATACTTACAGATTAATCTATGAATAAAACATAAGTAATGAAAAATATAACTATTTAACCTAATTCTTTGAGCATAAACTTTTTTGATGAAACATCTGTTAAAACTTAAATTTGAACTCTACGGATCGTTTTAAATAATCAGTATATTTTATAAATTTAATTTCAATGATAAATGGAAAACATGTGAATGATTACCATCTTGAAAATGACATCTTCATTATAACTTATGCCTTTTTTTAATTGACGTATAAGTTGTCCTTTGTAATCAAATCTTTTTTTGACCTCATACTTTGCATACAATTGACAATCATGCCTTTTAAGCGTTTGGTGATGATAGGCGCATGATTCCATTATTATTATTATTATTATTATTATTATTATTATTATTATTATTATTGTTGTTGTTGTTGTTGTTGTTGTTGTTGTTGTTGTTGTTGTTGTTGTTATTATTATTATTATTATTATTATTATTATTATTATTATTATTATTATTATAAGAATTGACCAATTGGAGAATATATTAGTGCTTTAGATATATTTACATATGATTTTAAGTCTAAGTCTTGAGTGCTATTTAATTTATCATAACTGCTATGTTAATATTTCTTTATAATATTTTTACAAAATTTTGTTTTCCAAGAATTTAAATATAGTCTAAATGCTAAACTAGAAATATGTCTAGGGACTCCTGATATACTAATTAAACAGGAATCTGAAATTTCTTTTTTAGTAATATTATTAATTATACAGTACATTTCTCTAACTGATAATCTAATATGAATTTGTTTTTCAACTCGGTGCAGAAAGTTCAAAACTCACACATGTGATTACTTGTCAGAATAAGATTGTCTTGAATGTTACTGTACAGGATAAGTTTTGAAATAAGCAATATAATCGATATTATTGATAGCAGCAAAAATAATTAAACTAAATGAAATATGAGAGTGGCCCTTCAATTATTTTGAGTAGTATATATCTGACAACTATTTCAAAACACATTGTGCATGTAAGATTCTCTGTTAACTACCACACACACAAATGCACAGATTCTCACTAACACAGGCAAACACCAACACAAATATAAGTTCCACACTCTCAATACTTTATATAAATAAACAATATTTTACAACAATATTTAACACCACGAGTTTCAGGTTAGGAGATCACGAGTCTTAAAGCCGGCATTTTCATGTCCCGAGCCAAATCAAACTTGTTACCTGTGGTAACTGGAGGAAGTCTGTACACAAGTAGGCCTAGACGAACCGTTGATGTTGTAGACAGGCAGATAGACACGTCTGTCTATCTGTCTGAGGTTTCAAACGTGTCTTGGACAGGTATAGAAGTATGGCTGACCGCCGATGTTTCACGAATCGCCCTTTCTCCGTTGTCCGAGACAAACCCCTGTGTCCAGGTTAATGAAGCTACCAGCCTCCCGTAGGCAGCTGTAATCTTTACAGCACAATACACAATCCAATTTCGGAGAGAAAGTCCACCGAACCTATACTCCTTGATAAGTACTCGATGCTTTCAACCTGATTGATTCATGAGCGGGGCTTGACAACCCTGACAGATCAGCTCGACATTTTTACCTATTTTTCAAAGTTTAAGGAAAGTTTTAGGGACAAGTTTTATATCGTCTGACGCAGGATGAAATTTCTTACACCCTGGTGCTTTTTGTTTCAAATTTTATCTATGGATTCGAGAGTTATGACATTTTTCATCGTTTGGCTCTCTTTGCTATGTATTGGCATTGAATGCAGCAGTAGTCGACAAGTGTTCACTCCACAAGTAATTACACCTTCGCTAATTGACTGGGCTGTCGAACATCGCAGAGCACTGTCAGCCAAGCACATTTCGGTGCGAGTGCACTATAGCAGGAAAGAACTATTGACTATCGGTACAGGTGTATCTTTGCCGACGTACTCGTGCACTCCACCGTATACGGCACACAGTGCTACCGTGTGTGACTGTCCCTCCCCGCTATGCCGTCACCTGTATGATGTTGGCATTCATTGCCGCCGCCTTGCCTGCCTTCCCCGACACCCCAAGAAGGCGCACCGAGGCTGGCGGCGTCGCCCTCGTCTCAGACACTCCGCGCTGCTGCTGCGGGCTCCCGCCCCCAAGGCTGTCCCCCCCACTGCCCCACCACCCCCGTCGTCGTTGCTCCGTGTTGCGCTGTTCAACGCCCACTCTGTGGGCCCCAAAGAGAGGCGACTGGAGATTGTAGAGTTCGTTCGCGACAATGACGTTGATCTGCTCTTCCTGACGGAGACGTGGCTACGGGAGCAGGGTGATGAGGCCAAGTGTGTCGACCTTACTCCTCCTGGATATGTCTTCCGCTCCTTCCCCCGCACTACACGCGGAGGTGGGGGTGTGGCCGTGCTGTATCGCGCCGCGCTGACCACCCACATCGCCTTTACTGCTGACCTGCCCTTCCCGCACCCGTCTTTCGAAGCGGTGCGTGTCACTCTGGTGCTGCAAGCGCCACGCCAACAATCTGTGCACTTCCTCTGTGTTTACCGTCCACCCCCTAGCTCCAAGAACAAGCTGACTCAAGAGATGTTCATCACAGACTTTCACCTACTCCTGGATTATTGCAACGGACTTTCCGGTGCCCCAGTAATTCTGGGTGATGTGAATGTTCATTACAATAAACCCACTAAACCGCTGACGGCCAGGATCCTTGACATCATGGACGCCTTCCGCTTTTCTCAAGCCGTTCAGACACCCACGCATGCGCTGGGCAATATCCTGGACTGGATTATCTACAGGCCCGAGGACGCCATTGTGCAGGATGCATCAGTGACACAGACTCTGACGTCTGATCACTACTGTGTGGTGTGTGACTTAGTCGCCCAGCCCCCCAAACCGCCCGCTATGTACCAGTCACTGCGAAACTTGCGCGCGATTGACAGGGCCACTTTCCGCGAGGATCTTCAGAGCGCGCTCGTCTCGCCCCTGGCGGCTGAGCCGTTAGACGCTGTTCTCCGCTCGATCCTTGATAAGCACGCCCCTGTCTCAAACCGCTGCATCCGTAGGGAGAAGACAGCTCCCTGGTACACTGCCGTAAGATCTGAGCTTCGGGACGCTAAGCGCCAAAGACGGCGCGCTGAAAGAAACTGGCTTAAGATAGGGCTCACTATCCATAAGCAGATTTTCAATGCTGCCAAGCGTCTGGTCGTCAAGATTGTGCATGATGCAAAGAGCGCATATACCACCGCAAAGATCGCCAGCTGTGAGAGCAGTAGGGAACTGTTTTCCGTGTATGGTCGCTTAAGTGGCCGAGTCAAGACCTCTCCCCTTCCCAATGTGTACCCCTCCTCTCAGCTGCCAGAAATATTTGGTGCTTACTTTGTGGATAAAGTTGCTGCAATTCGAGCGGAGCTGGATCAGCTGTCTCCGTTGCCGACGCTAAGTGACTCCTCAGTCAGTGAGTGCCCTTTTTCTCTTCCGTTTTTTCAGCCAGTGACTGAGGAAATGGTTGAATCCATTGTTTTAAAGTCTAAACCTACCACTTGCTCTCTTGACCCCATCCCCACCCCTTTGCTAATTGAATGTCTTGATCTTGTCCTTCCCTCCCTCACCCAAATTATTAATGACAGTTTAGTGCATGGCCTTGTACCCTCATCCTTCAAGTCGGCTGTAGTAAAGCCCCTTTTAAAAAAGAACTCCCTTGACCAAAATGTGCTAAAGAACTACAGACCCGTCTCCAACCTCCCATTTTTATCAAAGATTCTTGAGAAAATTGTCCTCCAACAGTTGTTTTCCTACCTTCAGAACCACGACCTCCTCCCCCACACTCAGTCAGCCTACCGCCCGCACCACAGCACTGAAACTGCACTTATTAAGGTTGTCAATGACATTCTGCTTGCTCTGGATTCTGGCGATGTGTCTTTCCTCTCTCTCCTCGATTTATCGGCAGCTTTTGACACTATTGATCACTCTCTTCTGCTAAAAAGACTATCTTCCTCCTTTGGCATCTCAGGCTCTGCTCTCTCTTGGTTTAAATCTTACCTTTTAAACAGATCTCAAACTGTCCTCATCAATGATCGCCCTTCCTCGTCTGTTCCTCTTGCCTTTGGTGTTCCTCAAGGCTCCGTTCTAGGACCCGTCTTGTTCATTCTGTATACTCAACCTCTCCCCACTCTCGCTCAAACTCGCTCCATCTCCAGTCAGTCCTTTGCTGATGATACCCAACTTTACACTTCTTGCAAACCTACGCAGACACACGCTGCCGTCCAGGGTGTGCAGGCATGCATTCTTGACATAAAGAATTGGATGAATAACAATAAGCTAAAATTAAACGATGACAAAACAGAAGTACTTTTATTTAAAAAGAAAACAACTCCGTCTGTTTCCCTTCCAACTACCATACAAGTCGGGAACTCTGCCATTGCTTTTTCCTGTCATGCTCGCAACCTTGGGTTCACTCTCTCATCTGATATGTCTCTCGACAAGCACGTCTCTACAGTCTGCAAGTCTGCTTTCTTTGAACTCCACAAAATCAGTTGCATTCGCCAGAATCTTTCAGTTCAAACCACTATCACTCTCGTCTGTGCCTTTGTTCTGTCTAAACTTGATTATTGTAATGCTCTTCTTGCTAATGCTCCCCTCTATCTCATCGAAAAACTTCAAAAGATCCAAAACTCTGCTGCTCGTCTTGTCTTCAAATCCCGCAAACATCAACACACCACGCCTCTCTTAAAATCTCTTCACTGGCTTCCTGTCAAAGCACGCATTCAACACAAGCTTTCGACTCTCTGCTATAACTACTTCTCTGGCTGCTCTCCTGCCTACATCTCTGAACTTCTTTCTGTTTACACACCGTCCCGGCAACTCCGATCCTCTTCAGATAAACGCCTTCTCAACATCATTCCCACATGCACAAAAACCTATGGAGAACGCACTTTTTCTTTCGCGGCTGCAACACAATGGAATTCACTCCCATATGCTCTTAGACATGCACCCAGTCTGCCTGCCTTTAAACGTGCATTAAAAACACACCTGTTTAAACAATACTATAAATAATTATGTAGAATTCCCTTGCGTCAGCTGAGAAACGACTTGTCAGACGGTAGTAGGTCTGTGTGTGCGTGCTGTGTGTGTGGGAGCGTGTGTGTGTCTTTGTGTGTGCTGTGATAACTAATGTGGCGTCTGGATGGTTGATTGTTGGCGCTGGCGACGGAGTAGCTGTTCAATGTATTATTTTGTATGTTGATCCTATGCTGATTTTAATTGATATGATTTTTGTGAGCTGTTGTTTGTTCCAATTGTTCTGTATCTTATGCTATTTTATATAATAATGAGATTTTTAAAATGAGATTTTATAGCTATATTAGTATTTAACCTGTTGAAAAAATTTATATGTTTGATATGTATGTTAATCTATTATTTGCTAACAATTTGTAATTTGTGAAGTTGTCAACCACAGCGAGTGCGTGTTTTATTATATGTAATGTTGTGGTATATAAATAAACAGTTATTATTATTATTATTATCAAATCTTTCCAATCATCTTTTCTTTCTTTTTTTTCCCTACACACCTGACCACTTGACTTCACACAACTTCACACCTTGAAGCACACTCCCGAAGTGAGTTCCAATTGCCCTTACTTCCGGCTATTCATTATTCTATTGACTCAACATTTTCAGCCAATGAAACTTTATATATATATATATATATATATATATATATATATATATATATATATATATATATATATATATATATATATATATATATATATATATATATATATATATATATTAAAAAACTGAATCACGTTCTAACACTAGCAACATTATTAAAAATAGAAAATTCATGTTCTCTACACCCCGGTTCTAAAAAGATCCAGGTATCCCATTCACCGCTGAGTGCACTGGGGTGGTGTCGTGCTCTGGTTTCAATCTTGTTGTGTCCTTTTGTGGTTGCCTTCCAAGCATGGTCATACATCCAAGTACTAACCCCTCGCGACGTAGCTTTAACATGAACCATTGCTATAGCGTGTGCCCAAACCATTACAACGCTATGCCAGAAGACTGCACTAGAATGATTTCACACCGATAAATTAACGGAATGCACAGGAAATAAAAATGAAGTTGCTCGCTTTATCAGAATTACCGCAGCGCACAAAAAATACGCAGGAAAACAGTTCCACGGTTTTACAGAACATAAAACTTTGCAGTGTTGAGTAATCACACGCAATCCTCACAAGAGCGGAAATACCTAAAGACCGGAAGACAGTAATCATCCAAATGTCTTTGCACTTTTGAAAAATTCAGACTGTCATAACCCATAACATGGAAGCACTCTGGGGTTAAGCATACTGTAATAGTAACATGAAAGCCCCCCTCCCTCAACTCTCCATCCCCCGCTCCCCCCCCCCCCCCCGCTCACGCTCCTGAAAGTCCATCATAATTTTAGTTATTATTCTGCGTTAATTCTTTAAGATTTTTACACCAGAACATGCAATGGTTGCGTTTAATGTTGCTAATTCGTAGCCCTTTTCTCATTCTACCTATGAATACATGTGAGTTTAAAGGTTTGTAAATATTTTTTTTGTGTGGAGGTCAACACAGATTTAGTTTCTGAGAAATACCCCTTTAGTCTGAAAACATCTCTTACTGTTATGTATTTTATACCCCAAATATAGTCATCAGAATAACAATTATTTTTTTAAAGCAATATTTTAATTTTGAAGTATGTCTATCACTTGAATCCGGGAAAACAACCTTGTTAAGCTTACTGCTTGTGCAATGTATTGTCCCAGAGAGTCTATTTATGTGATCATGAGCATGATGTTAAGGAAAAATGCAAAATGGCTGACGAAGATCGTGAAGATGCAAATGACGGAGAAAAGGAAGGCAAGGACGTTGTTGAAAATGAAGATAAACATGATTATTACGGTTTTTGCTGATGCAGAAGAAAAACCGATAAAGTCGACGACGGCGACGACGATGATGAAGATGATGATGATGATGATGTTGATGGTAATGGTGATCATGATCATACTTACGTCTTTAATGATGATGGTAATAATAATGATGGTGATGATGATAAAGGTGATGATGATGATGATCATGATGAAGATGATGATAATGATTATGATGGTGATAAGGATGTTAATTACGACGAAGACACACACGATCATTGTTTATGCTGTCGCCGCTGCAGCAATGCTGCTGCTATTACTGCCGCTGTTGCTTCTGCTGCTCATGATGACTGTGAAGCACCAACATCTGAATACGTTACACAACGCGAACAAAATATCAGAGTAGTAACTGATCTGCAAGCGCATGTTTACAAATGTGCCACAAATTGCTGTACTGTACACGGACATATACAATGACCAGCACTCCCATAAACTAGCCCTGGAATGACCACATCCCCTGCAGCGTTAGTGGGCCATTGGGCCAGTGACACTTGGTCATTGCGCTATTAGCCCTTTACAGTACGGTGGCCATTCCTATGCACCACCTACTGCTTATGCTTGTTGACCGTGCTTTCTGATGTGCTTGCATGCTGCTGCATAAAAGTTAAAGGGATTTATTCCCCTTATCTCCTCTTAAGCCCCCAACCCCCACACCTCCCTTTCCGGATATACCGGTCCAGCTACCGGTATCGTCCCATAATCAAACTAAATGTTCGTACATTATGCTAAAACTCTTCTTTTTTTAAAATAACAAACTGTTGTGTATAGCCTAAAACAATCACAGTCATATTTTTACAGCAGTGTACACAATTTTTCCAAATAGATTAGGGCCAAAGATTGCATGGATTACCTCCCTTACAAATGCCCTTCGCTGTTGGTCGACGTTGTTTTTTTTAAGCTTAACTTCTCTCCGTCTACCATTTGAATACATGTGGGTTTAAAGGGTATAAAATGTTTTTTTCTCTTCCTTAAACATTGTTACTATTTAAATATACACCAAACCATACTTGTAATAAATTTTATTCCGAAAACAAATTTGTTTTAGCAAGACTTTGCAGAACATATTGTACTAAAATGGCAAATATTGGCAAAGTATCAAGGAATCAAGCAACAATACTAATGCTGAAATAAAAGTCTAATTTACGTCATATATCATAACCATTTTTTGTTGGTGTTTATATTCCTAAAGCTAAACATATTCAGACAGATTTTGGATTAGAAATGAACCCACCAGCTTTAGAACGGCAATACATGGTTTTTGAATGAGGGTGATATGAAAGGATAAAAACAAACAGTTAGTTTGGTTTGATGGTGTTTATCATGCCCACTTCTCAAAGAACTTCAGAATGCTTTAGGAAGGTTAGGTAAAGGTAGGTAAAGGTGGTACCATAGCCTTGGGGAGCGTGATGTTGGAGATCACACTTATCTTGGGCCAGCGTAATGAGGGTGATGCCCATCTCTCTCCCTCGCTGCTTTACCTTCCCCACCCTTAAGAGAGTAGGTACTCAGTCACAGTTGAGTCAACTGGGGGCGTTGTTATTTGTCGCTTCACGGTTTGCGGTCACCCATCCAAGTGCTAACCGCACTGCACGGTGCTTAACTTGCGACACAGTAGCGAGTGCTCCAACCACCGCGCTATCCGACATTAGGAAGGTAAAAACTGAAAAATAACAGTAGGAAGAGTACAAGTTAGGGCAGAATGAAATAGATGTGGCAACAGGATCTTGAAAATAAAAGTCGAAAAAGGAATGTAGGAAAAGGGAATACTGAATACAGATATAAAAAAAAGACATTTATTTAATAAAACCAAAATCTAATCTGGGATAATAATTCGTATGAGCGAGAAATGTACAGGAACGTTTGATGTTCATAAGGTGACGGCATGCGCGAGTTGTAACCAAGTTGTAACTCGGGCACATCCACTTAGATTACTGGGAATTCGCATCTTCTATGTTGATCAATCTATTCCTTTTATGCACATTTGCATTTACGTCAACTTTTCTCTCTCCGTACATGAAAACTTTTTTTATTCTTAGTTGCAATCATTTGTGAGCACTGTGTTTGTGCGTGTTTCCTCTGTGTGTGTAGGTGTGTGTGTGTGTGTGTGTGTGTAGGTGTGTGGGGGTGTTTGTGTATTTAAGTGTGTGTTTGTGTTCTGTGTGTGATTTGTGTGTTTGGGTGTGTGTGGGTGTGTTTGTGTGTGTATGTGTGTGTTTGTGCGTGCTTGCTCTGTGTGTGTAGGGTTAGGGTTTGGGTTAGGGTTAAAGTTAGGGTTAGGGATAGCTTCAAAAAATGGACAAATTTGTAAAAATGTCAAAGTAACGTATATAGAGTTTCATGAAAGTCATCACAACGGCGTTTCTACACAGTTGTGTGTTTGTCTAGGTGTGTGTGTAGGTGTGTGTGTGTTTGTGTTTGTGCGGAGGTATAAGCCTTAAAATGGGTGACTAACCTTGCTTTTTATGCAGGAAATGGGTGAGTGTATTAGGCACCCAGAGTTTTCCAGCCACCCACTTTTTTCTAAGTACACAGGAGTGCTCTTTTAGTGCATGGGAGTGCAATTGTAGTGCATGAGAGTGTTTTAAGTACACAGGAGTGCTCTATCCGGGACGGAGAAAATACAGTGAATTTTCGGATAAATTTTGAACAAAATTCGACCTATTTCGTCGCCTATAGGAGACGAACTAGGTCAACTTTTTTAGAGAAGGGTTCGGGTAAGGGCTAGTTGCAGAGCTATCCCTAACCCTTGCCCTAACTTTTTTCTGTCAAAAATCACTTTCCGATTCCTACATTCTTAGTAATACCCAGTCTCGGTGTTTTACATACTTGTGTGTGTGTGTGTGTTCTCTGTGTGTATAGGTGTGTGTTTTGTACTCTGTGTGTGATGTTTGTGTAGGTGTGTGTGCTCTGTGTGTGTAGGTGTGTGCGTGTAGGTGTGTGTGCTCTGTGTGTGTGTGTATGTATGTGTAGGAGTGTGCGTAGGTGCGGAGGTATAAGCCTTGAAACGGGTGACTAACCTTGCTTTTTATGCAGGAAATGGGTGCGTGTATTAGCCACCCAGTGTTTTCCAGCCACCCACTTTTTTCTAAGTACACAGGAGTGCTCTTTTAGTGCATGGGAGTGCTGTTGTAGTGCATGAGAGTGTTTTAAGTACAAGGGAGTGCTCTATTCGGGACGGAGAAAATCCAGTCAATTTTCGGAGAAATTTTGAAGGAAATGCGACCTATTTCGTCGCCTATATGAGACGAACTAGGTCAACTTTTTAGACAAGGGTTCGGATAAGGGTTAGTTGTAGATCTATCCCTAGCCCTTGCCCTAACCCTTTTCCTTCACAAAATCACTTTCCGGTTCCTACATTCTTAATAAAACCCAGTCTTGGTGTTCTACATACTTGTGTGAGTGCGTGTGTGCTCTCAGTGTGTGTGTGTGTGTGTGTTTGTGTGTGTGTGTGTGTGTGTGTTTTAAACTTATTCATTCGCTTTCTCCTCAACCGCATTTTCCAATTCGTCAGATTCGGTCTTTTTTTTTTTTACATTAAAACATTAATTTAATTTAATTTAATTTAATTTATTTAATAGTTCTTACATAGCGCTTTTCCAGCTGTAGCGCTGCTCAATGTTCTGGCCGGATCTAACAGGATCTAACTCTTGCCGTCCGAAACGCCAACTTGGCAAATTTGGGCGCCCAATCTGACCCCCAGACGACTGAGCACAATCCTGGGCGATCGGGGATGGGGAGTATGAACCTAGTGCCTGCTGGGTGTATTTGTGTAGCCGGCACTCACCCGTCTAGGACATGAGCATCAGGATCATTAAAGTCCATGCGATGGAATGCGTGTGTTCACAGACTAAACCTCGGTTTATATTTCTCATCCGAAGGAGTAGGAGAACAGCGTCTAAAGGTAATTTTTATTTTAATTTCTATATTTTTATGTTATTTTTATTTTATTTTATAGTCCAGGCCGTCAACGGCGTTTGAACTCCTGCCTGTACATGTATAGGCTGCAATGTTATTGCTTGACATTTGAGTGCACTGCGTACACCACTGAGCTAATTGCGCTCTCAACATTTATTTTTGTGTCCATTCTTGCTATTTTGTTTGTTGTTCCTCCCTGTTAAAATTCAGTCGATCGTTCTATTATACGCTACTCTGCTCCCTTACCTCCAATTATGAAACAGAAAATAATAAAAAGAGAGAGGTAAGTTCTTTTGTTCACAAAATTGTATCCACACAAAGGTTACAATAGTATTACGTTGCATCAGAAAGTACTTCTTTTTGTGTTTGGTTAGGAACACGAGTAGCTTTAGGCAGAATGGGTTTCTAACATTTGGCAGAAATATACCATTTGTTTTTAAACGTAAAACCTAACCAAAGTCGGAATTGTCAAGGACGTGCTAAAAATGAAATCATTTTACGTAAGAACCAATAGTTAGACCCACGTTGCTCAATTAGGCACAAATATGTACTGTCACAGGGCAGCCTGTGTTGAAACCGAGTAGTAAGTGCGGGTGGGGAGTTAATGAGTTGGGGTAGTAACTGCGCGGTGTCGTATGTATGGTTATGTGCGTGGAAAGCGTGATTTTTGAACAGCATAGTTTGGCCAGCCAGTTTTGGGGAATGTGTTCACTGTTAGTCAGAACACGTTTGGCAGAGTGATAGAGAAGACGTACGGTCTTAGTTCTCTGGGTATTGTGATTCTGGAAGTAAGGTTGGAACATTTATTAACGTAAATAATAATTGGTTCTAGGGAAAGCTTAGTTGGAAATGTTACTGTGGTAGTAGCAGCTCAAGGAAAAGTGTGTGCAAATAACTAAGTTTGTGAGTTTGTGGTAGGTTAGTGTCGAGGTCATTGTCCACTAACGGAAACTACTACGCTTTGAATACCTTACTTGGAGTACTGTGTAGGCGAGCAATGGAAAGTCGCTAGCTACAGGTACTTTACAATCGAGCCGTTGGGTGAGTGTGATGGTGATTTTCCTTTACTGTGCTAATGACCGATGGCCGGCTGTTTGGGGTGTTGAACGATAGCTGTGCGTGAGGCTGGGGAAGTATGGTTGCACTGAGGAGAGGAAGGGTGCGACTGAAGGAGGGAGAATGAGGGAGGAGAATGGGGGTGAAGTGTGATGAAGTAGGATGGAAGTGGTTGCTGTTGTTGAGGTTGCGGTTGCTCAAGATGGATAATGTGTTGATGATTTCATGTATTCATTTGCAGCATTGTTCATTTCATGCATTCATAATGTCATTTAGTTTTTGAATTATGTGTTTGATTACAAGAGACAGTAAAAGTAGTCAAGGGAAGTGAAATGGACAGCAGTGGCGCTTCCTCAAGATACAGGAATTAGTTAGTGTAGTAAGGGGGGAGAGTGTGAGGAGGGAGGGGGACAGAATCGGGTGGACTTGACATTAACAATACGGCAAGCATGTTGCAGGTTCGAAGGTCTTTGTTCGTCGCTCGGAAGTTCGTCGAACTCTTCAGCGCGACGACGACGACGACATCCGGTCGTTGGACCCACATCATCATCACCACCCATTCGTCCACGTCCACGTTTGTGAACATCCTCATCGATCCACAACCCCATCTTTCCCGCGTGATCGTGACGTCTGTTGCGGGACCTAGCCTCGGCGTTACGAGGTAGCCGACAGGAGGAGTCAGGCTGAGAGGCGTCGACGGCGGCAGGGCCGCCGCAACTACAGCGTCATCATCACCATCATCGTCATCGTCAGCGGCGGAGGGAGTGGCGACACCACAGCGCCTGGATTAAACAGCGACAGTCCAGCGTCAACCACAACGAGGAGGCAGCTACCTTTCGGAGGCATAAACGGGGACACCCTACTATCAGGTCGGCTCGTTCTTTATTTGTCCCCCTCTTGACACTTGCCCCCTCTGTGCCCGGACATTGGCGTTGCACAGTCGTTAGTTAGACGTGGTTGATCAGCAACCCCCGTTCATCTGACATTTCCATTTCATTGTTCATCGACCCATTGATTGTTCCATCACCATTTTTCTCGTTTCATGTGTAAATGTTGTATGTGTATGAGTGTGTGGTATGAATGAATAAATAGCTTGAAAGTTGTATATATAATTGTTGTGTTATCATCGCTTCACGTCTGCGGGAAACTGTCATTCTGTCTGGGTTGTCTGCGTGTGTAAGGTGTTTGTTTGTGGTGTCTACCCAGGGGGAGTCGTGGCAGTGACATTTGGTGGAGATGCAGGGTAGGTGTGAGTGTGCCCAGACGTGAAGTTGTCTTGTAATTGTCTTGTGGTGTCCGAGTGTGTGAGGCGTGACTCGGTGAGAGTGTGCACCCCAGCGGGTGGTTGGAGGGAGTCAGGTCGCTGTTCAGCGGAGGCTCACAGCCGGCCTAGGTTCGACCACACGTGAGGGAAGGGGCCATTGCACTCTCCAGCCGGTTCGCTACCTTGCAGGCCAGTTTCCACTGTTTGAGTGGGAGGAGGTGGGTGATAGGTAAGGAAGATAGCTTAGATAGGTAGGTTAGTATCTAAGGCTAGGCTAGGTTAGGTAGGGTTGTAGGACTTTGACTTGTTGTTGTTGGTTGTTGTTGCTTTCCTTAAGCAGGATGGCATCGATCGAGGAGACTGAAGGAGTGTCACCGATCGCGGCTCGTACGCGTTCTCGCGTGGGTGTCACGATGGACGAGCGCACGGCGGCAGCAGCTGATACGGGAGTCGCCGATCTACCTTCTACGATCGAGCAACGGAGATCGCCGGTCAGGTCATCGCGTCGTGGGTCAGCAGACGAGGAGTTGACGACGTTCGAAGCCAGAGACACAGTGAGTGATCCTTTTGTGACGGGATTTGGCGCGACTGGCGGGATGTCAGCAGGCACCGACTTCTACGGAGACCATGATCGCCTGAGCGACGCAACGAGACCGAAGAGGTTTGAGACCAATCCCTACCGTTCAGTCTACAAGGTCGAGGCGGCACCGACGCCGAGGGCAGGATTGTTCGCGGACGAGACGCCGGTGGAGAGGATCTTGAGGCTCGCCAAGCGCGAAGGGTTGAGAGGTCAGGCTGCGTTAGACTACGCGATGGACCAAGCGGCGAGGGAGATAGAGCTGATGGCGAAGGTGAGCGAGAAAGACGCAGATCGGAGGGAGAGAGAGAGAGAACGGGAGCACGAACTAGCGATGGCGCAACTTAGGTTGCAGGAAGGCGCCGGGAACCGCAGGAATCGTCAACCCGAGTTTGAGACGGTCAAGCTCAGGTTACCGTTTTTCGAAGACAAGGACGACCTAGAAACCTACTTGTGCCAGTTCGAGCGTTTTGCCAAGGCTCAAGACTGGAAGAAGGACACGTGGGCTATTCGCTTGGGGACCTTGCTGAAGGGGAAGGCGAGGGAAGTTTACGTTGGCTTGAACGAGGACGACTCTGCCAACTATGAGATCCTGAAGGCAGCGTTGTTGGTACGTTTCAACCTGACGGCCGAGACATATCGGAAGAAGTTTCGCCAGCTACGAAGGGAGCCACCAGAGACTTTCAAACAGTATCTGCGGAAGTCAGAGTTGTTCCTGGAGCGCTGGATGGGACTAGCGAACAAGAAGGCCACGTATGCGGACCTACTGGACCTGGTGTTGATGGAGCAGATGGTTAACGGTTTGACACCAGAACTCGTCACGTTTGTGCGCGAGCGCAACCCAGCGACGGTGGAGGAGGCCGCGACGTTAGCGCAGCAGTACGTCGACGCCAGAGCCGGGACCAACCTACGTTTCCCACCACGTCAACCCTTTACACCCAGGGACAAGAGCGAGGGTCGCCAGCCGGCGGGACCACGACCCAACTCGCCGGACAAGCGTGAATGCTATAGCTGCGGACAGAAAGGGCATCTTAAGCGGGATTGTCCGAAACGCAGCGAGCGGAGTGGAGCAGCGTTGCGCATCTTGAAGGAGGCAGGCAAGGAGGGAGATCCTCGGTTCCAGAGCCAAGTGGTAGTGGAAGGTGTTCCGCTGACGGCTGTGAGGGACACGGGGGCCGACTTGATTTGCCTGCGGAAGGGAGAGGTTGCCAACCTTGTGTACACGGGACGCACGCGGCGTGTCGGATTCGCCATTCGCCAGTTATCCAGATCACTGCCGACAGCATGGGTACAGCTGGAGTCACCGTTCTACACCGGGAGAGTGGAGGTGGTGGTGGTGCCGGACTTGATCTACCCAGTGGTGATCGGCAACTGGGCGAGGACAGAACAGCAAGGTTACACAGCACTGCCAGTGTTTGCCGAGGGGAGTGCTGAGTGTTGTGCTGTGCAGACGCGAGCGCAGCCAGCCAAGGAGCAAGACGCTGCGGAACTATTGGTAGTCGGACCGAGTAAGAGCGTCGTCGCGACGCCGAAGGAGATGCGCCAACTACAGTTGGAAGACAACGAACTTGCAAAGGTGCGACAGCTAGCGGACCGGAAGGCAGGAAAGGGGCAACGAGGCAAAGGGCAAGTGGCATTTGTCTGGAAGCGAGGCCTGTTGTACCGCGAATACACGGGACAGGACAAAGTGGATCGCAGTCAGTTGGTGGTACCAGCCAAACTTCAGTCGGAGGTGCTACGCACGGGACACGACACGCCTATGGCTGAACACCGAGGAACCAAGGGGACCCTAGATCGAGTGTGGGCCAAGTACTACTGGCCAGGGATGTGCCGTGACGTGAGGAGGTTTTGTGCTTCGTGCGACATATGTCAACGAACGACACCCAAGGGGCGCATCAGGAAAGCGCGTGTGCAGAGAGTCGGCAGGAACAGGAAGCCGTACCACACGATCGTGCGGAAGCGCTATGAGGAACGCCGAGCAGAACCGGAACCGACGGTGGCCGTCGTGTTGGACCAAACTGAGACAGAGGGAACCACAGATATCAGCTACCAGGGCGCTGTACCACTGATACCGCTTCAAGCGAGCGAAGGGCCGATGGACATACGGATAGACACGGAGCTATCTGCGCTACATGAGAGAGCACCGCCGCTGGACGAGTGCGAGGTGATGTCGACCGACGACAGCCCTGAACGTAACCGACAGCATCCGCTACCATTTTCGCAGATGGAAGTCGCCAAGAGTGAAGTGGAGCCGATGCTGGAGTTGGACGTTACCGAGTCGTGTACATCGCCATACAGAGCACCGATCGTGCGAGTAAGGAAGAAGGCGGAGGTCAACAGGAGGGAGGCGAGTGAGCCAGTGGTAAGGCTACCAGGATTGGAAAAGGAATTCATCTGGAGGACGGACGCACCTCAACAGTGCCAGACTCACCCGATGGGCTATGCAGTTGCAGGCCTATGTCTTCACAGTTCGACCGATTCCAGGAAGAGACAACATAGAGGCGGATTTCCTCAGCAGATCTGACCCTGTGGAAGATTAAGTTTTGAACTCTCCGTAGTTTCGTCTTGGGAGGGGGGTGTGTCACAGGGCAGCCTGTGTTGAAACCGAGTAGTAAGTGCGGGTGGGGAGTTAATGAGTTGGGGTAGTAACTGCGCGGTGTCGTATGTATGGTTATGTGCGTGGAAAGCGTGATTTTTGAACAGCATAGTTTGGCCAGCCAGTTTTGGGGAATGTGTTCACTGTTAGTCAGAACACGATTGGCAGAGTGATAGAGAAGACGTACGGTCTTAGTTCTCTGGGTATTGTGATTCTGGAAGTAAGGTTGGAACATTTATTAACGTAAATAATAATTGGTTCTAGGGAAAGCTTAGTTGGAAATGTTACTGTGGTAGTAGCAGCTCAAGGAAAAGTGTGTGCAAATAACTAAGTTTGTGAGTTTGTGGTAGGTTAGTGTCGAGGTCATTGTCCACTAACGGAAACTACTACGCTTTGGATACCTTACTTGGAGTACTGTGTAGGCGAGCAATGGAAAGTCGCTAGCTACAGGTACTTTACAATCGAGCCGTTGGGTGAGTGTGATGGTGATTTTCCTTTACTGTGCTAATGACCGATGGCCGGCTGTTTGGGGTGTTGAACGATAGCTGTGCGTGAGGCTGGGGGAAGTATGGTTGCACTGAGGAGAGGAAGGGTGCGACTGAAGGAGGGAGAATGAGGGAGGAGAATGGGGGTGAAGTGTGATGAAGTAGGATGGAAGTGGTTGCTGTTGTTGAGGTTGCGGTTGCTCAAGATGGATAATGTGTTGATGATTTCATGTATTCATTTGCAGCATTGTTCATTTCATGCATTCATAATGTCATTTAGTTTTTGAATTATGTGTTTGATTACAAGAGACAGTAAAAGTAGTCAAGGGAAGTGAAATGGACAGCAGTGGCGCTTCCTCAAGATACAGGAATTAGTTAGTGTAGTAAGGGGGGAGAGTGTGAGGAGGGAGGGGGACAGAATCGGGTGGACTTGACATTAACAATACGGCAAGCATGTTGCAGGTTCGAAGGTCTTTGTTCGTCGCTCGGAAGTTCGTCGAACTCTTCAGCGCGACGACGACGACGACATCCGGTCGTTGGACCCACATCATCATCACCACCCATTCGTCCACGTCCACGTTTGTGAACATCCTCATCGTTCCACAACCCCATCTTTCCCGCGTGATCGTGACGTCTGTTGCGGGACCTAG
>CM072513.1:64916161-64956161 GCA_036898135.1 Oncomelania hupensis | reverse complement strand
TTGATTTCATCATGCAGTTGTTTTTATCATGCAGTGTGTCTTGGGCTAAAAAAGATCCGGCAAGACCCATCCCTCTCCAGGTTTTTGGCCACAGCCGATATCCACGAATCTAGTTTCTCGCCTTGGCCCCGAGCACGTGGTCGTTGAACCTGTAGTATTCTAACATGAGGTTCCTCCGACCTGGCCGGTGACTTCTGTGTAGAAGACTTTCGCCCCCTGATGCCATGCTGACATTATTCCTGTTAGTCGCCTCTTACGACACGCCGGGAAACGTTGGGTCTATTCTATTCAGTGCCCGAACCACAGGACAACATTCGAGAATCGACTGGCTTGACATAAGCGAAGCATCAGGGTTGCTGAGGACAGAGAAAGATGGAGTATGCTGGTTAAACGATCATCTGTGATGCCCCAACGAACTCAGAGTTACGAGATAGGATAGGTGAATGGAAAACAACTGGTGTTGAAATGACACCCTATGGATCACAACTTTTAATGCGTGTCACGAAGTGAAATGATAAATATTTTCAGTTATGTATAAATCACGTGTTTATAGGGCTATATAACGCGTGCGACGGATGTTGACATAGGCACGTGGCGTATGTATTCGCTTTGCGTGGATACTTTATTTTCTAGTTCATTAATATTTTGGTGATGAGACTCGCCTATATAAAGACTGTTTGGAGAACATAAGGCTTGGTATGTATTCGCTTTGCGTGGATACTTTATTTTCTAGTTCATTAATATTTTGGTGATGAGACTCGCCTATATAAAGACTGTTTGGAGAACAGAAGGCTGTTCTGTTCTCGTATGCATCTGAGAGTGTCTGTGATTGAATGGATGAAATAGGACTAGGATAGAGCATTAGTGGAGTGAAAGATAAGACTGTGAAAAAAAGATTGAATGCTTATTTGTGGCACTCGGAAATATTGTGGTGTAAGCCTATGCTACTTCTATTTTTCACTGTGGTGATTCTGGATTCTGTTCACGACTGTGGGCTCTGTGGGTTCGGGCATTAAATAGAATAGACCCAACGTTTCCCGGCGTGTCGTAAGAGGCGACTAACAGGGGTGATGTTAGCACGGCATCACTGGGCGAAAGTCTTCTACACAGAAGTCACCGGCCAGGGCGGAGGAACCTCACGTTACTACAGGTTCAACGACCATGTGCTCAGGGCCAAGGCGAGCCACACTGTATTCGTGGATTTCGGCTGTGGCCAACAGCCTGGAGAGGATTGGGCACCACCAGGTCTTTTTTGCCCAAGACACACTACATGATGACACAATCCACTAATTCCATACCGGATCGGTCGTCGCCCGGGCCGTCACCCGGCACAAGGACCGCGCCTTCCGTTGGCCACCAGGACGGAGGTGTTAAGTATGCTACTGATGGACAATATAGCAAGATCCGCACGAGAAACAACATCGTCATAGGAACCTGGAACGTCAGGACCCTAACTGCGGAAGGAAAATTAGAAGAACTGGCCCACGAGTTGGACCACTATCGATGGAACGTTCTAGGTATCAGCGAACTGCGATGGAAAGGCCTAGGTGAAACAACGACCGACAAAGGCCACAAGCTCTATTTCAGCGGTAGGGATGACAGGCACGAACACGGCGTTGGATTCTTGGTCCACAAGAACATTCTAGCGACTGTCATGGGTTGCCGCCCAGTCTCCAGTAGACTCATTACCATCCGCCTGAGAGCAGCCCCTTTCAACATCACCATCATCCAGGCCTACGCCCCAACATCAGACTATGACGACAGCGAAGTGGAGGATTGTTATGAAAATCTACAGGCGGTCCTTGACCAAGTGCCGAAGAAGGACATAGTCATAGTGCAAGGCGACTGGAATGCCAAGGTTGGCCAAGATGCGCACCGCAACTGGGGAGACACATGTGGACCCCACTGCAACAACGAGACAAATGACAGGGGTCTGAGACTCTTGGAGTTTGCCAGATACAACAATCTGGTACTGGCAAACACGCTTGGTCTCCACAAAAACTCCAGACGATGGACATGGCACAGTCCTGGCGGGGAGCATCACAACCAAATAGACTACATCATGGTCAAGAAACGCTTCAGATCAAGCATCAACATTGGCAGGACACGTACTTTTCCAGGAGCAGACATCGGAAGTGACCACGATCTCGTGATGATGTCTTTCCGGCTCCACTTGAAGAGAGTAAATACAGCAAAGTGCACTAGACTGAAGTTCGACCTGGACAAACTGCAAGACCCGGAGGTGGCAGAACTATTTCAGGCCACAATTGGAGGGAAATTTGCACCACTGCTCATTTTGGGGGCTGGTGAAGTAGATGTCAACACCATGACCACCACCTTCAACTCAGCTGTGACAGATGCCGCCACTGAGATCCTTGGCAAGCACCGACCAAAGAAGAAGCTGTGGATCACACCTGAACTTTTGGATCTGTGTGATAAACGAAGAGAGATGAAAAAGAAAAAGAACACCTCACAGGGAGCTGATGTCTACCGAAAAATCAACAATGACATCCGAAAAGGCATGCTCACAGCAAAGGAGAACTGGATAGAAGATCAATGCCAGGAAATAGAGAACAGTCTGAACAAGAACAACAGCAAGAAGGCCTACCAGACTGTGAAGCGACTGACAAGTGTCAAACAGCCCAAAGTCTCCACTATCCAAAGCAAGTCTGGCATATGCCTTACAGAAGAACAAGAAGTCTTGGACAGATGGACAGAGTACTGCTCTGACCTTTACAACCATACACCAAATGGAGACCCATCAGTTCTAGCATGTCCAGAGAACAGAGAAGAAGAAGAAATCCTCCCAATTCTCCGGGAAGAAGTTGAGGCAGCAGTGCAAGCGCTAAAGAAAGGGAAGTCAGCAGGAGTGGACAACATACCCGCGGAACTGCTACAAGCAGGAGGAGAAGCGATGATTGATGCCCTCACCATTATCTGTAACAAGATCTGGCAGAGTGGGGAGTGGCCTATACCATGGACCCAGTCGCTTGTCATCACTCTTCCCAAAAAAGGTAACCTTCAGGAGTGTGAAAATTACCGCACCATCAGCCTCATCAGCCATCCCAGCAAGGTCCTCCTGAAAATAATACTCAACAGGTTGAAACCCCAAGCTGAACAAATCATAGCTGAAGAACAAGCAGGATTCAGGGCAGGGCGAAGTACCACTGAGCAGATTTTCAACCTCAGAATAATCTGTGAGAAATACCTACAGCACCAACAACATCTATATCATGTGTTCATAGACTTCAAGAAGGCGTTTGACCGAGTCTGGCATGCAGCTCTATGGGCAACAATGAAAGTGTACAACATCAGCCCAAAAATTATTGAAGTCAGCAAAAGCCTGTATGACAAGGCTACCAGTGCAGTCCTCCACAACAGAGCCATCGGGAATTGGTTCAGAACAACAATCGGTGTGCGTCAAGGATGCCTACTCTCTCCAACACTCTTCAACATCTTCCTAGAGCGCATCATGTCGGATGCTCTTGCAGACCATGAAGGCACAGTCAGCATAGGGGGTAGAGCAATCTCCAATCTTCGTTTTGCAGATGACATTGATGGATTGGCTGGAGAGGAACAAGAACTTGAACAGCTGGTACAGAGGCTTGACACCACCTCCAAAGCCTATGGAATGGAAATAAGTGCAGAGAAGACCAAAATGATGACCAACAACACCAATGGCATCAATACGGACATCAAAGTCCAAGGCCAATCCCTCGACACAGTGCATAGCTTCAAATATTTAGGAGCCATTGTATCAGACAATGGGTCCCGACAGGAAGTCCTCTCCAGGATCGCACAAACAACTGCTGCCCTGACAAGGTTGAAGCCCATTTGGAAAGACAGGACCATCAGTCAACATTCCAAAGTAAGACTGCTGCGCTCCCTTGTCATCTCCATCTTCCTATATGCTTGCGAAGCATGGACCCTCACAGCAGATCTCCAACGAAGAATACAAAGCATGGAGATGAGGTGCTACAGAAGACTTCTGGGCATTTCCTATACCCAACACATCACCAACGACGAAGTCCGACAGACCATCACACAAGCTATTGGACAACATGATGACCTGCTAACAGTGGTGAAGAAACGGAAACTTCGGTGGTATGGCCACGTCACCAGATCATCAGGCCTTGCAAAGACTATTCTGCAAGGCACAGTGCAAGGAGGTAGAAGAAAAGGGAGACCGAAAAAGAGGTGGGAGGACAACATTCGAGAATGGACTGGTTTGACACTGAGCGAAGCCATCAGGGCTGCTGAGGACAGAGAAAGATGGAGTACGCTGGTTAAACGATCATCTGTGGTGCCCCTACGACCTTCGGGTTACGGGACAGGATAGGATAGGATAGGTTCACGACAGACACGGTAATTTGAATATTTATATTTTGTGATTTACTTGTTGAAAATGTAATATTGAAACTAAGTTTGTAAATGTATAAAAAAAATTCATACATTGGTAAATGTAATTTTCGGTCAGACCAGAACGGGATTGCTTCTGAGAGAGATAAAACCCTATTATAGTTCAGCTACTTATTTTATTACTCTGGGATTTATGGCTTTCTTGAATATAGTTTTCTTGAATTCCGTTAACGCGTTTTAATTATTCTTCTACTACCTTGAGTGAGAAAGAAGAGAACCATAAATTAGCAAAACGTAAATCGGTGTTGTGTTCCAACTGTTGTGTATTTTACGTCTTCAATGTTTCAAGTTTATCTGTCTGTCTCAACTTGTGTAATTGTGTAAGAAAGGCCTTTTGACGAATGCGTGTCTATACGTGAAACTGGAACATTAAAAACTGTTTACAAATTAATATCAAGTTTGTAGGAATCTTCTGATCAAAAAGATAATTATTTTATAACACGCACAGAGAAATTTGTGACAAGGCGATCAGCAGGACTTGTTGAAAGTTTGTGGAGAGGAAGAACGAAGGAGATGACATAGTTTGTGGAGAGGAAGAACGAAGAAGAGGTAAGTGAGAGAGTGATAGAGACAGACAGACATACAGACACACAAACTAGTCCTGCTTCCTCCACAAACTATGTCATCTTCTTCGTTCTTCCTCTCCGTGCGTTCAGTCTTCGGCTAAAACTGCCAGTTGTCAATAAACAGAAATGGACGATGCGACAGATGACCGTGCAGACAGATGTCAACATCACTAACATGACGACAGCTAAACAATGACAACTGCACACACGATGACAAGATGGGATAACATTAGAGTCTAAATCGCCAAAAATGTCCATGGTGGGAAAATTGATTGTTAACCAGAATGATTGTTAGTCCAATCCAACAGGCTTTTTGAAAGTAAGTAAATCCTATAAAAATGATATATATTCTAATTTACTCTTTACAGTTGTGTTTACAACTGAAGAAAAGTCCCACGGAATCGAAGGGGTATGAATATGTTTATTTTAACTTTTTAAAGCGAACTATTTTTTTATGCGAATGCATTGGGGAACCCCCATTTTTACCGCCCAGATATTGTTCCGCATGACGTCAGGAATCTACAGCCAAGTGATGAAATGTGCGTAGGTGACAATGTCAATGGCATTGTTTATACACAGGCTTGGAAGTCTCGTCTCTCGTAGGCCTCAATTACATACTATACATACTATACCACGTACGTATGTAGGAGGGGAAAGAAAAGACTTCAGAGCCTGTGGTTGATAAATGCATGTAGTATTGGTCATGAAGTAGGCTTGCAGGAGGCATGGTGGCCGAATGGTTAGAGCGTTGGCTTGCGGATCGGAAGGTCCCGGGTTTGAGCCCAGGCCGGGCATTGTGTTGTGTCCCTGGGAAAGACACTTTACTCTCGTTTCCTACTCCTTCGGATGAGAGTATAAACCGAGGTCTAGTCTGTGTCGCATACATTACATCATAACGGACTTTAAAGATCCTGACGCTCATGTCCTAGACGGGTGAGCGCCGGTAACAAGAACACACCCAGCATGCACCTTGGTAAAAAAAAAAAGTGCCATAATGATCAACACGATTGATTGTGGGCATATACGACAAGACAAGACAAGGCAATAGATCGAGGCAGTTTGTGCATCAAATTCTGAAGTTCACATCATTGCTGGAAAGGCTTATTCTAGGGCAATTAGAGCACATTTTCTTGTCGAAGCAGCATTGAGTGCAATATTTGTAAGCACTTCCTTCAACATGTCATGGCTGTTGCTCCATCCTGACACTTTGTCCAATGATTACAATCCTAGGAAGGAAAATGGTGATTGTCAAGAAGAAGAGTCACTTCTACATAATCCTGCAGATAACAGAGTCTGTTGGCAATGATGACATTGATTAGGCTCTTTTTGAATCACTGATGCAGGGCAAAACAACAGCAAGAGATGCTGCAATACATCCTGTATTAGGACGCATTAAAGCAACGTTGGAAGATTTCAAACGACAATGTTCAAGTAGAACGAGCAAGCTATGGTACAATGGTACACCTCCTTCACACAGCAATATAGGCTGAGAGAACTGGAGACTTCAAGCTCCATCTATCTGCTGTTGCCAAAATGTTGCCCTATTTTGCTGCTTCAGGGCACAACCTCTACACCAAGTCGGCCAGGCTGTACTTACAGCAAATGATGGAGTTGAACAAAACCTACCCAGAAGTCTATCACGATTTCATGGCAGGCCATCATGTGAAAAGGAGAAGCGATCGCTATAGGGCTGGTCTGTCGTGTGATCTGGTGATTGAGCAAACTTTGATGAGGACGCTGACGTCAAATGGTGGCCTAACTAAAGGGCGCGGAATGGGCGAACGACAAAGGCTTGTTTGGCTTCCCTCTATGCCTGCTTGTGCAACAGCAAACCAATGGATGCAATCCTTGACGCAAACAGAGTTCACAACAAGTGAACAGCACAAATATTCTTCTGAAATAAGGCAAGAGAAGGACCACAAAGAAACTTTGACAGTCATCAACTATGTTTCATCAAAAAATCCGTTTTGCGCTGACATGAGTCTTAGGTCTATTGCTACTGGCCAAGCAGCTGACTCATCTGTCAATGCTGACCAAGCTGTTGAAATTGGTCAGCGCATTCTCCAAAGGATGACGGGTCAATCTCCAGCTGACGTGACGTTCAAGAAAAGCAATCAAGCAGTCACAATGGCGACAAAAACTGGAGTGACTATTGGCCAGGAAATGGTGCAAGTGGATCCGCAGTTATTGTTTCAAAGGTTGGTGCAAGTCGCTGGGAATGATACCAACAGGCTCGAAGAAATGTTTTACTATGGACTGGCCAATGTACCTGCCTCCTTGTTTGATGCGACAGGATTCCCCAGAAAAGCCAACAAACATACTCTTGCAGGATTTCTCTGGTCTGCTGTCAATGAAACTGCATCCTTGCCAAGAGAAAATGTGAAATACATTCTCGATGGTGGATCCCTTTTGCATCGCCTTCCATGACCTAAAAGATCTAGCAGAGATGTATGTCAGCTTTGTTGCTAGGAAACATACACTAGCTACAATCATTTTCGATGGCTATGTTGATGGCCCAAGTACCAAAGATGTTGCCCATCTTCGAAGAAGCAAAGGCATGGTTGGGAGACATGTAGCCTTTGATCCTAACATGATCCTCTGCGAGACGAAGAAAATATTCTTGGCCAACTGCGAAAACAAACCGGAACAACAGTCTGTAATAACATTCTTTTTGCCCATGCATTCTGTGGATACGACACGACATCTCATCCCTTCAACATCTCAAAATCACTCACAGTCAAGAAGCTTGATTCAGGAGAGCTCCTGGATGAGGCTAGAGTATTCAATGATAAGATGTCAAGTCATGATGCTGTTGCAGCGGCTGGTGAGAGGGTATTTGTTCACCTGTACAGTGAAAAACGTTCTGATACCTTGACCAAACTGTGGTTTGTCAAATATGAGCAAAAAGTGTCTGCAAGCCATACACAAATCCAAGCTAAAGTGCTCCCCCAACAGCAGCAGCAGCTGAATTCCATGCCTACAGAACATTCTACCAAGTCCAGGAGTAGCTGAGTCTAGACAGAGACCATGGTCTATCACCAATGGATTGGGAATGGAAGTTACAGGAGGGTGGGCTACTTCCAATCATAACTAATAAGCCAGCTTCTCCATAGGATATCTTGAATGTTATCCGCTGCTGCTGCTAGAAAGACTGCTCAACTGGCAGATGCAGATGCAGAAAGCACGGACTTACGTGCACCATAGCTTGTGGAGAATGCCGTGGAGTCAGCTGCACAAACTCTGTGGTTCAGCTGGATGACGAGTCGGATTCCGAGAGCGACTAAGGTAGACCACTTCTATATTCTACTGGAAAACTAATCAATTTCCTGGGTTTTTCTGTTTTTCTTTATTTCGTGTGTCTTCCTTTTAACTAATCTTTTTTCTCTTGTGAATTAAATAGAAGTCGACTTTTACAATCGAGATCAAGATTTGTAATATCATCGGAATTTCGCATTTATACCCTATGTTAATGAAATTTTAATCCACAGTCAGAACTAAAACTGACACAGAAAGCGTTGAAACAGATTTTCGGACTGTATATGTTAAGAGCTTTCATTTGACATGCAACATGATATGGTTTTGAATTAAATGTTTATTTCAAGTAATCTCCCTTTGACGTTTTGAAGTGTGAAAAAACATAAGCACCAAAAATCATGTTTCAGACCCCCTTTTTTTACTGGGACTTTTTATAGGTACTTCTTCATTGCTTACAGAATATTTTTTACTGCATAGCATTTTTATAGGAATTAGTTGCTTATTTGGCTATTTATTTCATTACTGGGACTGGACTATGTCTTCGGAGACGCCATTATGTTTGTATGTGCCATCTCTTTCTTCTGTCCATCTGGAAAATACTTTGACATCGTCGAGAATCAGAAGAAGCCAAACGTCGGTCTGTCGGTCGATGAGTCTATCGTTCGGTCGGTTCACCGCTCTAGATCTACCTCAAAGATCAAGGTCGCTGGGGGATAGGGGAGGAGAGGACGGGTGAAGATGAGGGAGGGGGAGGGTCAATTCTCCGCTAAACACGTTTGACTCTATATCTATCGTTGCTCCAACCGACCGCAAAGCTTTGAATTTTAGTCTTCTCTTCCTTGCTACGTAAACAAACAACGGGGCCTATTTATAACACTTTCACTGCGATGCTATATTTAGATTCAACTTTGAAGCTATATTAATATTCACGTAAACAAATGAATGAACCGTACTCTTGAAAGGATTTATTTTTATTTAATCTTATTTTCTCGGTGGGGCAACACCGACTGTGAATATGAAGCGGGTCTGTGACGCTGTAATATGTGATCTTGGAGTCTTTGACAATTATTCAGTCCAGTGATCGAAGTCGTCGATTATATATAACATGGAACAACATGAAAGTTCGTTTAGTTCGTTATACATCGTAATGGAAGTAGTTCTTTAGCATAACATTTTCCCATTTTATTTTTTCTCGTTTGCTCACTCAATCATCCTCTTCATCGTTCTCTTCATTATCATCTTCATCATCCTTTTACCCTCTCGGGCTCCAACAAAAGGGGAAGCAACTGACCCCTCTCTTCACATCCCTGCCAACAAGAACAGACAACCCTGAGGCCGTGTCACAGACGATTATTTACTCGCTCAGTCCCTCCCTCCCAGGCAGTGGATAATGAAATCCGCGGAAAATTATTCTTCCTAATCATCGGCGCTTGTTTAATCACATTGTCGTGCCTTAACCGTAGCTTGGGGGGCGAAGTGTGATCTATGGAGCAATAAGGAAGTACACACGCACACACACACACACACACACACACACACACACACACACACACACACACACACCCACACACACACACACACATTACGCATCACGTCATCCCTCTATAGCTGTGAGGGCCGGGTGGAGGGCAGTGTGAAAAAAAAGATGATTACAGTTTCATTTGGCTTTCTATAGTTTTGTCTCATATTATGCTGTGCAAAATTAATGCTATATTGTGGATAGCATTTATTATTTGTTTGGGTTTGACTTCACACATTTTGTTATACACGTATATCCTATCCTATCCTATCCCGTAACTCGGAAGCCGTTGGGGCACCACAGATGATCGTTTAACCAGCGTACTCCATCTTTTTCTGCCCTCAGTAACTCTCATGGCTTTGCTCAGTGTCGCCAGTCCATTCTTGAATGTTGTCCTCCCACCTCTTTTTCTGTCTCTCTCTTCTTCTCCTTGCACCGTGCCTTGCAGGATGGTCTTTGCAAGGCCTGCTGTTCTGGTGGCGTGGGCACATCATCGGAGTTTCCGTTTCTTCACCACTGTGAGCAGGTCATCGTGTTGTCCAATGTCTTGTGTGATGGTCTGTCGGACTTCGTCGTTAGTAATTGCTGGGTATAGGAAATGCCCAGAAGTCTTCTGTAGCACCTCATCTCCATGCTTTGTATTCTTCGTTGTAGGTCTGCTGTAAGGGTCCATGTTTCGCAAGCGTATAGGAAGATGGAGATGACAAGGGAGCGCAGCAGCTGTAGACTGATGGTCATGTCTTTCGAATTGGGCTTCAACCTTGTCAGGGCAGCAGTTTGTGTGATCCTGGAGAGGACTTCCTAGGACATGTATATCGCTCAGTATAAATTGGTGTTTTAAGTAAGATAGTAGGCGTTATATAATTCAAGTTGGGTTTCACTTCATATTGTTAGCAGTTAAAATTTATTTCAACTGTTGTTTAAAATCTAATAATTAAATATTGCCCTAAATGAGTCATGTCGAAAATAACAAAAAAAAGCGTAGCTCTAATACTAATAGTAATACTGAAGGTAAATTTTTTTCCCCATAAATGCAACCGCTTATTTGTTTAAACTATACAGATGTTACAACTAAGATACGAATTTAAGGAATTGTTCTTTTATAGTTATAACTTGTGTAATAAAAACAAACAAACAAAAATCGTATAGATTACTGCACGTTACGAGGTAACACTGGAATAAAGAGAGATAGTCGGTTGGCGCATGTGCGTACATATGCGATTGCTTACTTCCATGGCTCTGTGCTACCATGCTTTCATTCGTGTATGTGCTCATTCGCGTGCTTGTGCGCCCTGTGTGTTTTGGTACTGTGTGCCTGAAACACACAAGGCCAGATGGTGCATGTCCAGAGGCTGGTGTCCCAAAATGGGACGGACCCAGGAGGTGGGGCCTTGATTGAGGTGGCCAGTGTTAACTAGTCAGGCAAAATTCAATCAGCCAAACTCTCGGCTTGACTTTTCCGCACCCAGATCCCCTCTTCACGCCAGTGTCGCCTTCAAAAGGGTGGGGAGGAAGGAGGGGGGGTGAGGATGGGGTTCTATCTTTTCCCGGATTCCGCTGCCAAAGCACAAAAGGTGATTTCAGTGCAGAAAAAAAAACCACCCATCTTCATCACAAGTGGCAGCAGCAAAGGCAATTATAACGAAGCAACGACAACAACGACAACAGAAAATGAACCTGTTTTGGACATTATAACACTGCGACACGAAAGTGTAAGCGGTCAGCGGATCAAAAAGGAAGTCATCATACACAACAAGAGCAGCAAACAACGACGAAGATGACAAACCATGCAGCTAAACGAACGAGCCTGATGGATTCAATAGAAACAAAATCTTGGATGGTTAGTACTTAATACGCCTAAATATATATCAACTAGGAACATCAGTTACAGAGGCTTGATACTACCTCCAGAGCCTTTAGAATGGAAATAAGTGCAGAGAAGACCAAAATGATCACCATCAACACCAATGATATCAATAAGAACATCAGTCCAAGGCCAATCCTTCAACACGGTGCATAGCTTCAAATATTTAGGAGCCGTTGTTTCAGATAATGGGCCCTGAAAGGAAGTCCTCTCCATCCAGGATCGCACAAATAACTGCTGTCCTTACAAGGTTGAAGCCCATTTGTAAAGAAAGGACCATTAGTCTGAACTCCAAGGTAAAGCTATTGCGCTCCCTTCTGTCACGTGGGGTTTATGGGTTTACTGGGCTCTGCACAATGGATGCGTAACCCTCACGCTTTATTCGATGGGAACTGCTAGTTAGTCACCCTGTGAATTACTTTAATAAATTTATTTGTTTAGCTCGGTCTGTGTTAAGGCTGGGATACAGAGATAGATAGAAAAATGGTAAAAGATCACTGTCACACTAGCTTTCACACGGCTATGAATCATATGTAGTCCAGCCACTTGATAACAGTTAAAATCACACATTTATTTCTTCTACTCTATACAAGATTTTCGATGTGCTAATCTACCTTAAAATGTCATAAGTCAATGCAAATAATTCGATCGCTGATAGTCTAGGCAGCTGTTATGTCTTCATCGGGCACTGGCTTCTAGATTTCATGAAGATTGGACTACTGTGGTCCGTTTTACTACAGTTCTGAAGAGTGGACTACTGTGGTCCGTTTTCTATCAGTTTAAGTGCACTGATTCCTGGGCACTTAGCTTGTGGTTTGAAGCCCTTTGATGAGGTAGCTTCTGGTACACGCTGTGTCGTCGTGTAGTTTGGTCCTTGCCATGCTGTGGGGTCTTGCAGGGGGTTTCCAGGGTTGCTCCCTCAGTCTTGTGCTGTAGGGGCTAAACAGCCAACTTGGTTTTCCTGTGGAGTTGGGCGCACGGGATAGCTCGCCTGCTCGTCTGTAATATAAGAGACGAAATTCTGCACAACCCTGAATAATCGGTTTGTGCAGAGCGTCTCACTGAAAGCCAAAGTAGCCCTCAGTGATAGCTCCACATCTCTATACATAAGCGACGAACATTCTGCTACGTCCGCGGTCCACTGGAATCTCAACTCTAATTTCCTATACATACATAAATAGAAATCGTGGCTAACTACACACATACAGAATTAATAATAATATAAACATTCACTGGTACAGCCACTGGTCTGCAAACATACATATAGGTTCAACAACAGTGGTTCCGTCAGGTATACAACATGGCGGCGCAACCGGTCGTGTTTCGCCACGTGGTCACGCAATTCGGATTAACAATTCACATCTATGCATGGCAAATTCTACAAACATAATTTCAACAATAATATAAATATATCACGATGAAACAGAAGTATGTTCATTTACCTGTTTGACAAAGTCAGGCCTCGTGGCTACTTGAGTGAATTCTAAAATTCACAAGTCCTGTTTCCTGGTCTATGAGTGAAGATAGTTCTCTTCTCCGGTCTAGCTGTGTAGACTTCAGTATCTTTCGTAGCACTGACTTAAGCTATGCTAGGTTTTGACCCAGTCAGAACCGGCTCTAACCGCTCTGCCTGCGTCCCATTGGTTACTTTCAGATTCAAGGCACACAGTGCTGACGTCACTAACTGTCTGCGTCAAGCTCGCAGTGTGTGTACCTCCTATACTGTAATCAGCTGCTGTGTAATACTCTAACTTTCTAAAGTTACAATGACTAAACAAGGCTAAATAGTAAATAGGCAGGGTAAAACTAGTCTGTCGTGACACCTTCTCATCTCCATCTTCCTGTATGCTTGCGAAACATGGCCCCTCACATCAGACCTACAACGAAGACTATAAAGCATGGAGATGAGGTGCTACAGAATACTTCTAAGCATTTCCTATACCCAGCACATCACCAACGACGAAGTCTGACAGACTATCACAAAAGCCATTGGACAACACGATAACATGCTCACAGTGGTGAAGAAAGAGAAACTCCGAGGGAGACAGAAAAAGAGGTGGGAGGACAACATTCGAGAATAGACTGGTTTGACACTGAGCGAAACTATGAGGGTTGCCGAGGACAGAGAAAGTTGGAGTACGCTGGTTAAAGTAACAAAAAAAAACCCGATCATCTGTGGTGCCCTAACGACTTTCAAGTTACGGGATAGGATAGGATAGGAACAGTGCAAGTAGAAAACCTAAACAAAATCCTTGTGTAATTCTTGAATATGGGATAATATCAGTGAAGAGAAGAGAAGAGAAGGGAGAGAGAGCTTTGGAATAATGTAAGTGGAGAGGGAAACAAAAAGCTTTGGCAGTCGTGGTGGCGAGAAAATAACACACCTTTTTGCTCACTCCACCTTGCGTCTCTCTTTCACACCATCTGCAGTCCTCTACATATTTAAGTCAAAGCCAGAAGGGTTTCGTGTGTGTGTGAACGGAACTTTAATGTGGAGGGCTCTCAGCGGTCTTTTGGCGAATGATTCAGGCTCGTAATGAATTATGAGGTCTGGCGTTTGATGTTCGGTGAACCGGCAATGATAAAACATAAAAAGCTGGAGATTTGCTAGGGCTACAAAACCTCCAATAAAATACCTGCGTCCTACTTCTGATTCCGGAGCCAGATCCCTCAAGCACTTCTTTCTAGTCTTTTCCTGCACCGTCCACAAAGACTTCCAGTAAAACACGGCCGTCTGGCAGAGAACTTTATTAGGGTGTTTAGTGCAGTGTGTTGCTCCTTAAGTCGGATCCAAAGAATGTGAAATGACTTAATACTGCTTAAGGAAAATAATTAACAAGCCCATGTAGTGTAGGTAATATCAGCATGCATGCAGTACCTTAAATGGTTTTAAAAGAATATAATACGTGACATGAGAACAACAACTGATACGAGAGATTATTCGAAATTTGAGGATTATTCGAAATTTGAGGGCATCATAAAATATAACTACAAAGAAGATAGTGTAACCGGAATTCTTCAACATTCTGAAACGCTTATAATCATACAGTCCAGCACAGCATAAGTGCTGTTAATCAGTGCTGCGGTACCTGAAAGTAAGAGCACAGACGCTAAAGTGCACAGCAGCGACCAGCCGTGCACACTGCAGAGAGACGGCGACATGTGGACAGCAATGTTGAAAAAGCTTGTGGGGCGATAAAACGGTAACTACCCCACCCCCACCCCCCCTCCCTCCCTCCTATGCTGTGTGTACGCGTTGCTGTTTTATCACCTGCGGGGCTAATTGTTCTTCATGTTCCAACACACCCAACTTAACACTTCAACCACCCCTTTCATCGTCCACGCCACCACAGCCACCATTAGTGTCCAAAACATCTGCCACATTGCGTAGCTGAGACTGGCCCAGACTAAAGTTCCTCTCTCTCTCTCTACGCAGTGTGAAACATCCAACCCGCCCAATCACGATAGTATCAATGTTTATCACACCCACCGCCTCAACATTCTCCTGCAACTTCACCCACAGCAGCCGCATCTACCTTCCCTCCCCCCCCCCACCGTCATCCCTCCAACATCCCTCTCTCCTTCAAGTCAGAAGCCACGTCGTCCGCAGCATAAACCCACACCATCCCCGTTTATGTAGGGTTTATTATAATATCTACAAACACCTACCCATCAGTAATTACCCTTCCCCGTTAACCCTACTCTACTGCATGGATGCACTCTTGGTTAAGTCCACAATTTTGCATTACCTGTAAAGCATGCAAATACAAATTATATTGAGGTCTGTTAAAAGTAAATAATGACAACTCAAATCAATCAATCGATCGGTAAATGAATAAATCAGTCTAGCAATCCAGCAAATATCTATTGATCAATTGTCATGAATACCAGTCCTTTGCCTCAACTGCCCTTGTGGTCCTGATTTGGCTCGGAAGAGTCCGCTGGACCTAAAGCAATAACCATTGTAATGTAACTGCCCTTGACAGTTTCAATTTTAACAGTGATCTTTGCTTGCAAGCAGGTGGGTGTGGGTGTGTGATTGGGGAGGGTGTGAGTAAGGGGTCCGAACGCGCGCGCGCCTTAGTGTGTGAAATAAAAGGGGCGAAAGCTGGTGACGGGTAATGGCTCAGAAGTTGAGATTTATGTTCGCGGGGACAACGCACGCGCTTCCACGCGTGCGTGCTGAAAACCGAAAACCGCAAACCGGTTCCGTTGGCGACATGCGGGACAACTCAACGTGGCCCGATTAGATTTATTGGCCTTGATGACTTTCCACAGAAAAGGGGGTAAAAGTCAGAGTGAATACAGGCTACCGTACAGATGTCGAAGGGAGGTGGATTCTATAATAGTGGTGGTCAGCTGGTGCACAAGGGAGAAGTGTAAGAGGAAATTTTACACGGACAGATCAAGTGGTTCAATGAGCCCCAATGGAGAGAGAACTGCGAGGGCGAGAGGGATAGTTTATGATGTAGCGGCGGACGTTCAAACACACACCAAAAGTGATTTGGTCAGGTTCGGTTTCTGTTGACCAGCGGGATGTGAAAGATGATCCTGCCACATTCAGGACTCGGCAACGGACTGCCACTACAATCCGAAGAGGGCACTCTGCTGCTATAATAGCACGCTAGCAAAATAATTTAATTATCATGGCAGTTTTAATTTTTGTGATTCAAACACCCTTTATAGGTCGAAGGGGTGTCATTGGTCCAGTTGATTTTATCGGTTATAATACACTTTGCCTCGCATATCCTTCAAATGTGTATATCAAAGGAAACGCATGCTCGCAAATATCCCATTTGGCCTATACTGAAGAATGACGTTTGAACAACATTCAAGAGACTGATGATCATGTGAGCTTCCCCCTGCAACTCGCTATCAAATTCTAAGCGTTGACACGCGTAAGGCCACCCTTAGCAACCGGACGTCACCCGACACTGGATTCAAATAATATTTTACCAAGGTCAAACCCGTCGACAACGGAAAATACCAACAGAAGGCTAAAACAAAGATGCTAATTATTATTCTTGCATTCAAAATAAAGAACAACTCGCTCATGAGAATATCGTGAGAGAGTATTGAACAAGAGAAACTGGAAAAGGCATGTATTTCCGTTCCACTAGAAGAGGAGAAAGTGATACTGTGTGTGTGCGTATGTGTGGCAGAGAGAGAGAGAGAGAGAGAGAGAGAGAGAGAGAGAGAGAGAGAGAGAGATTCATCGGTGGATGAATCATGTGGAAAGTTATCGTATTGCAACGCACATTCGTCATACCTAATTTGTCTCTTGCTGCTGACAGACCAACCACACACACAAAAAAACACCACAACCGTTCTATCTCACAGGCTTTTTTCTATATAGCCTGGCCACTGATGTGAGTTTATGGACTGTTCGTCATACATGTATTCATAGGAAACTGGACAGTTGAAAAGCAAGCTAGAACCCTCCAAGCCATTCCCTGACAAACGGCGCGATCGCGTTTGATCCCTCTCTCAGTGGCCACAGCGCTGCAGCATTAGTTGTAAAAGGATGCTACTCCAGCGCCTCTCTGCGCTGTTTCTTCGGCAAACAGTCGCGTAATTACGATGCATTCCGGTGAATAGACGCCGCGCGCTCTCGTAACTGGAGGGCGTTTGGGGTCAGTCTCGGCATTAAGTCATTTCATGTCGGGGGCCCCCTTTGATGTTGCGCCGGGCCCATCTCTGGGTAAGTGGCTGGGTACCTCCTGACCCAGGCTCCATCCACTGCTGAGGACGGGTGAGTGGCTGTTGGGCAACACAAAGTCGTGTTTTACACGGCTCGAGCAAAGAGGCCCGAGTGTACATTACGTGATTACGGGCTATTGAAACACGGATGACGCTGCTCAAGCCACTAGACCCGACGTTGTCTGTCCAGTGTCGCCTTGAACGACCGAGTCAACAGACCCACACCGAGTATAAAAGGCAAACGCATCACAAAGTCATCCATTGAGGGGCCGGGTAGCTCAGTTGGTAAGAGCGTCTTGCTAGTAACCGAAAGGTCGCTGGTTCGAATCCCGGATTGGTCAACGTGTGATCATATTATTTTCCCCTTTACCAACAACTGGCCCGCTGGTGTCAGTATAAATCGGTCCAGTAGTCACCTATATGCGAAAGTGTCGTGTGACTATAATCTACAAACAACAACAACAAGCCATCCAGGTCCCACCGCCGTAGCTCAATTGGTAGAGCGTTCGCCTGGCACACCGATGATCCAGGTTCGAATCCCGTGGTGGGCGATATAAAATGTGGCCATTTTCACTGTCCATTTTAGCAGTATGATTGCTTTGGTGGTTCAGTGTTGATTCAGGTCCCTACCCCTCTTTCCCTGGGATGGTTATCCCCGTCTGCCATATCGCCAATGGTGGGTGTAGACGTTAAACCTTAATGTTCATTTATTCATTCAAGTCATCCTTACATTACTTTTTAGTACAAGAACCAGCATATTCCGAACACAATGCTTACAGAAACCATCCCAAAGTAGTTATTGCGCCCATTTGAGTGAAAGGGCCATGCTACTCAGATCCTCTTCACCAGGAAAACGACTAAGGCAAAGCCTTTCTCTGTTAGTTCAGGAGATTTAAAGTCTTCAGATTTGTTTGTGTACACAACGATTCTGAAGTCTATTCGACTCGTTGATCCGTTTGGTTCCAGACATTGAAAACAAGATCCGAGGTGTGAGTGGTGTAAGTAAAGGATTGGGGGGGGAGGGGGGAGGATCGGTACAAGGCACGAGGATGAGACTGACGACTGACGACTGTGTGTTTCCAATCCATCGCGTGTCAGATACTGGAACAGGACAAGCTAAAAAGCAAACGAATTCTGTGAAATTTCAACGGGAACTTTCCGCAACAGGGCTGTTGTAAAACCTTTCGTTCCCCCGAGGGCAAACCATTTTAATGTAAAAATACCAGCATGCGCGCGGCAGGAGGTCTTTTTGAACGCAAACGGAATATATAATCGGTTAGGGTAGACATAAAACACTGTTATTCACCAAATAAAGCGTTACAATGATTTTGGTGTGACATGGCGACTATAAAATTTAGTATCACTTGCAGCGCCTCATCATGTCGTACATTCAAATGGCAATCATCCTGAATACAGCGCTAAAGATAAGTAAACACAGTATTTAATGCATATGTACATCAGTCATATTATATCACAAATCATGGCATCACAGTATTGCAACTATTTATTTATAGAAATACAGACACACATTTCCTTGTGTTTTCATGGGGACAATAAAGATTCTGATTCTGATTCTGATTCATATAAGGCATCATAAGAATCATACAAACAACACCCACACACAAAAATGCGCGCGCATACAACAGGCAGACAGACAGACAAACGCACAGACACATCACACACACACGCGCACACACACACGCGCACACACACACACCTATTGAGACTATTGCAACATTATTTCGAGTGTAGATAAAAAGGCTTTAAATCTTTTCAAGAACCGATAGTGATTATTGCAAAATTATTCTGGGAATAGAAAAACTAAATCATGCGCACTTACGGCCAAACGATAAGTGCAATTTAATAATTTCAAGACCTCATAAAGATGGGATTGCAAGACAGGGTTCCAATGCAGAAAAGTAAACATGCGCATCTTGTATGCACTCTGATAATGATGCTAAAAACATGAGTGCGCTTTTCTAATGTCTAAAGTTGATAAAGGTTATTACAAAATGATTCTGGCAATGAACATCGTGCTGAGCTCAAAGGCAGTGGTTGCCGAATGCAAAACACGGAGAGATAAAACCTATTTTTTGTCTATTTAATGTACGGTAAAAGTCTTCTTGAGTCAAGCTTCGGGAAGAAAATAAGGTCAGCGAGGAACGGGTCTGATAGTTAAGAAACCAAGAATCCCTGAACATGTTTTACTTTGTGAATAAATATTCCTAATGAAAAAAATAGCATCGAAGTTACATTACATTACATGATTAGTGCATTAGGTCCAGCGGACTCTTCCGAGCCAAATCAGGACCAGAGCATCGAAGTTAACGTTCACACCCAAAAAAATGTAATACGGCAGACGTGTACAACCATCCTTAAGAGAAGGACCTAAATTAACATTGAACCACTAGAGCATCATACTGCTAGGATGGACATTGAAACACACTGCCACTTTTTATCTTACCAACCACCGGGATTGGAACTTTTATCGTCAGTATGCCAGGCAAAGGCTCTATCCACTGAGCTACGGAGACGGGGCATATATTTATATCTTAGGCTTCAATTTTAAACAAACACTAAGACTTCTTTGCCTAGCACTGCACCTCAGCAGTATGGATAGCCTAAAGGTGCGAGTTATCGGGCGTTGCTTGGCACGTTCGTTCACTCGTACGGCAA
Source organism: Oncomelania hupensis (assembly GCA_036898135.1). Classification (NCBI taxonomy): domain Eukaryota; kingdom Metazoa; phylum Mollusca; class Gastropoda; order Littorinimorpha; family Pomatiopsidae; genus Oncomelania; species Oncomelania hupensis. The sequence continues at coordinate 64,936,162 of CM072513.1, read as the reverse complement.
AAGGCAACTTCGGTAAAAAGTTAAGATGTGAGCGAACGGTTCACACGTACAATCAGCTTCATCAGGGGCACACCCGCCATGCTAAAGAACAGGGTCTTTCTTGCTCTCACGCGGAGAAGATTTGATCATGGGCAGATAAGCAACATGCTCCCGACCACGGGGAAGGCGGTGACACGTCGAGGTTATCTGCTCTTTGAAACATTTCGGAGGCTTGTCTGTTTATTGTGATGAAATCTGTGTAGAAATGCAACATCCGTATGATAGCAAACGTGGAGTATACCTTTTGGTATTTCTCTGCATTAAGAAGATAAATGCAGGAGACAAGAGTAGGAAGAGAAAAAGTACATTTGACAGAATGATATATAGGTCTAATAAGTACGTAGAAATGTCACGTTAGCGAACGTAGACTGTGTGGGTATCATACGAAAGAGGTGGACTATAAGCTGACTACAACTACAAGATGCAGTTATAAAAAGAAATAAGACTTTTTTAAAACAGAAAATATCAGCATACCAACCATTGAAGCATGTTTGAAAATAAATAACACAGCACAATACAATGTAACATAACATAAAATAACCTAAAACAGGATAATGATATGTGGGAGTGAGGCGTGAAGAAAGGATGAAAGAAGGGAAGGGGTGTGAGGGGTTGGGGGCGGACATGAGAAAGGAGTAAACGGACTATCATCTTCGAATACCTTTAAAAACACTCACAACAATATATCTCGCATGATTCACATGTAAACCAGTACAGTCTGACTCCATATCTATATACTGCACAATAGACTTCCTTCCTATGAAGTGTTTATTGATATGGGGAAAAAAACCAACAACAACAAAAACAACACAAACACTTAGTGCTCCAGCACCATGATAAAGATGATGGTTCCAGAGGGTTCAAATTGCTTGGATTATCTAAGAAGAAAAAAATTACGGTAACACTGCGGCACCATAGGAAAAATTAATACTGGTGCCAGAGGGTTCAAATGGCTTAAATTCTGTTTTTCAAGGTTCTGTGTAATGTTTTATAATTTTGTCCCGGTTCAGCATAGGCATCATCTGTTATTGCCAGATAAATGTCATTTCGTTTCTCTCATTATCCTTTTGCTTCAGGATATAGAAAGACGCCTGCTGCCCGTTTACGACTTTTTTTCTTCTTGTGCTTTTCGCCATTTTGTCTGTCTCGCTAATAATATTACCAATACCACCTTCTTCAACTTATTTCCACACTATCATCATCATCATCATCATCATCATCATCATCATCATCATCATCATCATCATCATCATCATCATCATCATTGTCACGTGGGGTTTATGGGCTCTGCACAATGGAATTATGGACCCTCACGTTTATTCGGTGGGAACTGCTAGTAAGTCACCCTATGAATTACTTTAATAAATTTATTTGTTTAGCTCGTTCTGTGTTAAGGTTGGGGTACAGAAATAGATAGAAAAATGGTAAAAGAATACTGTCACACTAGCTTTCACACGGCTATGAATCATATGTAGTCCAGCCACTTGATAACAGTTAAAATCACACATTTATTTCTTCTACTCTATACAAGATTCTCTAAGTACTAATCTAACTTAAAAAGTCTCTTTCAATGCTAATAGTTCGATCGCTGATAGTCTAGGCAGCTGTTTTTCTTCCTCGGGCACTTGCTATTATATTTCATGTAGATTTGGACTACTGTGGTCCGTTTTACAGTTTCTGAAGAGTTGGACTACTGTGGTCCTGTTATGATCAGTTTAAGTGCACCTTTGCCTTATGCACTTAACTCATGTGTGGGGTGTTCGAAGTCCTTCTGTGAGGTAGCTTCTGGTCCACCTGTCTCGTTGTGTAGTTGGGTTCCCTTGCCACGCTGTGGGGTCTGACAGGGTGTTTCTTCAGGGTAGCTCTTTCCGTCTTGTGCGGTAGAGTCTCCTCAACCAACTAGTCGTTTCTGTGGAGTGGGGTGCACAGGATAGCTCGGGATAGCTCGGGATAGCTCGGGATAGCTCGCCTGCTCGTCTGTTTGACAAGTTCAGGCCCGTGATGACTTGAGAGAATTCTAAGATTCCTAAGTCCTGCTTCCTGGTCTATGAGTGTAGAGATTTCTCTAGCTGTGGAGATGTTGACTCTACCTCGTCTCACACACAACTGATTCAAACTGTCTTAGGTTTTGACACAGTCAAAACTGCTCTACCCACTGAGCCTGCTCTGATTGGTTAAAACGGTCCGATTCAAAGCTCAAGTGCTGACTCACTGCGATGTGGGTGGCTCGCTCGCTGTGTGTGGTCTGCTGTGTAATTTAATTGCTGCTGTGTAATAGTCTAACTTCTCTACTGTTGCAAAGACTACACATGGCTAAATAGTCAACAAGCAGAGTTAAAACTAGCCAATTCGTGACAATCATCATCTTCTTCTTCCTCTTCTCCTTCTTATTCTTCCTCTTTTCTTTTTTTCTTCTTCTCATCCTTTTTCTTCTCTTGTTGTTGTTGTTGTTGTTGTTGTTGTTGTTGTTGTTGTTGTTGTTGTTGTTGTTGTTACAGCAGCATCTCTCTTTCTCCTTCCTCTTCCTCCTCCTGTCAGACCCGATAGCGTTTTAACGTTACCTTTCCCGCAATGAATCTGCGTCTTCCTAACCTTCGCTCCCAATTTCCGTCATCTGTTTTCCTTCCTTCTTTTGTTCGTTCACTCGTTCGTTCTATCATGTCGATCATCGTCCATTTCCTGAGTTGTATTGCAGACCTATCTTCTATATTGCTTATTCTCTGTTACACTGTTGTTTCATTTTCGGATATCCATTACTTCCAAGTTCACTCTTTCATTTCTCTGGACTCATAATTAAAGCGAATCTGATGTCTAGATTTTTTAAAAAAGAAGGTAAAACAAAAAGCTAAGAAAGGACTGTTGGCTTATAGATCTATATATAGTTTCAATAATGATATTGGAGGCAGTGAATCTAAAATTTCACAAATAAAATGTATTTCTATTCCGAGGTTTTAATAGCGATCTCTTCAGATCGCCGCGCTTTGAGTTCGATGGAAGAAAAAGCGCGTGATAGCATTCTGTTTTACTTCTATTATTATTATTATTATTATTATTATTATTATTATTATTATTATTATTATTATTATTATTATTATTATTATTGAGAATGACAGAATTTAATGCATTGAATTTCCACAAAGTGGGGATACTATTGATACCAGATCATCAGGTCTTGCAAAGACCATCCTACAAGGCACAGTGCGAGGAGGTAGAAGAAGAGGGAGACCGAAAAAGAGGTGGGAGGACAACATTCGAGAATTGACTGGTTTGACACTGAGCGAAACAATCAGGGTTGCTGAGGACAGGGAAAGATGGAGTACGCTGGTTAAACGATCACCTGTGGTGCCCCTACGACCACCGAGTTATGGGATAGGATAAAATAGGATAGGATAGGGGATACTATTTATACAGAAGCCGCCGGCACACCAAACTGGAAATTCGTTCCTAATCTGCCCTATCAAATTACTATAGTCTTCGCTGGACCAGTCACCTGCCTCCTTTCTGGAAAATCCTCCCTAATTGTAAAGTGACAGGCTCGTAAAGTGCATTCAGTGTCACCATTAGGGTTGTTTCGGCAGATCTTTTATATAGATCAGGGGTGAGTCCTCTTTCAACCACGTTGAGTCCTGATTCGTCTCTTTGCAGTCCGCTTAACCCTATAAACAATGACTAATTAACTATTACTATTATTATATTACACATATATAATCATAGCTGAAAAACAAGCAGGATTCAGGGCAGGGCGAAGTACCACTGAACAGATTTTTAACCTCAGAATAATCTGCGAGAAATACCTACTGCACCAACAACATCTATATCATGTGTTCGTAGACTTCTAGAAGGCGTTTGACCGAGTCTGGCATGCAGCTCTGTGGGCAACCATGAGAGTGTACAACATCAGCCCTAAAAGTATTGAAGTCATCAAAAGGCTGTATGACAAGGCTACCATTGCAGTCCTCCACATCAGCGCCATCGGAAACTGGTTCAGAACAACAATCGGTGTGCGTCAAGGATGCCTACTCTCTCCAACACTCTTCAAAATCATCCTAGAGCGCATCAGGTAGGCACAGTCAGCATAGGGGGTAGAGCAATCTCCAGCCTCCGTTTTGCGGATGACATTGATGGATTGGCTGGAGAGGAACAAGAACTTGAACAACTGGTACAGAGACTTGACACCACCTCCAGAGCCTATGGAATGGAAATAAATGCAGAGAAGACCAAAATGATGACCAACAACACCAATGGCATCAAAACGAACATCAAAGTCCATGACCAATCCCTCAACACAGTGCATAGCTTCAAATATTTAGGAGCCATTGTATCTGGGGTGATATCCTGGAGAAGATACGCCTTTATTACAAGGAGAGTACGACTTGTAGATAGATGGGGCTTTAAGCTACCTTTATTAGACGTTCTTTACCAAAATTCCAAAAGCGATGTGAGAGACTAAATCACGGTGGTTGGTCACATAAAAATTTCTATTTGTTGTCGGGTTTTAAAGTATCATTGGCTCACTTTAAGAAATGATTTTTACTAATCAAATAACTAGTTTACTTGGTCTCAAGAGAAGAAGTGCTAGTGGACACACATCAATACAAATAGAATGAAACCAGTCGTATGTATGTGATTTCAACTTTTTTATGTTCAACACAAATTCTAACACGACTTTACTTAAATGTAATTAATAACTATAACTGTTCAATGTGCTGGGCAATTTCTCTAGCAGTTCTTCTTCATCACTTGCTAAGCATACCTATGTTTGGATGGTCTACTAGTGGTTTTCAGAGAACTGGTTGATATCAGTTGCAGTTGAGAGGAACTTATCTGCTCAGTTTTTGTGAGTGCTTGAGTCTGGTGGTCCCTTTGAGTGAGTCTGGTCAATCTGAGGATGATCGAGTGAGTATGGTAACTGCGGAGCCGGACGTGGCGAGGTAGATTTTAGTTGATCTCCTTCTTTTCCACGGGAGCAAGCGTCGTGCGTTGACTCCACAAACCGTCCCAGAGCTGAACTGTAAAATCCATAACTCTGGCTACAATATTCTATTCAGATATATTGGTATATGGTGCCCTCTGCAAGGAGTCTATAGCATCAGACACCTGCCGAGTTTCCCATATGCACACTACTATATCCGAATTTTAAGACTAAGATATATCGAGCACTATGCACAACATGTCAGAAACAATAATCGGTTTCTGTAAATACATATAACACGAACATACTAATATATGGCAATCAATATAATATATAAACATGCAAGTACAAGAAACTACTAGTGTTAACTTACATAATTATAGTCTCTGGGAATCGTGAAACTGTCTCTAGTCTATCACTTTCTTGTTGATGGCCGAGGCTTTTTGTTCACTTCAATTCGCTCCTAGTTTAGACCCTCTTCGTTCCAAGCTTCGCGTGTGACTACCCGGTAAATGTGGGATCCACAGGGAATATGCAGGAGTCTCTACGTCATCTCCAACCAATCGTCTTGCTCTCGCGACTACGGGAATCTTTTCTCGGAATTCTCTACTCTCATGACCTGTTTATGGGCCACTATCTGTTACGTCTCAACTTCGTGTCAGAGGAGACTCGCAGGGTAGATTTTAGAGTGATATGATTCGCGTGGCTAACTAGCGGTCAAGTGACCCTGGTCAGATGTTCGAGTAAGCTAACTAACATTCTTACTAGCGAGTTCTGCTCGAAGGTATCGAGAGTGAACGTTTCAAGAATGTTAATTTAACATCTGCGAACCTTTCTTTTAGAGAGCTGGTAAATTAACGTCAGGTTTGGTTCAATACTATCTGTTTATCTCTAAGCTGAGTTACCACATCTTTGTCGTCAACATTTTTGATATTACAGTATCAGACAATGGGTCCGGACAGAACGTCCTCTCCAGGATCGCACAAACAACTGCCTCCCTGGCAAGGTTGAAGCTAATTTGGAAAGACTGGACCATCAGTCTACATTCCAAGGTAAAACTGCTGCGCTCCCTTGTCATCTCCATCTTCCTATACGCTTGCGAAACATGTCCCTCACAGCGGATCTACAATGAAGAATACAAAGCAAGGGGATGAGATGCTACAGAAGACTTCTGGGCATTTCCTATACCCAGCACATCACGAACGACGAAGTCCGACAAACCATCACACAAGCCATTGGACAACACGATGACCTGCTCACAGGGTGAAGAAACGGAAACTCCGATGATATGGCCACGTCACCAAATTATCAGGTCTCGCAAATACCATCCTGCAAGGCACAGTGCAAGGAGTAGAATAAGAGGGAGACTAAAAAAGAGGTGGGAGGACAACATTCGAGAATGGACTGGTTTGACACTGAGCGAAGCCATCAGGGTTGCTGAGGACAGAGAAAGATGGAGTACGCTGGTTAAATAATCATCTGTGGTGCCCCTACGACCTAGTGTGTCAGTGAATCTTTTACAATTTTCTTTCTATCTCTGTAACCCCAGCCTAACACAGACCGAGCTAAACTTATAAATGTATTAAAATTAGTCACCGGGAGATTAACTAGTGATCCCCACTGACGAAAGACGAGTGGATAATAGCATTCCATCGTGCAGAGCCCAGCAACAATAGACCCACCGTCACAGGGAACCCCTCTGCAAGCTATGCCCGTGACTTTCATCAGGAACCTCAATGACTTGTTAAGCTGCTTGCAAGCCTGCCGAAAAGCTTTCTCCTCAATAGTGTGGATCAATAACCTCTTCTATGAGTATACTATCCAGTTTGAAAGTTTTAACACAATAGACTCGTTTTCTCTAAACAAGGCGAACTTGACCTTAGCTGAATATCAGAAAGCTATCAAGCATAGGCTGTGTCGTAGGCGTATGCCCTCAACAACCTCTGACATTCAGATTGGGGTCAGCGTTGCTTTCGGGCCGATTGCGTTATAATCTTAATTGCAGCCCAATAGCGGTGAAAGGTCTATTACATTAGACTAACTTTAATATATAATAGTCAAGTTTAAGTCTTTCATGTTTATGACTCATTCTTTAACATCTGTTCCACTTCCTCTGATCTCTCCGGCACCCTACTCTCCAAAGCTCAAAGGTAGACGGAGGTAAAACTTTTTTTTTGTTGCACTCCTCGGGTGCAATTAGAAAAGTGGCATTTGAAGGAAACGAAGCAGCAACAGTTGTCGCCACACACGCACGCAAACAAAAAATCAGAGCCTGCCATTTGAGAACAATGCACACAATTTACAGGTGAGAAAATATGGTGAGGCAACTCTATTGACTTCAGTGTTGCAAGAATGTTTTGCTCACATTCTCTCATCTCGTCTCTCAACTCGCCCCCTCCCCCAACCCCTCGTCCCTTCCCCCCTGCCCCGATCCCACCCGCCTTTCTCACTTTCCCCCTCACCACAAAAACATGTAAACCCAGCGAGAGACAATGGAGATAAAATAAGAAAACCAACATTATAATGGTATATTGTTCCGTTATCTGAGCCCTTCCTTCTACCTATCTCTCTATCTATCGTTTAGTTCTAGAAGCCTTATCACAAATCAAAATTGAAACCCGGAGACCTACTTAGAACGGACGGCGCAGGTGGGGTGCGTAATTGCTTTTTCTGTAACTGCTTCTTAAGAGAATTAAATACAAATTAAGCAACAGTCGGTGAAACGGTGGGTTCAGCTACTGTAAGTTTCAAATGAGCGCGCACGCATGCAGGACATAAATCAGAGAGGGCAGGATTTTAGTTCGGTAAATCTTAGTGCTTCAAGAATTCTGGAAGATTATTGTACATAATAAAGTTGTTTTTTTAAATTTTATTTAATTTTTTTAATTTAAGGGAGCTCTATTATATCTTATACTCTGTGTGTGTGCTTGTGTGTGTGCTTGTGTGTGTGTGTGCGTGCGTGTGTGTGTACTTTCTTCTTTCTGTCTTATGCTTTGTGTACGTAGTAGGAGGGCAGGATGAAGATACCTGGTCTGAAGACAAGGGTTCCTTAAATCTTCCCCTCCAGACCGTTTGCTGTGATGGATGGCTGACAGCGGCAAGGGATGCGGCGTTAAGAAACAAACGTTGTTGCTGAGGTGTTCTTCAAGAGCGGCGAAATCTAAGCCAGCTGTGGATACAATGGCCACAGACTTTTAGCTAAGAATGCTAGAAATCTTGGTCTTTATTGGAAAAGGGGGGAAAAAGGTAAGTAGGACGTAGGGCTAGGATTGTAGATGGGGCTTGGGTGGGGGAAGTGAAGAGTGAGATGAGGGGAACGGGTGGCGGGTGCAATGGGATATTTACCCATTTGTAGCAAGAAATATGTTGAGCTTTATGGAACTGCAACTCCGCCAAGGACGGTCCCAAGCCCGGCTGCAAAAGGAGGAGGGTTGGGCGTGGGGTTAGCACCCCCACCCCGTAAAAAAGACTACGCTACAGAAACGCTATGGAACTGCAAAACACAACGCCTCTGTTTTCTTCCTAAACCTCTTATCCCCCCTCCCCCCTCTCCGCCCTCACCTTGCTAGACCCGTTAGCAGGTAATGCCACTTGACCTAGGCGTTATGCTCATACACACACACACACACACCTACACGTGTACACACACGTACACACACACACATGTTTTGTTTTCTGTCATTGTCAGCTAATGTCGGACAAAAAAAAAACGATGACACTGACAAGGGAATGAAAAGATTAATTAATACGTTCTTTTCTTTTTGATTTTGTCCATCCACCCTCCCCACACCAACCTTACCCTCTCCTCTAACTCCTTCTCTCTCCTCCCTCCCCGTCCCTTTCATCTCCTCCCCTCTGTTATCCTCTCTTTTCAGTGTTGGTTGTATGCATTCCTCGCTTTCTCTCTGGGAATTTTCTTATTTTCTTTCTCTTGTCTTTTTTCTAAACATAGTTCGTAAATAATATGAGCGTCTTACAAATGCAGGAATGATAAAGGCCGATCCACTATCTAAAGAATCTAGTAAAGAGACATCTGTAAAAATTTTCAAATAATTTATAGAATTATTTTCAATATGTTCTTTTATTTCGATAACTAATACATTGGTGTTATAACCTCTTTGTATTTACTCTACAATCCATGTTAAAACTTGCATTTTTGTGCCAAGTCCTATCCTATCCTATCCTGTCCCGTAACCCGAAGGTCGTAGGGGCACCACAGATGATCGTTTAACCAGCATACTCCATCTTTCTCTGTCCTCAGCAGCCCTGATGGCTTCGCTCAGTGTCAAACCAGTCCATTCTCGAATGTTGTCCTCCCACCTCTTTTTCGGTCTCCCTTTTCTTCTACCTCCTTGCACTGTGCCTTGCAGAATAGTCTTTGCAAGGCCTGATGATCTGGTGATGTGGCCATACCACCGAAGTTTCCGTTTCTTCACCACTGTTAGCAGGTCATCATGTTGTCCAATAGCTTGTGTGATGGTCTGTCGGACTTCGTCGTTGGTGATGTGTTGGGTATAGGAAATGCCCAGAAGTCTTCTGTAGCACCTCATCTCCATGCTTTGTATTCTTCGTTGGAGATCTGCTGTGAGGGTCCATGCTTCGCAAGCATATAGGAAGATGGAGATGACAAGGGAGCGCAGCAGTCTTACTTTGGAATGTAGACTGATGGTCCTGTCTTTCCAAATGGGCTTCAACCTTGTCAGGGCAGCAGTTGTTTGTGCGATCCTGGAGAGGACTTCCTGTCGGGACCCATTGTCTGATACAATGGCTCCTAAATATTTGAAGCTATGCACTGTGTCGAGGGATTGGCCTTGGACTTTGATGTCCGTATTGATGCCATTGGTGTTGTTGGTCATCAATTTGGTCTTCTCTGCACTTATTTCCATTCCATAGGCTTTGGAGGTGGTGTCAAGCCTCTGTACCAGCTGTTCAAGTTCTTGTTCCTCTCCAGCCAATCCATCAATGTCATCTGCAAAACGAAGATTGGAGATTGCTCTACCCCCTATGCTGACTGTGCCTTCATGGTCTGCAAGAGCATCCGACATGATGCGCTCTAGGAAGATGTTGAAGAGTGTTGGAGAGAGTAGGCATCCTTGACGCACACCGATTGTTGTTCTGAACCAATTCCCGATGGCTCTGTTGTGGAGGACTGCACTGGTAGCCTTGTCATACAGGCTTTTGATGACTTCAATAATTTTTGGGCTGATGTTGTACACTTTCATTGTTGCCCATAGAGCTGCATGCCAGACTCGGTCAAACGCCTTCTTGAAGTCTATGAACACATGATATAGATGTTGTTGGTGCTGTAGGTATTTCTCACAGATTATTCTGAGGTTGAAAATCTGCTCAGTGGTACTTCGCCCTGCCCTGAATCCTGCTTGTTCTTCAGCTATGATTTGTTCAGCTTGGGGTTTCAACCTGTTGAGTATTATTTTCAGGAGGACCTTGCTGGGATGGCTGATGAGGCTGATGGTGCGGTAATTTTCACACTCCTGAAGGTTACCTTTTTTGGGAAGAGTGATGACAAGCGACTGGGTCCATGGTATAGGCCACTCCCCACTCTGCCAGATCTTGTTACAGATAATGGTGAGGGCATCAATCATCGCTTCTCCTCCTGCTTGTAGCAGTTCCGCGGGTATGTTGTCCACTCCTGCTGACTTCCCTTTCTTTAGCGCTTGCACTGCTGCCTCAACTTCTTCCCTGAGAATTGGGAGGATTTCTTCTTCTTCTCTGTTCTCTGGACATGCTAGAACTGATGGGTCTCCATTTGGTGTATGGTTGTAAAGGTCAGAGCAGTACTCTGTCCATCTGTCCAAGACTTCTTGTTCTTCTGTAAGGCATATGCCAGACTTGCTTTGGATAGTGGAGACTTTGGGCTGTTTGACACTTGTCAGTCGCTTCACAGTCTGGTAGGCCTTCTTGCTGTTGTTCTTGTTCAGACTGTTCTCTATTTCCTGGCATTGATCTTCTATCCAGTTCTCCTTTGCTGTGAGCATGCCTTTTCGGATGTCATTGTTGATTTTTCGGTAGACATCAGCTCCCTGTGAGGTGTTCTTTTTCTTTTTCATCTCTCTTCGTTTATCACACAGATCCAAAAGTTCAGGTGTAATCCACAGCTTCTTCTTTGGTCGGTGCTTGCCAAGGATCTCAGTGGCGGCATCTGTCACAGCTGAGTTGAAGGTGGTGGTCATGGTGTTGACATCTACTTCACCAGCCCCCAAAATGAGCAGTGGTGCAAATTTCCCTCCAATTGTGGCCTGAAATAGTTCTGCCACCTCCGGGTCTTGCAGTTTGTCCAGGTCGAACTTCAGTCTAGTGCACTTTGCTGTATTTACTCTCTTCAAGTGGAGCCGGAAAGACATCATCACGAGATCGTGGTCACTTCCGATGTCTGCTCCTGGAAAAGTACGTGTCCTGCCAATGTTGATGCTTGATCTGAAGCGTTTCTTGACCATGATGTAGTCTATTTGGTTGTGATGCTCCCCGCCAGGACTGTGCCATGTCCATCGTCTGGAGTTTTTGTGGAGACCAAGCGTGTTTGCCAGTACCAGATTGTTGTATCTGGCAAACTCCAAGAGTCTCAGACCCCTGTCATTTGTCTCGTTGTTGCAGTGGGGTCCACATGTGTCTCCCCAGTTGCGGTGCGCATCTTGGCCAACCTTGGCATTCCAGTCGCCTTGCACTATGACTATGTCCTTCTTCGGCACTTGGTCAAGGACCGCCTGTAGATTTTCATAAAAATCCTCCACTTCGCTGTCGTCATAGTCTGATGTTGGGGCGTAGGCCTGGATGATGGTGATGTTGAAAGGGGCTGCTCTCAGGCGGATGGTAATGAGTCTACTGGAGACTGGGCGGCAACCCATGACAGTCGCTAGAATGTTCTTGTGGACCAAGAATCCAACGCCGTGTTCATGCCTGTCATCCCTACCGCTGAAATAGAGCTTGTGGCCTTTGTCGGTCGTTGTTTCACCTAGGCCTTTCCATCGCAGTTCGCTGATACCTAGAACGTTCCATCGATAGTGGTCCAACTCGTGGGCCAGTTCTTCTAATTTTCCTTCCGCAGTTAGGGTCCTGACGTTCCAGGTTCCTATGACGATGTTGTTTCTCGTGCGGATCTTGCTAAATTGTCCATCAGTAGCATACTTAACACCTCCGTCCTGGTGGCCAACGGAAGGCGCGGTCCTTGTGCCGGGTGACGGCCCGGGCGACGACCGATCCGGTATGGAATTAGTGGATTGTGTCATCATGTAGTGTGTCTTGGGCAAAAAAGACCTGGTGGTGCCCAATCCTCTCCAGGCTGTTGGCCACAGCCGAAATCCACGAATACAGTGTGGCTCGCCTTGGCCCTGAGCACATGGTCGTTGAACCTGTAGTAACGTGAGGTTCCTCCGCCCTGGCCGGTGACTTCTGTGTAGAAGACTTTCGCCCAGTGATGCCGTGCTAACATCACCCCTGTTAGTCGCCTCTTACGACACGCCGGGAAACGTTGGGTCTATTCTATTTAATGCCCGAACCCACAGAGCATTCAGTCATTCAGTTTTAAGTGAAATGTATGAAAACCAAGGACATAATCTGACTGAATATGGACATTCTTTAGATGATGTATAACACCATTCACAGATAACAGCAATTGTGAAAATTATTGCAACGTAGACTATTGGTAGACTTTTATAATTTGGTATTAAATCTCTCTTCCCCTTTCATTCCATTTTGTTAAAAGGTTTATTAATTGTGATTTGATTGTTGTTGTTATTAATAAATTTCAAATATCACCTGAATGTGTGAATAGACAATTAAAATGAAATATGATTTATCTTCTTTTTTTATGTCCTGTTTTTGATTTTGTTTCTCTTCATCTTTTTTGTTATTTCGTTTTCCCCTTTACAGTGAACCAATCAAACAATAAATGAATGAACTAAATAAACGCACAATGTACCGTGAAGAGTTTTCCCCGCAATATGTTTTTTTTTCTTTCTTCCAAACATTAATGTGATGCACTCACACTCCCAGACGGAAGAAAAATAATTATTCCCAAGGCATTGATTAAGATCACGAATGAAAGATTACCTTTGATCAGTCGAAAACAAAGTTCATCGAAGCGAAAAGTTAATTTCGGCGCTACGACAAGTTTTTCATGCTCTAGGGAAAGAACTGCGAAAAGTGCTTCTCTTTTCAGGGTGTTGCACAAATGCTTTTCAAAGGTGGAAAGATAACGGACATTTCCTGTAGCAATGAAGCGCAGAATCAACAACCGCTGCTTGCGTGATCGGTTATTTACGGAGTCGGTGGGAACATTTTGTATGAGAAAGAAAATAAGCGAAGGCCTTTATACTGCAATAATGCATAGAGTGCGACACCCACAAGTCTTGGACCACAGGTGGGACCAAAGAAATTGCTTAAAGCAATTTTACACGGAATTAGCAATAACGCTTTTCGTCTAGGATATCTTGTATAGGAACGATGCATGCATTAGACCTTTAGTCTGTCTGTCTGTCTTTCTGTCTGTTTTTCTGTCTGTCTGTCTGTCTGTCTCTCTCTCTTTCTGCATGTGCATTAATATAAGAAATATATGTTGTGTGGATGGAGAACAAGGAGGAAGATTCAAAAACTGAGTCTCGTGACCCCGACAAAGGTTTGTATGATCTTTCAAAACAAAATAAATCTTGAAAGTTATGCCATTTTAACGTAGACATCCAATTCAAACACCCCCCACAAGTTCTCACAATCTCCCTCCACTCCCCCCAACCCCTTTCCCTTTAACTATGCTTGTACTAACACAGCTTACATCTCTGCACGGCACTTGCTTGGGTAGATTTATGTCCCCGGACACAGAGCGTATAGGGGACGTTATACACGGCAACCATCAGCTTCTTCCTTTCATCCCTCCTCATATCCTCCCTATCCCACCCTCCCTCCATACACAAAACTACTACAAGGGAAGTTGGATAGAGTTAGATGGAGAGGGGTGAGTGTGGGGTAGTGCGAGTCGACGATTTCTAAAATGTTGATTTCATGTTTTCTGCACACGTTTTTCTCTCCCTAAGACTCTCATAAACATACACAAATAATCTTGTTTATCTTTTATTTTTCGTACCCCGTATATTTCAAGCCAAAGGCGCCGCAAGTCTGCTCCATGTCACCAGGTACACATTTGTAACTATTCCTTACAACGTGTAACCCATCTACCTGTCGTCGCACGGGAAAAAACATGCTACTGAAAGACAGAAAGTGTGCAAATCAGGTGCATTGAGTAGCTTTGCCGCAAAAAAAAATCAGTTTAGGCATTTTTGCATGCTTTGAAACGTAAAAGTTTGTTATGAATTGTTCTTGTACAGAGGTTTTCCAGCTCAAAGAGCTGCTCATATCGATAGGCAATGGCAAAAAAACTGGATTTAACCGAAGCCGCCTAAAGCGCCAACTTTCTGCTTGATGTGTACATTCCCTAAGCTGCAGACAATTGAGTAGCCTATACTATGTACAAGTACACAGATAGACTTCCATGTGCATTTTGTTATGTCAAATAATGGTTTATAAGTAGGTCTACTGAAAAATGCTGACACAATTACGTTAATTATTATTTTGAATTTAAAAAAAGAAAGATATTTTTCTTATATAGCGCACTTACAAGCTCAGAGAGCTTCTCAAGGCGCTGGCCCGTAATATCCAGCAATCACAAAATAGTTTGCTGAAGTCAGGATTCGAACCCACGTGGCCCAAGACGGACTCACGTGACTAGCAGAAACATTCAGAGGGAGAGAGAGAGAGGGATTTTATTCACAATAAGGATACAGATTTTAGGCGGGAACCTAATCTTATAATCGTCCCTCATACCATTCACAATCACATTCTGCGAGTTCAGTCATATCTGCCAATGACAAGACAATTAATTATAATGGCACGATAAAACACACACAAAAATTACTATTATGCAGCATTAAAAAAAATTACAATCAATATTGGTGTTACAATTACGCAATATATAACAAACAACCCAATGTATATAAAATAATCAGATGGTACAATTACAAATACATTCTAAGGTGCATCAAATGCATATCAAATAATTAAGTAACACATTGCGAAACTGTTGACACAATCAGTGGTTAGGTCGTATTAACGTAATGTTGCCTTAATGTTCCTTTGAATGAAGGGAGAGTGATACACGATCTAATGTTTAAAGGAAGTGAGTTCCAGATTACAGGTCCTGAGAATGCAAAACTTTTCTTAATCATGTTCGAGGCAGGACGTATTTATTGGATCCGTAACATTCTGTCGCAGCAGTTAATAGATTTAAATAAGTTAGTGCCAGGCCATTTTGCACTTTAAACAAGGGGGTCACAATGTTGGATGAATACTGATGGTATAAGTACATTAGGTTTGTTTACATTAGGTTACCATTACGTTTTTCCGATGATGAAAGACTGGGATCAGCAATGATAATCTTCCCTGCTCTATGGTGTAAAGAGTTTAGTGTATTGATATGCACTTCTCCTGCACCACACCATATTGCTGACGCATAATTGAGATGTGAAAGGGAGTGGGACGTGAAAAACATTCTTCTGGCATCAGGACGAACCAACAATTTTAATTTACATAAGAGGTACAGATTTGGGAGACAAATTTGCAAACGTAAACTACATGTTTATGCCATCTAAGTTTATGTTTAACTAGTGGTTTTGTACCCTGGCAAGCCAGGGTACACAGGTTGCTGTTTAAAATGTAGACAGAGAGACAACTGTTGTCTGCGAGTTTCATTTGGACGATGATACCTCCCCATATCCCCCTTGATACCTCACCATAACCCCTCCCCCCTGATATCTCCCCGTCCCCCCCCCATGATGCCTCACCATACCCCCTTGATACCTCCCCGAACCCACTTGATTCCTCCCCATACCCCCTTGATACCTTCCGTACCCCCCTTGTAACCTACCTGTACCCTCTTTGATACTTCCCCGTTGATCGTTTCGCAGGTATGGATGAAAGGAATCGACAGTTCAGTTCTGTGGATAGATTTACGTCCCCGGACACAGTGGGTATAGGGGACAACGAGAATCGACCATCACCATACCCCCTTAGCCTATATATACCCGTATCCCCGTTATGCCTACCCATGCCCCTTTAAACCTAGCCGTAGCCCCCTTTTACCTACACGTACCACCCCATCCCGATCCTTGGTAATAATAATAATAATAATAATAATAATAATAATAATAATAATAATAATAATAATAATAATAATGGGGGGGTGACTTCCGGTCTTGAACATGAAAGGTTCATCACAACCAGAGCTCTGAAAAATGAGTCAAATGCCTGCTTTAATTATAAAAACAAACAGGTTTTGTGTTGGTGAAAATATCAACGGAGGAAGCTTGGATTTAAAAATCATCTGAAAGAGTGTTTTCCGTTTAGGATGAGTACCAATTTCTTTTGTTGTTTTGAGCTCTGAGCTTGCGGATCAACTGAAGGATCAGTTTGGTGTTCTAGATTAGTAGAACACATGAACATTCAGAAACAAGTTTTCCTCTGTCAAATTTTTAGACTGGAAGGTTTTATTTTCATTTTTTTGGTTTCATTTTCTTTTAAACAGATTGGTTTTTACTTACGTTTGTGTGGCGCTGTCACTAATATGGATGATTTCTATTATTTTCTATTCCGATCTTCGTCGCGGAATGCACGCACGCGGTAAAAATCTAGGGTTGACATACTGAGAGAAATTACGTCATTTGTGGAAATTCGGGGCACGCGCTTTTAAGAACATTAATGATGACGAAAGACATATTGTTACCAGGTATGACGTAACACAGGCGTATGAAAAAAAAAAGTGTGTTTATTGAAAACTATCAAGATGGTGGTAAAAGATGCAGAATTTCCATAAAAAGTATAATATTGACACTCAACATCAAATACAAGAAACTGATACAGAGTATATTGTTACAACACCACAGAAAGAAATAACCATAACATATCCAAAAAGACCTGATAAACATCAGGTTATAATCAAAGACCAAAAAACTGGCTCTGTATTGTTACGAAAATTAAAACCAACAACAACTTTCCCATTTGTTGGCATAGTAGGAAGTGTATTGAACCTCAAAACATTAAAATCAGGTGACCTTTTTGTCGAGTGTGTTTCGAGAAACCAGCAAAAGAAACTTTTAGAAATAAAGAATCTAGGAGGTGCAAATGTTATATGTTACATTCCCACAGTTAAAACTGAAGGAATTGTGTTTGGACATTTTGACTCACATGCTCTAAGGAACAACAAACAAATTATAAAATTCACCTTCTTCAAATCAAAGAAATCCCAGAAACAGATCACAAGAATTGTTTTTGCTACAGACATTTTGCCAGAAACACTGAGAATTGGAGACAAGGAATGTCAAGTGTTTCCATACTGCCCTCCTGTAGTGAGGTGTACAAAATGTCAACGTTTGAACCATACTCGGAAAGACTGCACTGCAAAACAGAGATGCTGCAGATGTGGTGATTATCATGAGAGAAAAGCATGTAAAGCAAGTGTTCCACACTGCGTCAACTGTAGTGGACCGCACTCTGCTGCTTATCACGGCTGTGATAAGAAAATCCTGTACAGAAATGCACAAAAAGAAAAGTCAAAAAGGTACATGAGCTTGAAAGAGGCAATTGATATGGTTTCAAAATCTTCTGGTCCAAATGCAAATAAAGAGTCTTATGCGTCAGTTGCTTCAAAAGTTCCATTTCATCCACCATCTTTTGATCAGTTTGTTCAAACAACAGTAATTCCAATACTCAACATCAATTTTCATGACTCAAAACTGAAGTTGGAGGATTTGTACAAAGAAACGTACAAAACTGCAAAAGTTGAAAACATGGATTTGAAAGATGACACAAAAATACAGCTTCAGAAAGCCTTTCACAATTGTCACATCAATGAAATAAATAATGAAAATCAAACATCAGAATACATTTCTCAAAAAGTAAATATCACACCATCAGAAAGTCTGCAGTGCTGCAATGTATTTCAAGACACTACAAGGCTCATCATAGGCGACTCTACGATCAGGGGGCTGAAACCAGAGAAAGTTGGTCTGGTAGACAAGAGCATGAAACACCAAATCATATGTATTTCTGGTCTCACGCTTGAAGATGTGGAAAGCTGGATTGACACTCTGGAAAAGAAGGCGGCAGTAGAACAGGTTGTTCTTCATGTTGGAGTTGACAATTCTAAACTAACAAACATTGGAATGAAGCATTGGATTAAAGTCATTGACAAAGCAAAAAAAGGTTTTCCAAATGCAAAGGTGTATTGTTCCTCTATAATACCTCCGAGAGGTGCTCTGCGAAAAAAGGCTGATGCTTCAAACGCTGCACTGAGAATGGCCTGTCAAAAGCAAGAAGCAAGATTTCTTGATAATACTAAGGGATTTCTCACAAAAACTGGAGCAACAATCAGATCATTGTACAGGGATTGTATTCATCCAAATGCAAAAGGATTGGAGGTTCTGTCAAATAGTTTGTGTAGAGTCTTCCAGTAAACTGCACATCGTCTCTGCAATGATTATTGAAATAGAGTTATGAGTGGATCAGATTATGTACTCTACTCAGTTTCATTACATTGGAAAAAAATGTTTCTTTCCATAATATCTCTTTCTCAATTTATTAGACATATTGATAATGGAAAATGGTTTCAGTATAATGCAATGGAATTGTAGGTCTATAAATACTAATAGAACTTATCTTAGTCAGCATTTAGTTAAAAATGCTTATCATGTATTATCTATTCAATCTTTAAAAGTAAATAGAAATAAACTACCAAAAATTACAGGATATTATTACCCACCAGTGACGCCTTTTATTAAACCTACTTCAAAAGTTCAAACTGCAATATATATTAGGAATGATTTGGAATATGCTCCATGTAAGTCTCCAGTGCCTACCGAGGATAACAATACTTTTTCATCTGCAATAAAAGTCAGAATAAATGATCATCATCATATTAATATTTTATGTGTATACCTTCCACAAGGAACTAAGGAAGCAAACTGTGATTGGTTGATTAATATTACCAATAAGGAACATTGGATTATAACAGGAGATTTCAACTCTCATTCTCCATTATGGGACAGAGATTGTGATCACAACACCAATATAAAGTTTACAGATAATATTGTGAATTCCAATTTTGTTTTGTTGAATGATGGAAGACCCACAAGAGTTCCGGACAGTTTTAATCAAAATGCATATGCAATTGATTTATCATTAATTTCACCAGAATTGACAGATGAGTGTAATTGGGATATAGAACAAGACTCATTGGGTAGTGATCATTTTCCTATCATAATCAATTTAAATGAAACACCTGTAGTAGAACAGGAGGAAGATGAAGTTCCAAAATTTGCATATGATCGTGCTGACTGGGAAAAGTTTCAGTCACTTTTATCGAGTTGTAACATTGATTTTATAAACTGCGATATGGAGAACATTGTTATGAATTTTAATGAAACAATTATATATGCTGCTAAATCTTCAATTCCTACGATAAAGAAACATACCAATAATAAACATAAAGGAAATATATGGTGGAATGAAGAATGTGATAGGGCAGTTAAAAATAAGAAAGCAGCATATAAAAAATGGTGTAAAAGCAGGTCAGAAGAAAATTTTTATAATATGAAAAGATCAAAAATAGCCTGCAATAAAATTATTGCGTCAGCAAAACAATATTATTGGACAAAATTTTGTAGTGAACAAATATCAGAGAGTAATACATCCAAAATTTGGAATAAAGTCTCGCAAATGAAAAAGGGATTCCAAATCCCACAATACCCAATTAAAGTTGAAAATAAAGAATTCATATCTTCCAAAGACAAAGCAGAAGAATTTGCTAAATTATTTTCAAATGCTAGTAATACATCTAGTTTAAAAGATGATGTTATAAAATCTAGAGAAAATATTGAAAAAACTGATGCATATAATGATCCTGCAAATAATATTAACCATAATAATGTAATTAATGCAAATATTTCTGTATTAGAATTAAAAGAGGCATTAAACAGTTTTGGTAACAAAAA
>CM072513.1:64886161-64911161 GCA_036898135.1 Oncomelania hupensis | reverse complement strand
TGTGAAGCGGCTGACAAATGTTAAACAGCCCAAAGTCTTCACGAACCCGAGCAAGTCTTACAAAAGAACAAGAAGTCTTGGATAGATGGACATAGTACTGCTCTGACATTAATATTGTCAAAGGCCTACATAAAATCAATAAACACTAAATAGTTTTCAGAATCGTTTCTAAATCATAGCATACAAAGTAAATCTTGAGTATGAAAACGGTATGTTTTTCAAAGCGAGCGTTGTGGCCGCGTGTTCTAAGACGAGACTAACTTGCCTTGTCCTATCCTATCCTATCCCGTAACTCAGAAGTCGTTGGAGCACCACAGATGATAGTTTAACCAGCGTACTCCATCTCTCTATGCCCTCAGCAGCCCTGATGGCTTCGCTCAGTATCAAACCAGTCTATTTTCGAACGTTGTCCTCCCACCTCTTTTTCGGTCTCCCTCTTCTTCTACCTCTGTGCCTACAGCACTGTGCCTTGCCGGATGGTTTTTGCAAGGCCTGATGATCTGAAGACGTGGCCATACCATCGAAGTTTTCGTTTCTTCACCACTGTGAGCAGGTCATCGTGTTGTCCAATGGCTTGTGTGTTGGTCTGTCGGACTTCGTCGTTGGTGATGTGCTGGGTATGGGAAATGCCCAGAAGTCTTCTGTAGCATCTCATCTCCATGCTTTGTATTCTTCGTTGAAGATCTGCTGTGAGAACTTGTCCACAAGCTAGAAACCAATGGCACCTGACAGGTGTGGGATCGATCCGGCCTCTGGGCGTTATGTTTCTCCGAATATTATTTTCTTTTGACTCGGGCTACGTCTTAGGGGTTTACTCCGGTACTCCGGTTTGCTCTCCAACAAAATTTCAAAAACAACTATTATTAGGTAGGCTGGGTTTGGGCGCGCCACAGGCTGCGACTACGCCTTCCCCATTGGAGGCGGCCCAGAATTTTCCGATAAAAAGGACAATAAAGTGTAAAAAAATAAGAATAAAAAGAATTAATTAATTTATTAATTAATTAAAACTACGCACCAAAAGGCATCATATCTTGAGTTTGAAAACATGGGATTTAAAAAAAAAGTAGGTAGGTAGCCAGGAAACGGAAACTCCGATGGTATGACCACGTCACCAGAGCATCACGCCTCGCAAAGGCCATCCTGCAAGGCACGGTGCAAGGAGGCAGAAGAAGCGGGAGATAGAAAAAGAGGTGGGAGGACAACATTCGAGGTAGGTAGCTAATGACTTTCGTGTTCTACAAACCTGGGCCTTGTTGCTATCAGGAAAGCCTCAGTACGTTTTGCAGCAACAACGGCTCCAGATCATCATGACATGGAGAACTGACAACACGAATGGGATACTTTACCCAAGCGTTAAAGGGTTTTGACAGACTATGATCTAATCCATGTTTCTCAATGCCATCGTCCTCAATGAGGCTCCGTCTTTATTAATCAGAGATTCGTCCTCCCATCGCTCAGCATCCTAGTGCAGAGGAACCAATGCCAGTACTCTTTTTTTTAATGCATCTCCCACCCATCCTGTTCACTGGCCGATACTTTCTATAATAAAAAGGAAGCTTCTTCGATCTTTAAAGATCAGAAAGCCTCCTTCCATCCCCATATCATTTCCTGTTCCCATGCCCATAATCATGTGGAACTATTAGTAGTAAAGTGTATTCATTCATTCATTCATTCATTCGTCTATCTCACCTCTCAGCATCCTATTTTAAACAACCTATTCCTGGGTTGGTTCCTATACATTCCCCACCCACCCCTCCCCACATCTCCATTCCCAGATCCTTATATAGCTTGCAGTTTGCTTTGGGTTTAGAAATACAGACATTCTCGCTAACATCATAAAGCTTTCAGCTTTGCTTCCAAATTGGTACAAATGCATTCATTCGGGTTAAAATCGGGTATAATATTTTTGAGAGCAACACGAAACGAGTGTACGGAGGTTGGAAGTGATACTAGGAGTATGCTGGAACTAGCGTTTTAAAGTCTATTTCGTATCTCTGATGGTCGCCGCAAGAAACATTTCCTTGTGTATCATAATCAGGACAATAAATTGTTGTTGTATCAAATTTTATTCATCAGATTAACATAAGTTGTACTGATAATAAATTGATTAGTATTCAAATACGTATGCGAAACACCGGCAGCCGCGGAGCATTTTACACAAAGGACACAATATAATACAGATGGAGTGGATAGCTCCGTGCAGAGCAGCAGTGACGGGGTCAGAGAATAGACCCTCTAGACCTCGCAACGTCCGAGATATACAGGGTGTCTGGGACTACTCCCTCTAACCCGTGATAGCCTCAGCTACGGTGTATGTCGCGAGGTAAGCGGAATGCGCTTCATGCTTGATCGGACCCTGGAAGATGGCGTCAACGTGGAATGACGGGTGTCATGACCTACACACAGCTTCAGTGAGACGCCCAGGCGCCCAATGGATTGCCTGCACAACACTCTCTGATCTCTTTCTTTCTGAAACCTTGACTTGATGCATGGAAAACGCAGCGCCGATAAAGGAGAAAATGAACGGATGAAATAAATACAAGTATAGCGTGAACAGATAAACGGATGAGATGGAGCAGGGGATGAGAGAGAGGTAGACAGGGAAAGATCGAAGGGGATAGAGGGAACGAGATTGAGATAGAGGAATAAAGGCGTGCTCCCGCGCGAGGGTGGGAGGAGAGGGAGAGAGAGACGCCTTGAGGTTTTAATTGCCTTATTGGCTTCAGACTCATTAGCAATGCACACGCATTCACACACCACGCGCCACATGCGCGACTCACACACACACACACACCCACACGCACGATTCGAGCCCCGGCAGTCTTTGCTTTACTGTTAACTGCACTGTTTAACGAGTTGTATTAACGTATTGTTATTGAAACTGATGTGCGTAAAATTCTTTAAATGCCTTAAGGAGATTAAGATTCAAGAAATTCTGGAAAGCATACTACACGTATTTGCTTAATGCTCTGACTTTAGAAGGTTCCTTCTATCGAAGTAAAATGGAAGCTAAAATGGGGAGATTAGACAACAATTTTACCCGGAGATAAGTAAATAATGAACATTCCAAAAGAAAATGAGGTTAATTTTCAACAGCATTATGACAGACAAACCAATGTCTAGCTACCAGGTTGTCATCATATCTATGCATGTTAATTATTGGCAGAACACCGAACCTTATTTGTGACAAGGCAACTCTTAATCAATAAAAATCTGCATCAACTATGTACGATTCTTCAACAAAATCAGTTTTGAATGTACGAAATGTATAGTGATCGCTTTCGTATACAGCCGCTTCCCATTCTTATCTAAAAATATCCTGAAGTCTACATTTAAATATTTGTAAAAATGTATTCACGTTTCACACCCCTTGTTGCAGCCAGACACATGATAGAAACCACATACAGCTAACATTCTGCCTACTTCAGATACCCAAGGGTCTTTGCCATTTGCATCCATATTGCGCAACATTCAATATGCCTGATTAAGTAATCTTTCAGAAGTGGGAAATAGTATTTTATTGTTCTATCTGCAGAGTTAATATACATTGGAAAGCGAACGAATTCGCCATAAACCATTTTGTTGGGTGTGCGACTTGGTACACCAAGAAATCGCTGACAAATGTACTTTTCTATAGTATCTAATCTGCTTGAGCCCCACATTTTAGGTGCATATAAATTATACTTTGGAATCAACAATTTTGAAAAAAAACCGTGTGTTTGGTCTTTTAAATTTCGGAGCAGACGACAAAGACTAAAGACTTCTTTCTTCCCTTAATTAACCATATGCTTTGAACCTTTTTTGTAAATCAACATGGTAGTAAAGACAAAACCCAGGTAGCAATATTCGTTGACAACTTCAATATTAACATCATTGAATTTCCAAGTTTAATATTTTGATAGAAATCTACTGTTACGGAATACAACGATTTTAGTTTTGTCAATGTTATCTTCTAGCTTCAGTTGTTCACACGTGTGCTGAAATCAATTAATCTGGTGCTGTAGTCCAGTCGGTGTGCTGGATATTAAATTGACGTCGTCAGCAAATAGTAATATAAATAATTCCATCACACATGGCAATAATTGGATATCATGGCGCCCTGATTCAGATACATGTTTACCAAATTGGTTAATAAAGATTGAGAATAATGTAGGGCTTAGCACACAGCCTTGAAGGACACCTGTCGGAAAGTCAAAAAATAAAAACCAAATAACAAATGACTTTGATCAAAGGATGCACAAAATGTTACCTTTTACGCCTTCCTGTTCTAGACTTCCTGGAGAGCGAGAGAGAGAGAGAGAGAGAGAGAGAGAGAGAGAGAGAGAGAGAGAGCTAGAGAGAGAGAGAGAGAGAGAGAGAGAGAGAGAGAACAATTTTATTTTGCAAGGATAAAAGAGTAAGCGCTGGATACATTTCTTTACCTCTTGCCATTAGGGCTTGCAACAATAACCATTAAAATTATAACAACAATACTATTATTTTCAAAAATTCAGATCCAATAAATTTTAATATCGATCAAAAACAATTAATGTTAATTTATTGTAATGTGTTTTAAGAGAGGTTTTGAGAGAGAAAAACGTTGGAATTTTTTGAAACTTTTTTAAATTAGGAATAATTATTTTTGACTAATTATAAAGTCTAATCTTCCAATCTGTCCCTTGATAGAAACTGAGAGAGAGAGAGGGAGAGAGAGAGAGAGAGAGAGAGAGAGAGAGAGAGAGAGAGAGAGAGAGAGAGAGAGAGAGAGAATAAAAATAGAGGAGTTGAGACATGAGCGTTTTGCTTTACAGAGACGGACTTGAGGAAAACGCAGACAGATTGACAGAACACAAACAACACAGAAAAGGGGAAGAGGATCAATCAGAACAGCTGCCATACAAAAACTGCACGATAGCTCGGTAGTCTAAAATCAAAAGTAAACTCATTATATAAAATGTTTGTTCTGAAGCGGAAACACTTTCAGTACCATGAGTAATTATTGCAACCTCATCCATCAGTCGCCGAGTTGGAATAATCAGTTCAGTACCGACTTCCGACAGGTTTTCTCTAACGTGCGTGGTCTAAATCCCACGTCACACATGCCTTGCATTTAAATCATTGATTCGTTGTCATCCTGCTGCGCCGAAAATCTTCACAAAGTGGACTGACTGACCCCTTTCTCTTAGGGACACCATCGTCACACGTCGCTGCTCGGTGACAAAAGAAGGAACGTTGACTTTTTCCAATTAAAACCGCTGCTAGGGAGAACTATCGTCTGACGTTTTCCAAGTGCGATAAAGAACACGAAAGTTGAATTGGAAGAGATAATATTACAGTGAGACCGAGTGCAAAGTTCTGAGTGGGTTTATAAGAGAAAAGCATAAATGAGGAACCATCATCATCTGACGATTTCAAAATGTCCCGATGATACTGGATTTGTCAGTAATGTTGTTTACTAAAGAAGAGGATGTGGGGTGGGAAAGGAGGCGACGTATCGTGACGATTAGACGCGGTAGCGCAAATATGATGGCTCGGAAGGCAGGCCACCCACCTAGGTAATGTTCGTATAAAGTTTGGCCAAAATCCGTTTACTGGTTCTTGAGGTATGGCTTCCAACGGTCCGACAGAGACCGACCGACCGACCAACATTTGGCTCGTTCTGATTACCGATTGTTTCAAGGTAGTCCCAAATAAGTCTGGAAATATGAAAACAAACACGAGTCACTGGGAAAAAAGTATCTTGATGTTTTATAATTATGAATTGCTGAGAGAAAGTAACTTCTCGTTGAAAAAGAAAAGTATTGGCAAGTTTCAGCATAGTAGTTTCAAGTTTCAGCTATTCGCTGGGGGAAATAGCACTTTCATTTATAATTCAAACGGAGGGACTAAAAAACTAGTAGAAAATAGCCCCAGAGTTTCCTGCTTGGCCCACAGTTGATTTGGGTATTAGTTACAGACGGAGACAGTGACCTTGTGGTGACAGCGTGATTGACATTATATGTGGACATGGGGATTATCTCAAGCCCAAACAGTAGTAACCCGAAACTTTCGGTATTTGTTAACGATAATTTTTTTAACGTCTATCACACATGGTGGAGGTTAAATATTATATTGGTCCTTTTTATTCCATTAGATCTTTTTATTCTAGTGGACCTTTTTAAAAATTATACTGGACCCTTTTTTTAAAATTCAGTTAAACTTTTTTATTATTCTATTGGACCTTTATAAAAATTCTATTGGATCTTTTAAAATTCTATTGGACCTTTTAATTCTGTTGGACCTTTTTACCACTTCAACGACGTTTTCAAATTACACATGGCATAAACACAGTGGGTAAAAATACAATTTTGTATAGTATGTTTGGCTTTTAACTCCTGAAGAAGCTTTTGAATAAATCACCTTTTAATGGGGAGTGCTTTATTTCTTTTGGCCTTCAGCCCTCCTGTCTCGTCTTCTTGTGTAACATCCGAAAACGGAAGCAAATACCTTTATTCTGGAAACAGAAAGCAACAAGACAAGCTTCCTATTCAGACTTTTAAGAAATCATATTTACATGTTCCGACCAAATGTTATTGTAAAAATAATAACTTCAGTACACCCATCTGAATTCAGAAAATTCACAGTACAAATTAATAATCGATGTATCCAATATCATCTGTGATACGAAAGGAGGTGAAATACTTAACATAAAAAAATAAATGAATATATAATTAAACGGCTATCATACCAAAATAAAATAAAATACAGTAAATAATAATTGAAAAAAAAACTAAAACAAACAGGCAAAACGAAAAACAAATGTCGATCTGTTTTAGAATGTTTTACGCAAAACCAGTAATAGAGATAACAATGATGTTGACCACAGTGGTAGTTTAAACATTATCCTGATTAGTCATAGCAATAAGAAAAAATTAACATCTCTGTATTGGCGATGACTCACTAAGTAACAACGTTATCAGCATATCGAATATCACTGGACATGGCGGTGCTCGGAACTGACTATGATACCACGGTCATCATACTCCGTAGGTGTTCGCATTACTGGCATTGTCAG
The DNA here is from genome assembly GCA_036898135.1 of Oncomelania hupensis. Classification (NCBI taxonomy): domain Eukaryota; kingdom Metazoa; phylum Mollusca; class Gastropoda; order Littorinimorpha; family Pomatiopsidae; genus Oncomelania; species Oncomelania hupensis. The sequence continues at coordinate 64,904,128 of CM072513.1, read as the reverse complement.
GGAAGATTACAACCAGTCTTCGTGGCACCGGACCAGTGGGAATCAACAGACGCTGTCTGCATAGCGGTAATTATGCGCATTATTGAGGAAGTAGGACTGGCCGAGCAAACGTTAGTGCGAACTAGTTGGCTGAAATGCAATGTTTGTAGATAAGTCGAGAGACCTTCTTGACCCCCCTTAGTTCTTGTCGCTACTAGGACTAGGACTCCTCTCTGTCTATGCCTGTATGCCTCTGTCTTTCTGTCTGTCTCTCCCTCTTTCTGTTTATATGTATAAGGCTCTAGACCCGGTGCCTCACCTGCACACACTATTACAGCCCCACCCCAATCACTACAGGAGCTGACATGTCACCAAGGTCAGAGCGCTTCACGGTTTGGTCACTCCATCACCCTGTCCACGTGCTGTCGGTCGTTTGCGGTTTCCTGTTCGCTCAGCCGTGTCGTCTGCGCTGGCACCGCCCGTCTCGTAAAGCAGTCGCGGTCCGGTAACTTTCCAAGACTTCACAGGACGCTAACGCTTGTGGAGAAAGCTTGGCGTGGCGTGGCGTGGCGTGTCGTTGAAGTTAAAAGCTATTACTATTATTAAACCTCTTTGCTTAGAATCTGACAGCTTGTGGCTGTGGATATTTAGATATTATACGCACGTGTTTTAACAGTATTTATTATTTATATGTTGTAGTTAAATTTTCCTGTGTTTATATTTCAATTATTTGTTAGTCAACTGCTAAGATTGTTAGTTGTTAATATTACTAGTTTTATTTATTATTATTATTTGGGTGCTGTTTAACCTACTTCGGGCAAAGGGGAGGAAACATAACGTCAGTGTTATCTGATGGAAATAAAATATATTTATATTCGTGTTTTTTTTTTCTTAAAGAAAGAAGTTCGGTAATACGAGTATATCTGAATATTTCACGGGATAATAAGAAAGCTGTAACGTCTGTGGGATTATGCAGCGTTTGCTGACAGTCGCTGTTCAGTATGTAGGCGAAGTTTGCATTTTTTTTTCTGGTCAGAAGATGAACCTGAATAAAACCTCTTTGTGTGGCTGTAGTTATCAAGAAAGAAATACAACAGACTCGTGTCACCTGATAATACTTATGTCCCACAGTGGGCGGGGTCCTAGAGCAGCGAACGGGAATCGCGGATGAGAGCGAGAAGTGGAAACGGGAAGGATAAGAGTAGGAGGAGGAGGTGGAGGAGAAAGAGAGAGAGAGCGAAGAGAGAGAGAGAGAGAGAGAGAGAGAGAGAGAGAGAGAGAGAGAGAGGTGGGGTGGAAGTAGAAGGGAATGTTTAAGAGAAAGGAGATGTGGGTTTGATTTTAAGGGCGAGGACGACGGAAATAAAAAGAATACAATTATTGAAAGAAAAGGATGAAAGGACAACACACGACAGACGCCTCCCAAATTCGGCTAAAACACACACACACACACCCACACACACCCACCCACACCCACACACACACACATACACACACACAATCGCGCGCGCGCGCCCTTGTTATGAATTTCATGAAACGCCGCATATCTTGTTTTAACATTTGGTTACATGTTGTCCCTGTTTAAAAAGTAGGCTTACTTTTAAGTTTTCTAACGCTAACCCTAACCCTAAACTCGTTTGACGTCAACTTAACGAGGTCCGTCCCAAAAAAACATGATAGATTTTCACGAACTTGTTAATACAACGCTTTCTACACACACACACACACACACACACACACGCCCACACCCACACACACACACACGCACACACAAAAGGCGCGCGCGCGCGCGCTCGCGCGCACTCTTATACATGCATACATACTTGCGAAGACTGTTGTTTTGACTTTCATGAAAGGCCACATACATTGTTTGTTTTTTTGTGTTTTTTTAATTTAGTGATATTTTGTCCCTTTTTAAAAGTACTTTTTAGTCTTCTAAGGTTGACGCTAACCTTTACCCTAACAAAATTGTCAAATAAAAACCGCCGTCTAAACATGAACAAACATATAAACACACATGAACACACACAAAGACACACAACCGTGCAAAAACGCCGTTGTGATGACTTTCATGAAACTCTGCATACGTTACTTTGACATATTTACAAATTTGTCCATTTTTTGAAGCTAACCCTAACCCTAACCCTTAACCTAACCCTAAGCCTAACACAGCCCTAACCCTAACGGAACACTGTTTTGACGTCAAAATAACGGGGTCCGTCAAAAGAAAATACGTAGAGGTTCAAGTGTATGTCAGAATAAAGACGTTTCTACCTAGCCACAAAATTTCCGCTGGACCTAAAGCAATAATCATGTAATGTAACATGAACACACATGCACACACACACGCACACACACACACACACAAACCGCGCCCGCGCGAATGTGGACAGACGTAACAGCAAGAGCTCTTCAAGCTGAGGATTACTTTGAACAACAAACTCAGACAGAACTTTAACAGAACTGATCTTTCACACCAACAACACCCGGAGCCCACTTCAACGTGTTTTTTCATTATCTCTATCTCTTTGAAATTGTTTTCCTTCTTCAGACAGGACCCCCACGTGGTCTCTACCCTATCCTGCAGCGTGTGTGACAATTTTCAGGGATGTCGACAAAAAGGATCCAGCGGATTGCACAGATTGTAAAAATGTTTGAAGAATAAATGAGGTGATTTTCTCCTTAACATTAACAGAGCACGGAGAGCCACAGCAGGGACTTGTCTGGGGCTTTCCTTCTTGTTTGAAAGATTCTCGACGCCTGTTTTCTGCGTTTGAATTGGAGACATGTTTTTGTCTGTGTTTGGAAACAAATAAAATAATGTTGGAACTCCGTCGATTTTTCTATCCAGATCAAATGCTGATCGTTCTTTGAACAACAAATGAGCCTGTAATTGTATAGAAGAGAGGAGTGCAGAGACGAAAGTAGCATATGATTTGCATTATGCATTGTTGACGAGAGTTTTCCTCGTATTTTTATTGGGGACCATAAAGATTTTGATTTTGTTTCTGGGTAACATTTTTTAATATAGGTATCTTGAATACTCTTCGCCATCTAAGCGGAGGGCGACATTTGGGTTGACTTTTCATCCAAACGCACGAAATACAGCAGTAGAGCAGCGTCACAGAGAACAGCGCTGAAGTCACATTATGTGACTTCTATGACGTACGACGCGATTTGTATTTGATTTTCTTGTGGTTCTTTGCATTTTAAAACATATCGACATTTATTTGTATATATAGGCGTACATACTACAGACATAGACATCTACTGAAATACACCAGCACAGAAATGTAGGCCTTTCTTCGTTCAACTTCCAAGCAGACGTTGATACAGCATACCAGACACTCAAACAGCATACCAGACACATACTATCTCCTACAATTATTCTGGGGTTAAAGGGCAAAGGGTATATTTTCTCAGCCAATGACTAGGCGGTCTCACTTAAATGATTAGTAGCAGAGGTCGTGGATAAAGAGACCTTATCTAGTGGAATCCCCCGGTAGGACACGAATGGGAACTGTGTTGAAAATGAGCATAGGCTAGTTGTACTGTAGTCTATGGAGTATCGTTTGCATGTATATACTTTTTTTGTCGGGAGGAGGGGTGGGGGGTGGGGAGGAGGAATAATCTGAGTTATCTGCTATGTTTCGTTTCTGTTTAAGGAAGCGTAGCTTTGGGAATCCAGATATTAAAGATAAGCAGTGACTCTGTGAGTGGGTGAGTGCGTGTGTGTGTGTATATATAATATATCGAGAGAGAGAGAGAGAGACACACACACACACACGCACTCACCCATATTAACATTAGCTAATCATTTTAAATGTAGAAATGTTCTCTTCATTTGTGAGAAATTGTTTTTAAACCATGTCTGGGGCCTGTGTTGCTAAAGAGATTAAGAATCCAATGGTCATAATTGTCAGCAAGCTCTCTCTCTCTCTCTCTCTCTCTCTCACTCTCTCTCTCTCTCTCTCTCTCTCTCTCTCTCTCTCTCTCCTTCTCTCCTTTATTTACTTAGATTTTTTTCTCTTTCTTTCTCTTTGTCTTTCTATGTTGTCTGATAGATCCTTTTATAATGTCCCCTTTTTATTTTTTTCTCTTGGTTGTTTCTCTCATTTCTTATAACTTTCTGCTGGTCTCTAAATTTGTGTTCAACACTCAACGGCGTACAATAAAAATGACAATCTGTTGGGAAACTAAGCTATTGGTTCAACAAGTGCAAGAGAATGGATCTGGGGACATTTTGCCTTTATACACAATCACACAATCATATGAAGAGATTGTAACCATTACCTTCCAATTTCTTCGATCAAAAGACTATGACTGACTAAAGCACCACAATAGTTAACTTTGTGATGCTCACATTCTCCCAAACAGCAGACCAACAGTGGGTCAAGATTCCCAGGTTTCATATAGCCGGTTTGTTTGTATTGAAGCTGGCGATGAAAGAACTTGAAATCAGGTTTCTGCGTGTTCGTTAACTTCCTAAGTAAGTTACGAGTCAAGTAGGTAGTTTTGGAATGTGGGAACTGTTGAAAGAACCGTGCCACACCAATTTTTTAGGCACGATTTCCTCAAGGAATTAAAAACATTAGACCAGCTAAGACATCTCTTTACACGCTAAATGAAGGATTAACCAAACTGGACGTTAAAAACAAAAAGCCAGCTGAATTAATCCGCTGTTTTTATTTTTTTACAATTAATTAATTAATTATTTTTTTTATTGATTGATTTATTTATAAAATTAACCTAACTCCAGAGCATTTTTTTTACAATGCACCAAACATGCAAAAGTATAGGACTAAAGACAAAGAAGAGGTTCGTGTCTAATTACCTAAAGACAAAGAAAGAGATTCGTGTCTAATTACCTAAAGACAAAGAAAAAGGTTCGAGTCTACTGAAAACTTGTGTGGCGCGGCAACGTCTACTGGGCACCCACCTTTGGCGATATGGCAGATGGAAGATACCAACCACACCAGGGAAGAGGGGTTAGTGACCTTAAATCAACACTGAACCATCAGAGCAACCGTACTGCTAAGATGGACAGTGAAAATTGATATTTTTATTTGTGCTTATCACGGGATTCCAACCTGGGTCATCGGTGTGCCAGGCGAACGCTCTACCACGGAGTTGCAATGGTGGGACAAACGAGAGAACTCAGAAGTATACCGCCGAACATTTTGGAGACCTTCAGTGCTAAGTTCAGTTTGCGTTTGCTGTCGCAGAGAATTAACATTGTTCGTTCCAGTGTTGCAAATTTATTAGCCATGCAACAAGACACGATAGGAAGAGCCAGGAAAGACATCAAGAAAAGAAAGAATGAGACAGAAAAAAAAACGCTAGACAAGAGGAAAGACATCAAGAAAAGAAAGAATAAGACAGAAAAAGAACGCTAGACAAGAAGGAAGACAAATTAAAGGCAGGTAAAACCATGTCAAGAACTTGACCCACTTTGGTCACCCCCACCCCCCCTCCGCCACTCCACCACCCTCGACAGATCATTTTAACACTCATAGTGAGTGTTGCCCCACTGACAAAAATAAGCTTACAACTACAACATAAAGAACTCTTTCAAAATAGTTGTTCTTGTTTTTTCATGAACAAATTCCGTAGTTTCTGTGCCTATTAATAGCAGGCCTTAGGGGGGGGGGGTCACGGTGGCCTAATGGTAGGGCTTTGGCTTGCGGATCTTGAGGTCCCAGGTTCGAGCCCAGGCCGGGGCATTGTGTTGTGTGCTTGGGAAAGACACTTTACTCCCGTTTCCTACTCCTTCGGTTGAGAGTGTAAACCGAGGTCTAGTCTGTGTCGCATGCATTCCATCATAACGGACTTTAAAGATTCTGACGCTCATGTCCTAGACGGGTGAGTGCCGGTGACAAGAACACACCCAGCATGTACATTTGGGTAAAGCGCTTCACTTGGGGGCTGCTGTACTTTCGAAAATGAAAGCGCCCGAATTTCACCTCGGTGATAATAAAGTTGTTAAAATAAAATAAAATAAAAAATAAACAGCCGTGAGCTAGCCAGCCAGACTTCTGGAGCTAAAAATAGCATACCAAAGCGCTTAAGCCGGTAAGAGATAGAACTTGTAAAGAAAATTGCGAGTAAGGTTTTTAGTTTTAGGTTGATAACCTATACCCTAGTTTGCCCCAGACTCCAAAGACGCGTTCTTAAAGCAGCGTTTGTGTAATTATTTGATTTATTTACTTTACTGCCTATTCACATCTGTGATACTAGACAAGAAAGCGACATTGTTCACTTTGAAATAGGTTCACACGTCTGTACCGTTAAAAACTAGGAAACGTACTCCGTCTCAGAACCGAAATTGAAAATTCAAACTTTAGCGGTTGCTTTGAGCAACGAAGGACCACTGCATCATCCCTTAACGTTAAAATACGAATGTTAGGGTAAAACCCTTTAGGCCAAAAGTAAACAAATTGGGGTCTTTTAAGGATTGTTCTTTTACTTGTATACGGTAGCTGGAGTCTGGTTGCAAGATATATTTGCTCTCACGAACGAACACCCACACAGAGTGGTCCTGATTCGGCTCTAGGCAGTCCCCTGGACCCTATAAGCACTGAATATCTATCTATCTAACTACCCACACAGACAGGCAGAGAGACAGAGATAGAAAGAGAAAGAGAGAGAAATGGAGAGAGAGAAAGGTAGAGAGAAAAGGGGATAGAGACTGCAAGAGAGAGAGAGAGAGAGAGAGAGAGAGAGAGAGAGAGAGAGAGAGAGAGAGAGACAACATCAACACACACAAACACGTACCGAAGATCTCTCTCTCTCTCTCTCTCTCTCTCTCTCTCTCTCTCTCTCTCTCTCTCTCTCTCTCTCTCTCTCTCTCTCTCAATATCCCCCTTTCACTCTTTCCCTGTCCCCTTCGCAACTCTCCTCTTCTTCCAATATCAGTACTTTTACGTAGCAGGTTATCTCGAGAAAACTTTTTTTTTATTCTCCACCACCGTGCCTTCGCCATGAGCTAAAGTCAAACAGGTAAATCCATCACAACCTCCGTCTCCTCCTTCTCTCTTTTATCACGGAGGCAGGGGCCAAACTTTTTCTTTATTTATCTCCCGAACCCATTTTTTGTATCTCTTTACTTTCAGGTGCACTCCTAAACTTTCAAGACAGACTGACTGTGTGGGGCCCTTCTTTCACCTTTGGTTGGGTTTGGATTTCTCTGTCGGATGGTGTCGTTCTTTTGCCCCTCTGTCCTATTGTGACGGTGGGTCTATTGTTACTGGGCTCTGCACAAAGGAATGCTATTACCCACTCGTCTTTGTCTGCGGGGATCGGCTAGTGTAATCACCCTATGACTAATCTTAATACATTTATAAGTTTAGCTCGGTCTGTGTACGGATAGAATTATAGAGATAGGGAGAAAATGGTAAAAGCTTCACTGACACACTAGCTCTCACGCGGCTATGAAACATAGGTAATCCAGCCACTTGTTAACAGTAAATATCACACATTTATTTCCTCTACTCTATACAAAGTCTTTTAATCTCTACACTAATTTAAATGTCCAAATACACTTCGAATAGTTCGTTCCTTGATGGGTCTATGCTGCTATTGTTCTTGATATTTGCTACTGTCTCATCATTGGGCTATTTGTTCTGGTTGGTCTGATGTTTGTTTTCAGGAGAGTGGACTACCGCACAGTCCTTCTAGATCAGTGTGTGTGCAATTCTTCTTGTGCACTTAGCTGATTTGTTGAGATGTGATGATGGTGTCTCCTCCTTGGTTGTTGACTACTGGGCTATCGTAGCTCAGTGCTAGATGCTCCACTGCAGGCCGAATGTCATGGTTGACTCTTAGTGGTCTATCCCTGCCTCGGACCAACTAGCCTGCTCGTCTGAGACGAGTTGCTGCAACGCCTTGTATACTAAGGGTGTGCAGAGTGTCTCACTGATGGCAGAAACAGCCCTCAGTTGAGATCGCATCCACTTATACAAATAAGGGACGACCAATTCTTCTAAGTACTTAGTACACTGGAATCTCCAACATAATTCCTATACATATACCTACACCATGGCTAAACTAAACACATGGAGAAGTAATTAACAATATACACATTAACCGGTACAGCCACTGGTCTGCAATAATACACATAGGAGAAACAACAGTGGGACAGTAGAAGCTACTTCGTGGTGCCGAAACCGGTCGCGTGTCCACCACGCTAAGTTTTACAAACATTCACAATGATAAAACCTGGCAAGACTTCACAAACATAATCCAACAATATTATCAATAAATCGCGATGAACCAAAAGATTGATCATTTACCTTTCTGTGGCTATACTGCGATGAATGACTTTCATCCGTCACCTGCTTTTGTCTTTTTGATAGAGATCTTTCCCCGTGTCCGTCTCGGGTGAGCGTTAGACAAAGAATGACTACCTAGCCTTGTGCCAAAGCCCGTAAAAATCTCGTGAGATCTGAGCGCCGTCTATCGGGGTGGTGGTGGCTATACGTCAGAGGGATGAGGTCACTGCCTACCTGAGCGAGCGTTAACTTACACATGCTTAGCACACAACTGACTTGTGTCGTCTGCTAGGCAGCAACTTTATGTTACCCAGGCCAAAGCAAACTAATTAAGGCGAGAAGCCTTAGTGCTTTGTCTAAATAGCCTCTTGTGACACCTATCCTATCCTATCCTATCGTAACTCGAAAGTCGTTGGTGCACCACAGATGATCGTTTAACCAGCTTATTCCCACTTTCTCTGTCCTCAGCAGTCCTCATGGCTTCACTCACTGTCAAGCCAGTCCATTTTCAATGTTTTCTTCCCACCTCTTTTTTGTTCCCTCTTCTTCTGCCTCCTTGCACCGCGCTTTGTAGGATAGTCTTTGCAAGACCTGATACTGTATTTGTATTAATTAATAATGCTCAGCTACTCTCCTTATACGCTATATAATGCGCAACAAGGATAATAATAATAATAATAATAATAATAATAATAATAATAATATAATAATAATAATAATAATAATAATAATAATAATAATAATAACAGGCAATTTACACAGCGCTTACACAAAAAATGTAAACACAACATGCATACATTGGTCAATGACACGCAACCACATACGCATCCAACACCCCCCCCCCCCCCCCCAAAAAAAAAAAAAAAAAAAAAAAAAAAAGATTCTATAGTTGGTTTGAAACCTGGGCGGTAGACATCATCATCATCATGGAACGCAAAATACAAAAGAGCTAGTTTGGTTAGTAATGATTGAGTGTTTTGTTTTTTTTTTTTTTTTTTTAGGAATTTTTTATTTTGTATTATGTATTATCATCATCATCATCATCATCATCATCATCATCATCATCATCATCATCATCATCATCATCATCATCATCATCATCATCATCATCATCATCATCATCATCATCATCAACACCACAACATTGCCATTATTATAACAGCATCATCATCATAACAAAATTAAAACTTATTAATGAATTTAATTAGTGTGATTTTGGAGTGGGATTTTGACAAGTGAGAAAAACTTTTTTCCCTTCAACCTCCCTTTTCACATTTCCACTCCTTCCAAAAAGGACCATCATCACCATCAAAAAAAAACATTGAAATAAAGAACACAAAAATAAACATAATGAATTAAAAAGGTAGATTTTGATTTTTTGTGGTTTATTTTTTTCGATGGGACAAAATTTTTTGTTCCAGTTCCAGGACAATCAAAAATGTCTTTTTCTAGGAGACACAAGAATAAGAAGTGTCACAGGAACTATATAGGACAAAATCGATTGACAAGGAAATCTTAATAGGAATACTGACAGGCCACAACAGTGAATCTATATTGAAGATATCGTTGAAGGAAACTCCTTCCTATGTCGTAGAATGCAATCTTTGAGCTGATTCGATTGTGAGTGACCAGTAGTTTACCTAGGCTGCTAGTGGCATTGAGACAGTAATGACTAATACAGTGAACCTAACCGACTGTATTTAGCCCTATAAAGGTACACATAAAACAAATTCCAAAACCAATATCAAAGCTAGGTGACTGTCTTGGACAGACTCCACTATTGGCAAGGCTACAAGCACAGTCGACGGCTGCTAAAGCTCAGATCTGATGGAGAAGCTGAATGATGAATTTACTCAGACGCGCACCTGTCTTGATTGGGTTGATCAGGAAGTCTAAAAAGTCCTACACAAAAAAACAAAAATAGGGGAAATGATTCACACGGAAAAAAGGAAGAAGTGGAGGTGCAGGAGGAAGAGAAAAAGAAGCTAAAGAAGAAGAAGCAACAGAACAAGAAAGACAAGGGAGAGCAGCAGCAAAGTAAAGTCGCCTACGATCACGACGACCACACCGCCGCCACTATGACTAGCAAAACAAAACCAGCAACTGAAAAAGAAAAAGAAAAAGAAAGGAAGAAAAGAAAAAAAAAGAACAAAAGACAATAAAAAGACAAAGAAAACACAAGATTGAAAGCAAAATTGTAAGAAAGGCATTTAATTTAGTTAATATATATAAAATAGCGCATTTCCCACTCAAGAGGTGCTCAAAAGCTATTCAAGGCGCTGGCCAATATCTAACCCACCAACCAGCCAACCAAGTAAACAAATAAAATCAAGAAATAAATCAATTTGAAAACGTTCCGATGCATAAATAAATCAACAACTTGAAAGAATAAAGAAAAACATTAAAGCTTACATGTAAAATGAAAAGATGGTCGTTGGAAACCACGCTGAAGGAAGTAAGATAAAATCTAAATCATCATCATCCACAATCATCATCATCATCATCATCATCGTCATCATCATCATCATCATCATCATCATCATCATCTTCTTCTTCTTCTTCTTCTTCTTCTACTTCTACTTCTTGGCATTGTGGAAAGTCCGTAGTCGAAGAAATTAAGTCCACAACCTCTTCTCAGAGCTTAAACCTTTGCCCTAAAAACAGAATAAAAACACGAAAACTGTATAAAACAACACTAAAATTAACACCTTTCATAATTTTCTCAGTCAAAACCTAATAATTATCACGAACTTATTTTAACCGTCCATGTAATTGCTGGACGTTCTGGCACCTATAATGTACTGTGTAACCTTCAGGTAATAACGGCAACTGTAATATCACATGGACATGAAACGAGGTAGAAAATTAGCAATATTAAACCTGTCAAAGACTTTTGCAATTTTCTTCACATTCCACAAACTGCAACAACGCGAAGATCAAACCCACTGACTTTTTCTTCCTGCTGACGACAATCAGGAACAACACGCTGATTTTTCATGTAGTACTTTAAAAAAAAAGTTACTGAAGGACTTCAAATTTTAGAGTAAATTCTCAACATTGATTAAAAGTGTGTTTTTGACTGCAGATAACAGTTAATGTAGTTAAGTTTATTGCATGTCATAATCGGGCGCTTTTACTTTGGACTAAATAAAAAAGTTTGTTTAAGGGGTTTTTTAAACGATCGACACAATGAGGTAAAATAATATGAAGTCACCTTCGTGAATCTAACATGAGTCTAACATATTAAAACGAGTACAATTATCTTAAGGGTTAACAATGGTGTGAGAGCATAAACCGCGTCTAGTCTGTGTAAGATCCCTCGCATGGACTTTAAATATCCTGACGCTCATGTCCTAGATGGATGAATGCCGACTGCATTAATACACCCAGAAAGCATTTGGTCCATTCTCCCCATCCTCAGTCGCCCAGGGTTGTGCTCAGTCATTACATTACATTACATTACATGGTTATTGCTTTAGGTCCAGCGGACTCTTCCGAGCCAAATCAGGACCATGTGCTCAGTCGTCTGGGCGTCAGACTATGCGCCCAAAGCTTGCAAGCGGGCGCCTCGTAGGATTGGGGTGGGGAGACTTGAGTTAGATCCTGTATTTGTATCGGCCAGCGCCTTGAGCAGCTCTTAAGTTGGAAACGCGCTAAATAGGAACGGTTAAATAAATAAATAAAATAAATAAGTAAATAAATATCATGATTGTAACGTGGGGTTTATGGGTTTTTGGGCTCTGCACAATGGAATGCTGTAACCCTCACGCTTTATTCGATGGGAACCGCTAGTTAGTCACCCGGTAAATTACTTTAATAAATTTATTTGTTTCGCTGGGTCTGTGTTAAGGCTGGGATAGAGAGATAGATAGAAAAATGGTAAAAGATCACTGTCACACTAGCTTTCACATGGCTATGAATCATATGTAGTCCAGCCACTTGATAACAGTTAAACTCACACATTTATTTCTTCTACTCTATACAAGATCTTCGATGTACTAATCTACCTTAAAAAGTCAAGAGTCAATGCAACTAATTCGATCGCTGATAGTCTAGGCAGCTGTTATGTCTTCATAGGGCACTGGCTGCTAGAGTTCATGTAGATTAGCCTACTGTGGTCCGTTTTACTATTTTCTGAAGAGTGGACTACTGTGGTCCTTTTGCTATCAGTATTAGTGCTCTATTTCCTCTGCACTTAACTGGTGAGTCGCGGGTTTGAAGCCCTTTGTTGAGGTAGCTTCTGGTACACGCTGGGTCGTCGTGTAGTTTGGTCCCTTGACACGCTGTGGTGTCTTGGAGAGTGTTTTCCAGGGTTGCTCTCTTAGTCCTGTGCTGTAGAGGCTAAACAGCCAACTCGGGTTTTCTGTGGAGTTGGGCGCACGTTATATCTCGCCTGCTCGTCTGTAACACAAGAGACGAAATTCTGCACAACCTTGAGTAATAGGTTTGTGCAGAGCGTCTCACTGAAAGCCAAAGTAAGCCCTCAGTGATAGCTCCACATCTCTATACATTAGCGACGAACATTCTGCTACGTCCGTAGTCCACTGGAATCTCAACTCTAATTTCCTATACATACATAAATATAAATTGTGGCTAACTATACACATAAAGAATTAATAATATTATAAACATTCACTGGTACAGCCACTGGTCTGCAAACATACATATAGGTTCAACAACAGTGGTTCCGTCCGGTATACAACATGGCGGCGCAACCGGTCGTGTTTCGCCACGTGGTCACGCAACGTTGGACGAACAATTCAAATCTATGCATAGCAAATTCCACAACCATAATTTCAACAATAATATAAATATATCACGATGAAACAGAAGTATGTTTATTTACCTGTTTGACAAAGTCAGGCTCGTGGCTACTTGATTGAATTCTAAGATTCCCAAGCACTGCTTCCTGGTCTGTTCAGGAGAGATCTTACTGCTAACTGTGTAGCTGATTACTGCTCCTCGGTTCAAAAACGACTGCCGTTCTCCCTCTCTATTCGAATCAGCCAGACCTGGCTGAGTCCATTATAACCTGTGTTCTCATTGGCTGGTAATCGACTCGCCTAACGTAGCTACGATGATATCATTGCCTGCCGATTCAACACACACAGTGCTGACGTCACTACACTGGTTGCGTCAAGCTCGCAGTGTATGTACCTCAGTTATACCATTGCTACGCCTGATTACTTCCATCGTCTGCTGCGGCCTAACATTAACATTCTAAGATTACCTGACTATACAAGGCTAAATAGTAAAGTAAGCAGGGTAAAACTAGTTCGTCTGTCACAATGATGAAAAAAATAAAATAAATAAATTAAAGGCAAAATGATAAGATTTCGGTCGCCAATGACTGTGCTGTTGTCTGGGCGTCAAGTGGGTTGCCTCGGGCGGTTTGAGTTCGATCCTGTATCGGCCAGCGCCTTGAGCAGTTGTGCAGCTGGAAAAGCGCTAAATAAGAGCGATTAAACTTAAATGTATAAATACAATTTTGGCAACGGTCTGTCTATGTTGTTCGGCATCCCATTGCAAGCATATATTTACACATACCCATCTTGTTCGGGAAGATTTAAAGCATAGCGGAGGATGAAGACACATCGAATGAGGCTAATAATTACGTTTGTTGAGGAAAGTCATAAATATATTTTTTAAAGCAGGAAAGATATGAGCAATGTTTTATGTAAACAAGGACGAAGACAATCGCATACTTAATTGTATAACAACCGTAATAGATTTGCTCACTTATGCCATTCCTGTAAGATGCAAATCAAGTCTGGCCTATAAGGAGCTGCAATAGAGAAAGAGTTTGGGGATACAAGGAAAGAAGGGTTAAGGAAGGGGTGAGAAACTGCGGAAGCCAGCTCCATAGGGACTCGATATGGCGCCAGGCAGGTGGTCTTAAAATGGATGCTTGCCTCACTTCACAGACCTTGCTGATTTGTTTATCGGATGCTGGGATTTCAATGACTATTCTTTCTTGTTGTTTACTAGGATTTAAACTATGGGCTTCGTCGGTAGGCTAAGACCTCACGGAGAAAGGAAAGCTGTTTGTTGCTGTTGTTGTTGTTGTTGTTGCTGTTGTTTTTGCTGATGATGCTTTTTTTCTCCCATTTGTTTAAAACAATTTCTTTATTTGCTGAAATGTAACGTGCTGTATGAATTTTTCATCGTGGGTTAAAACAGATTTGTTGATTACACTTGGCTTGATTTGACTATCTACTCTACAGCAAAGATATCTATCAGCTTCCTTCCTCAAAGATCTGCAGGTAAAATTCAATTTATATTGGATTTGTCCCATGACATGTCATACTCTATTTTACTAACTGTGATGTAATATATCTCATTATAAAGCTACGGGGTGTTGACGACTGGGTGTAAGTCGGATTCAGAGCAACTCAATATAACGCTACAGGACTCCAGTTAATGAATAGATTGTCACTTAAAGTTAATCTTAACTCATAATATTATAAAGCAAGAAACGTCTTTGTGAGAGAGGCTGATTGGGGCGTATGTTGTACCTAATCTAATATAAAGCTAAGGACCTTTACTTGGGGGTTAATTACTGGTGGGTGGGTTGCAACTTGGATTTAATACTCGGATCTAATCTAATTTACTATAAAAAGCTATCGCACCTCCACCCACCAACCCACTCCTCACTCCTTTTTCTATGTTTTTTATTTTAATAAGGAGTAGGAGGAGTTGTTTACTTGGGAGTCAAATCTTACGGGTTTCCGTATGCCCAGCTGAGCCATTCAGGTGAATTTGGCAAAACAACAAGATTGGAAGTGAGAGGGGTATAGAATTTATGGGAAAGATTGGAAGGATGAAAGCAAGGATGGAAAGAAGATTTGAGAGAGACAGAGAGAGAGAGACAGACAGACAGACAGAGAAAGAGAGGTGTTTGTGTGTATGTGTGTGTGTGTGTGTGCGTGAGTGTATGTTTATGTAAAGGTACATGGGCATTGACTTCAACAGTAATCTCTCTGGAAGAATTTAGTGTTGGACTGTGCAATGATCATAATGGTTGCCCAGAACTTCTGTACCGTTCTAGCAAGTATAAGCAGACATGCATGCGCCCACGCCCGCACAAACACACACACACACAAACACACACACACAAACACACAGCAGCAGCAGCAGCAGCAGCGACACTTGAGAAAAGAATTCCAAAAATTTAGCAGGATGAAAAAGGCAAATTGCACGACGTGAGAGCGTTTGCATGGCTCCAATCAAATACAATAAGTCTCAGACAGACAGATTTGATGAGCTGCCAAACACAGGGTCTGAACCAGCACGCAAGGTGTCGACGCAGTCTGGTTAGAATGCCAGTGTAGCTCAAATCATTGTTCTTACTTTAAATCATATAATATTATGAACTCAGGACAAACGTTCTAAAAATGTAATAAAATAAAACGTTTCCCCCAAAAAGGTCAAGAAATGTTTTCTGTAATTATAAGGGTTTTCTGCATTACGAATACGAATTCGTTAATTGTCTGCATTGCAGTTTACCGGCCTCTATTCTCTTGCCTGCTGTGCTCCATTCTATAAACTCCGAAATAACTGACATTTGCACAGTATTCGTGTCCTTCGTGTTCTGTAGTAATGCTGCTGCAATATGGTTTTCATTCAAATCATTCAATGTTGCTTAATGACAATACTTCTGGGAAACACGCTGCATGTGGTCGAGGAACATATTTTACCAGAATACCAGCGTAAAGTTAGTTTAGTTTAGTTTTATAGATTAACGTCCCCGGACACATAAGCGTATAGGGGACGATTATTTTTTATTAAACACTTAAAGCGTAAAGTAAAGCAGCTAATTTTTATATAGCTTTCTTACCAGTGCTGCCAACACAAGCACAAATGTGTAATTTGTTTACCAAAACAGTACTAGCATAAGATATTAAAGCTGCCCAAATCTTACAGTAAAGGTAGGGGCTTTTGCTGTTTTCTAAGTTCTAACGCCAGTTGGCTTCCCTCTATTCCTAATGCAAATGGATCTGTTCATAGAACTATGGAATTCTGTATAGCTCAAAACACATTCAATGCACTTGTCCACCAACATACTGACCATCTAGTGACAAAAACCTTTGATTTCATAGCGCATTTTATTATCAGAGGGCTGCTCAAGGCATTAGCCAAAATTCGGATCACCAGACCATACGCCGTCCGAAAAGCATTCACTGCAAAAACCTGCGTACCCTATTGCAAATAGCACATAAATGCAGCTATTTCACTACGAATATTGTAACCCAAAAGCTGAGTGTGCCACCCAAATAACCGTAACACATAAACACAGTTCACTTCTTTGTTCAGTCAATACTATATTAGTATGTAGGAGATTGAAGAGGAGCATCTTCATTGTACGGTAACAAAAACGTTATTTCCCAACAGTCAAGTCCCACTGGACTTAAAATACCAGAATGACTGTTGGAATAACCTTAACCCAGGAAGACTGTAGAAATAACCTTGGTGCTTAACTTTTAATCATGTTGGAGGGGGTCTGGCGGCAAGCCCGGGATTAAGGGCTGGAAAGGTGTGTAGGGCCGAAGCAGGCAGAATAGATTTAAGGTAAAGGAAAAGGAACTTCCCCTCTTGGAAATCGGCAGATGGTCTAAAAGCTCAGACATCGCGGGTATATCTCTAATATCATGTATAACTAATAATAGGGTGAAAACGTTGCAGTTTGAAGAACTGAACTCTATAACAGTAGTTGAAATCATTTATGGACTTGACAAGGTAAAAACAATTCATGGACTGACTATTTAAAAACAATCAAGAATAAAAAGCAGAAAAAAGCACCATACACAATCATTTTGCAACAATTAGTCGCTGTGCCCTGAGGGTTTTTATTGGAATAAACCTTGCCTTGTCTTGCTTTGCTTTACTCTCCTGGGGATAGTTAGTTAACGATATTTTAATTCTGTTTAAAATCATTGCATTTTGATGATGATCCATTTGCAAGCGCATCTCTCTCTCTCTCTCTCTCTCTCTCTCTCTCTCTCTCTCTCTCTCTCTCTCTCTCTCTCTCTCTCTCTCTCTCTCTCTCTCTCTCTCTCTTTCAATCTTTCAACCCCCCATCACTCTTCATCTCGTCAACCGCCCTACACCATTACACTCTCTTTCTCTTTTTCTGTCTCTCCACTTTCACTATGATGAACATTTTTTGCAGCTTCCCTTTGCTGTCAAGACTTTATGGTAACAAATGAGCCTGACCCTAACAAACCAAAAACAATTCCAGAAGGCATATCATCAGCCCGGCACTTGCACTAATTTCAGTCCCAATTTCCGAATTCAAAAGGAAGTTTCCCGGCCAAAGCGAGGAAATGCGGAAGGTTCAGTGGTCCGAGTCATTGAATGGTCTCTCTCCTGATTTCGTGGCGTCCATCTCTTTATGAACTACAAAAACGTCCCGTTAAAAAAAAACATCTGGCATAATTTAAAAAAAAAATATGTTCCTTTGCGCGTGCGCATGAAAAAAATTGCATCACTAAGGGGTGAGAGAGAGAGAAGAGTAAGAGAGAGTTGAATAAAAAACACAGTATAAAATAATAAAAAAAAAAAACAAAAAAAAAAAAAGACCATAAACAAACCGGCAAAACCAAAAAACAACTATTATTAAACCCATATCCTTAAATGTAAACTAAAAACGTTTAATTTACAAAATTTGCCTACGACACCGATCAGCGATAGTTTTAAAAGAAAAAAAAAAATAAAAAAC